>CP092876.1:15100847-15146354 GCA_030710605.1 Cordylochernes scorpioides | reverse complement strand
ATTGAAATCAAGACGAGATAACCAATATACACTCATGAACAAGACTTAAGGACGTTGTACCTTTTAGCATGTATAATGGGATTCAGATAATAACTCTGAAAGATAATACAGTGATCTTTATTGATACAGCATAAAAGTGTAAAATCACAATGGGATCAGGTTGATAAATTAAGAGAAAGCCATCTCCCCTGATCGTGTACCTAAAAGTTACTGATTGCTTACGCCATCTATTGGAATAAATTTAAACTATTTGTTGATTAATCCAAAAAAAGAGTATTTAACCTATTTCTGAATAATCCAATAAGATCTAATATATGAATAAACTCTCTTTTTTGTATATATTTTTTTCTAAAAATGTAAATTTAAATATGTTTTCACAGACTCTCTCTCTAATACTAGATATGATTTGGATATATATTTTAAAACTATGTATATAAAATAGTTTGAACATTTAGACTTAAATATACACATTGGATATAGCGTGTGTTTTGTATATAATAAATAAACAAATATTAAAAATTTTAGTTAATAATTATTCTGATTGATGGTGCAAGCCATCAGTAATATTTAGTTGCTTATCTTCATGAAAAATACTTTTCCATAAAGTTTTATTGTATTTATTTATATATTTTTAAAATCTGAAACTTCTCAGTTTCCAGTTTAATTGGAAGCATATACATCGTGCAAATGTGAGTGTTCTTTCTCTCTATATATATACTTGTAGTATATTAGTATATTTATAATATATTAGCATATATATATTATTAAGAATAAAGTTTTGAGAGATATCGGGGAAATATAGAAAGACATTCATATAAATGACTAGCTACCAGATTGGTGTAAAACCAGAGATATATTTTAAATGATAAAAGAATGATTTAACTTTAAAAGTGACTTTTCCCTAACGTCAACAAAATAAATCGTTTTTATTGTAAAAAGATTTGAAAATCTCTAAAGGCCATATCTAGGAAAAGAACCTTTAAATCTGGTTGAGATTTTTTTTCGGAAAATTTTATGCTTCCTTTCCCACTTCTCTTCCATAGCCTATATTTATCTCCTTCTTTAGTGAGACTTTTTTATATTCCACACTTTCATATTCTCCAAACATTCCTTCTATTTCTATATCTTATCATATCATATCATATATTCATATTTTAGATCTTTATAAAGACATTTATAATGTTGATATATAACGATTTTTATAATGATTGTAGAACGACATTTGAAAATTATACCGCATGTGTTTCTTTTGAACGAAAAATCAAAATATATTTCAAGGAGAAATAACTTATTATTTCTAATCTTAGGGATGAAGTATGAAAGGATGAATTGTGAAGAGTAATGATAAAGGGAAAAATAAAAGTGTCCAGGGATGGGAATCGAACCCACAGTGAGGGTATAACATACCCAAATATGACAGTTATGATATTTCTATTTAGGTAATTTTGAAGTATAAATTTGATATTGATTCAATGTTATTGCTGAAAGTTAGCAATTCTAGAAATTCTCTGTGAAGAATTCATCTTTTGGTTTAGTTGATTATAATTATATATGTTAATTTGGGTCTCCCTGTATATATGTATTTATATGCAAATATAGGGTCGATGGAAAGGTGATCTAAACCGTTGGTTTTCGAGACATGATCCAATACAGTATTAAAGCTCTAAATAAGCGGTCTGGTAGATTAAATTGGCGAAACCGCTGGGAGGTTTCACCACTGATGAGCCAAGCCTTTCCAATATTTTTTCATCGCAGTGGGGGCAGGAGATGTGTGATTTATTTGTGAAAAAAAAAAAACAATCGCGTCTTAATGTCTTCATTTCTTATACATTTGTGAATGTTTTCTCAAAATATAATCTCAGTTTATCAACGCAACAATGAAATAATTAACATTTTAAATTCAACAGAGTAATTCTTTGTGTGGATGTGAAACGGAATTAAAAACATATACATCTTAAAAAATAATACTTTTATGAGAACTTTTATTTTTATTTTGTAAATATATTATAATGGATATTTTTCTTTGATTAATAAAAATATAAATCATAGAACAATTTTAATCACACTATCGTTTGTTCGACTAATGTATTCGTCTGCAGATTAATTTGAAAGATAGCAGGTGGATAACGAGGCGCCATTTTTAAAATGAATCCTGTGTGCTCGAACTTTTTAACTTCTTTAATGAAGTTAGCCTTATCTTTTTTTCTTTCGAGAATTTAAAATTAGTTTCATTGATTTGCCTAAATTTTCAAGAAGGCAAATATTTAACATGGTAAAATATTATTTTAATGTTATTTTCCAAAATCTAATTTAAACAAAACTTTTTAAGAGAATTAATATTTATTAATATAATCATTTATAAAGGGATACGAAATTTTGGGTAAATTTCTATTTGAGAGCTATTAGAGTTTGGATATTTATAAAAATAAACATTTAATATTCAATTTAGAGTTATTAGATTGTAAGTTTTTAATAAAATAAACAGTAATACAAACAAAAAATATAATTAATCTTTTTGGTTCAATTTTAAAGTAATAAAAATGGAATTGTGTTTTATTTTCCAAGTTTTTTTCACATAAATTTATTTTTGTTTTACTTATGCCAAATACACATAGTACAGAACAGTAAGAATTAGTGTAAGTACACTACATGTCTACACATGTATTCAGAAAGCAGTTCAAACACTCAAACAAGTGTGCAAGAGCCCTTTTTGGTTACTCGCACTCACAGGTAGGGTAGGAATCTTTTAAGAATCGGTAGCCAATCAAGCAATTTAATTTTCTATAGAAAAAAGTGTTCAATGTGATATTCGAACACTGGTCGTAATTGTGACAAAGGATATCTTTTACCACTTCCCCGAAAATTCCCTTCTATTACCTAGAGTAAATTATCTATCTATGTGTATTTTTTTTAAATCTACATATACTCATGAACAAAACATAAGAAAGTGGAAAGCCTTTGATATCGCCAGTCGTCTATTTGTTCTTACTTGGTTATCTCATGTGTCTTCAACAAAGGTCACTGTATTATCTTTCAGAGTTATTGTCTGAATCCCGATATACATGCTAAAAGGTACAACTTCCTTAAGTTTTGTAAATGAGTGTATACACACTTGGTTATCTCGTGTGTCTTCAATAAAGGATACTGTAATATCTTTCAGAGTTATTGTCTGAATCCCGATATACATGCTGAAAAGTACAGCTTCCTTTAGTTTTGTCCATGAGTGTATATACACTTGGTTATCTCGCGTGTCTTCAATAAAGGTCACTGTAATACCTTTCAGAGTTATTGTCTGAATCCCGATATACATGGTAATAGGTACAACTTCCTTAAGTTTTGTCCATGAGTGTAATATCTTTCAGAGTTATTGTCTGAATCCCGATATACATGGTAATAGGTACAACTTCCTTAAGTTTTGTACATGAGTATAGTTAGAATACTATTATTTCTATTACTCTTTGTTACATTGTGTTTTCCCCCCTATATCTAGTTGACAGAGTCAACATTTTTCCACTCACCAAGTTATACTATGGTCCTTTAAATCTCCAGTAATTGGTCTAAGGCAATACTGTTGATTCCTAAGTATAAACATGATGCGTTAGCGTGCCATCTGTTATCTTAAAATTTGAACTATTTATGGCACGTATGATATTTTTTAGTATCTTTGTTGGTCTCTAAATCTGCTATCAAACTCCGAGAGTAAACAAAATGCCAGTGTCTAAAAAAAAAAAAAAAAACAGATAACCGGCAACAACAAAAACTTTCAACCTCCTTAAATTTTGTCCATGAGTGTAACATGATTTTATCTCTCTCTTTCTGCCTTTGAAATATGATAATGTTTTAAACCATACAGCCACTCTTTGTCGTTTCAGAGGGAACCATGAAACAGATAATCTTTCTGTTTTATATAATACATATAGTATACTCGATACAAAATAAATAATATAAATAAAAATGTTTTTAATTTCATAAATTTAACTTTCTCAGCACAATTTTGCATATTAATTCTGTATATATGAAATTTACGTTTTCATTTTCATTTATATTTATAAATACTATATTTTTCTCATATGCAAAAAATATCTTGTTCTATTAATAATCATATCATATTTCTTTCTTTTTGTCATCGTAAAGCCTGTAGAAGGACGTCCGAAAGCTTGCGAATAAAATTCTTGTAAGATACTCCTCTTCAATCATCTTTTTATTTTGCTATAAATCAAGGACAGTCGAAGTTTGTATTATGTATAAAAGAAACATTCGTGCTTTTAAATCCTTTCATTTTATATATATAGATAGCGCGTTATTGCTTTGTGTTAATTTATGCCTAACAGACCTTGTCTTTATTGTTTGCGGAAGAGCATTGCTCGATGCAAATATTTGAATGTAATTCTACTGTCCTATAAGCTTATGTCCATAGTCTTCTTGAAAACCACATTTCTGAGATTCCACCCTTTAGTGCTGCGTATATAAGCTGAATCGTCCAATACAGTATTAGAGCTCTGAGAAGCGGTCTGGTGGATTAAATTGACGAAACCGCTGGGAGGGTTCACCACTGATGAGCCAAGCCCTCCCAATATATTCTTTAATCGCAGTAAGGACAGTAGAAGTTTGTATTATGTATAAAAGAAACATTCGTGGTTTTAAATCCTTTCATTTTATATAAATCAAGTATCTTTATCCTCAATCTAAAATTAAATTTATATAATCTCCTAAGATTAATAAAATACAATAAGGGTTGTATTAAACTACATATACACACTGGATCAAAATAAAATTTTACTTTAAAAAACCCCAATAGGAAACCCTCTTAGATTTAAATGTTATTGAGGTTGGCATGTATAAAAAATGGAAGATAGATTATATAGAATTGCTTAACCCATCAAATCTTATCTTCGCTGACCGGAAAACCCTCTTTTAAAAGCTGGATTTTTCATTTTTCTTTAAGAATAAAAACACGGAGCCATACTTATGTGCTTGCTTCTTTTCCACATTTCTAATCTGGATATAAAGATATTTGTTGGTGAATATAATAGAGTATGATATTATATAAATTTGTTATTTTATTCAAATATGATGCATATTGTGAAAAATAGTACAAATATGATATTATAAAGAAAATAAAGTCTCCAGGGCTAAGTTTCTTGCTCAAAATTATTTTTATGAGAATATCATATTATCATATAAATATAATATTGTACTGGGATAAGGTTCATAAATTATGAAAAAGGCATCTCCTTATCGTGCAACTGAATAATTCTGGAATAATTAAAAATCAACGAGAATAGTTGATATTTATTCCGATAGATGGCGCAAGCTATTAGCAACTTTCAGTTGCACGGTAAGAAGATGCCTTTATCATAAATAATGCATTTATAACAAAATTTAATATTTATAATATATTATATAATCATGATATATTGTAACGTAGAAAATCAGGAAAGCCAAAGTTCAGGATGACACAGCAATTTATTTTTATGGCAAGAACAAAATATACACTTATAAGATATAAGTTAAACATTCAAGGAAGATTCTAGAGAGAGTATAAAAATATAAAAATTATAAATATCAAAATTAATAATCTCTCTCTCTGTACATAAATAATAAATATACTTTGCTACAATATTTATACCAAATTGATAAAAGTGAATCTACTCGTATCTTAACAAACTACGTAACAGATAGAAAGTTTTCACTGTATCTATGTGGGTTTTACAAGGCAGTGAATAAAAAGGCATCGTTACTGTAACTTTGAATTGAGTGAATATGTGTATATATGTAGTAATGTATAGTTGTTGTATCTTGTTGGATGAAAGTAGTGTGACATGTTGGTTACAGTCGTGGTGGCCACAATGATTAGAGTGGGTTCAGACGTGATTGGGATTACACAAAAGGACGAGGCATGTTGGATGGCACCATAGAGATGGCGAGCGAGTGAGTTTAGCTGACACTGGTCAGGGGAGCTCTGTCTAGAGGGGTCTGTAAGCATTGTCTCAAAGCCGACTAATCTGTTTGAGTAAGAAAGGGCACACCCAGGAACCCGACTTGTTTTTAGGACCCTTTTCCTGCTTTCCGGCGTCGACTGTCACTCACTCGAAATTTTATTTGTCACTTTGGCAATTACATTATAACTATACAACACATGGAGACATAGATATATTGGAATATATTACAACATATATATATATATTATATTTTAAACTGTATAATAATGACACTTTCTATTTACTACCACCCCATATTTTGTATACATGCTATATCTTTATTGATAATACCTGTAAACCCCTATTTGTATGTAACACTAAAAATGTTGACGTCAAAATAAAAATCCAAAGAGCGGTCAGCTGGGGACAGCTGGGGAGAGAGGAGGAAAATGCCAAAGCCCATGTGGGGCCCCCAGGGACTCTTTATAGACGACCCCTGAAAACAGGACAGATGTTGGCAGGGGGTCAGCAGTATGTTATAGAGGGTGGCCATCGACATGCGGCTGTCTTTCACACACACAGTCTCTCTCTCCATGTCTCGGGGATAAGCATCCAAGTTTGTTTCATGGCCTCTACCTCTGTCCCGTAGGCTGTCCCCGATCACTCTCTATGCTAACATCTAGCCCTGCCTCTGCTTCTTGTTGTCCGCGTGTCGGAAGATCATCAACACTCGCCTCACGTACACGACTGCCAGTTCATCCATACGTCGGCACATTGGCAACAATATTACATATATATTATTTTAATTTTTTGTTGTTGTTGTTGTTCACTTCTTTATTTCTTTCTTACTTTGCTTCTTGGATTCTGCACTCGAGTCTTTTGTAAGACTTTGGGTCTTAATGGGGCCTTTTGTTGTTATGTTGTATATATGTATGTGTATGTATATATCATACTTACATAATCTTTCTTTTTCTTCTTCTGTATATTCCCCACTTTCACAGGCCTATCTCTCTTGTAATCTCGGGGAGAATCCTCTATAAGACCAGTGTGTCTTAATAGAGGCTTTTGTGTGTGTGTGTGATAAAAGCCGTTTGGTTTTCGACCACTAGAACCCGGGTTCGATTCCCGCATTGAACACTTTTTCTGTTTAAAAAATGCTCCAATGGCTAGTGATTCTTTCAAAGGTTCAACCACACCAGCGAATGCAAGTAACCAAACGGGGCTCTGGCACATTTGTAAGTGCAAAGTCGAACTGCTTTTCACATATGTAGACATGTGGTGCGCTTACAGTAAAAAGCAGTCGCTAACTACCCTCCTTGATTATCATGGCCTGTACCACGTGTACTAGGGATAAGCAAAAAAATAAAAGAGTACAAAATATGTACAAAATAAATTTAAATTATTTTATGTCTATCCGCTCTGGTCTTATAGACAATACAGCAATAGATCAGTCTACAGTGTAAGCAAAACCAGTCGTAAAAAAGTCGCAATAATATTGTCGCGAGGAAAAATAATTAGCTAGGCTTCCGAATTACTTTAAATATTTATTTAATGAGTTATATGAGAGATTTAAAATATAAAATAAAAGTTACTATGTACATGAGCCAAATCAACCCAGCCGTTAGAGCCAGAGGGGAGAACTGAGATCTTTCCTCCTTTTCCGTGGCGCTACTGTTTACCCCGACCTGTCGTCCAGATAAGAGGGAATACCAGGAAACTCTGTCTTCCTGACAATATTTTATACGTTTTTATATTTTTCTATATACAACAATAGTAATCCTTTTATTGGGGACCTGTACCCTACACAGGATTCCCCCTGGTGATACTCACCCAGGAAAGATTAGTTATTTACATGTGATCGTTCATTTATATATCAATTTACATACGACACTCTTTCCTCAATGTTTCTTCTCTTGCGCAGCCCTGTAAAACTTGTACAGGACCAATGTATTGTGTTTATTCTTTGTCGTCCTAGACAACAGAGCCTACAGAGAAAGATTATTTGATCCAGTATTCTGTAAAAGGAAGTTCCTCTTCACTTCTTAACATTAAACACGCTTGTTCGGCGGTACATATACTAAAATTGAAACGATAAAGAGAAGATTAGCATGGCCCTTGCGCAAGGATGACACGCAAAATCGTGAAGCGTTCTTAACATTAAACAAAACAAAATTACTCTGTCTCTATCAAAAGAAAAATACATATAGGCGACCGGTGATTTTCCACTTCCTTAAGTTTTGTCCATGCGTGTATATAATTGCTTGAACATCTCCCTCTAAAAGGACATTTTGCTCTTAAATCTCTTTAGATACACGAGATAACCAAGTGTGGACAAAATTGTCTCTGTCTCTATCAAAATAGAAATATATATAGACGAACGGAGACACCAAAGACTTTCCACTTCTATAAGTTTTGTCCATGAGGTATATAAAAGGAGATAGAGTACTGAGCTGACCTGTATTGATCCAACACCAGATATGACCACACATAAATCATGAGTTTTTCATTGGATCTGGGCGCCACCCAATTTTATTATCCACCGGTCTTAAAGATTGATCCTAAGAAACTTTCAGGGAATGTACATCTAACATTCTTGACTTGTTTATTTGTCGTATTTCAGTGTGATACAATGATAACTATAATCAACATTTCATACATGGTGCATTAGAGCGCCATCTCTTATTTCAAATGTGAACTATTTATAATACGTATGTTTTATTTTTATATAAAGTTTTTTATATATTCTATATTCCAATGAACGATTTTCTAGATTAATAGATTGCAGAAAAGCAATATTTGAAGCATATAAAAAAATATAAACTATTTTTGATGCGTATGGTTATTTATAAAAAATAACGGTTTTATACTGCTCTCTTACTGGGTAATTATAAATTAGAACTTATAATTAATCTTACTGCGGTTGAGAAAGGCTCCAAGGTCCGAAAACTCAAGCCAATTGATCCATATTTTTTGTAAGAGTGAAACTCTTTCTTCTCTGGATGAAAATTTTCTTCTAGAATGTTATTATATAAGGGTTTATATTATTTTTAGACTTGAAGCTTATCTCGAGGTGTTACTGACCAAAATAGGACTTTTCAGAAGGATATAAATGGTTAAAATCGGGATGACGTCAACACCCCCTTCGCCTTAAAAAAAAAACCTCCATATTGGTTAAAGTGACACTTTATTTTTGAGTTTCTCTGTTAATTGAGAAGACAAACTGATCTGTGAACCCCCTTTTCTTTTTTTCAACTGTGATGTCTTGGTTTGGAGTCTAGAAGTACTTCCAACTTCTCTCTGTGGGCTTCAACGCTACAGTGACCATAACTGTCACAAGAAACAGCAGTCATAGGGCCTAATGGTTTCAGGCATCGACAAGGCAGGCTGGATGGTACTTAAGAGAGATCAGAGACTGACGACTTGGGTAAGGTCCAGGAAGTTAAATTCTGTAAGAATGGTAGATAGAATATGTTGGTCCTTCAGTGGCTGGTCGTAAAACTCAATAATGACTTGTGGAAGATCCCCGGGGAAGAAATTTCTATATGACGTAATCTAGACGAACTGGACCTCTCCTTGCCTGGGTCGTGGCTGACTCTTTTTTACCTTATTGTCTTAATTGATTGAATGATCGCTAAGCTGGCGTGTTGGATTCTTTCTACATTCTAGGGTTGTTATACTATTTATATTTCTTTGAAAAATAGACACTCCTACCAGTTAGAGTTTTTTATTTTCTCAATATTTCAACAAAATTCTTTTGTCATCGTCAGGAGAAATTTAAAAAAAAATTATTCATTTCTATTGACGAAGACAAACTATTTTTGTTGAAAATTTTAGAAAATAAAAAATCTCTAACTGGCAGGAGTGTCTATTTTTCACAGAAATATGAATGCTGGCCAGGCAACCTCTAACTTCAGGATACTATTTATAATTATGGTACATATGGAACTATAGTATATATTTACATATATTACTATATTTATATTATGATGCATTAGCGCGCCATCTGTTATCAAAATATGGAACTAATTTATATATATTTATATGTATATATATAATTATATGTAATTCTGCTGTCCTCAAAGCTTATGTCCATAGTTCATCTAAAATGCCCCCATTCCAAGAGTCTAACATCAGTACGACTATAAAAGGAAGTTTCAAAAATGCAATATAACAGCGGTATGGTAGATTAAACTGGCGAAACCGCTGGGAGGGTTTACCACTGATGAGCCAGGCCCTTCCATTAATTTTTCCATTACAGTAAGGGCAGTAGAAATTGTTTTATTTTTAAAAGAATCATACGCGTCTAAATTAGTTCCGTATTTTGATATATTACTATATTTATATTATCTAACCATTGTATAACTCACAATGGGAGGTTGTTATAATGAACTAATTAGACATTCTGTGTCTTCAGGTTCCTGGCGAACCCACCGTGGGGACAGAACGGGTATGTAATATAGGAATCCTTATATATTTCTGATTTGTCTATGTGTGGGTTACAATTACCTTCAAGGGGTCGGTTGAAGGATGGTCTAAACCGTTGGTTTTCGACCGCTACGACCCGGGTTCGATTCCCACATTGGGCACTTTTTATGTTAAAAAAAAAAAATGCTTCAATGGCCCCCGATTCTTGCAAAAGTCCAACCCCACCAGCGAGTGCAAGTAACCAAACGGGGCTCTGGCACATTTGTAAGTGTAAAGTCGAACTGCTTTTCACATGTGTAGACATGTGGTGCACTTACAGTAAAAGCAGTCGCCTACTTCTACCCACCATGATTATCATGTCCTGTACCACGTTTACTAGGGATAAGCAAAAAAAAAAATTACCTTCTATGGTGAGCCCTAAATAGAGATTCCTTCTAAAATATCATTAAATTTTCTAAAATACACTCATTGACAAAAACTTAAAAAATATGTACCTATTAGCATGTATATCGGAATTCATTAAGCCCGTTGAAGAGCGATTATCACTTGAAAGCTAGCGTTTGGTAATAAAAAGAAAATCATTGTGTGGGAAAATATTTTTGTATTTTAAAAACTTTTTTCACAATTTGATCATGAACAGTGATCTTTATTGATAACCAGCTGTATGAATAATCTATTTTCCTTCAAAATATGAAAAAACGACCGACGACATCAAAGATTTTCCACTTGTATAAGTTTTGTCCATGAATATAAAGGTAAAAAATCAAAATACACTGATGGAAATATAATACGATATATCATAAAGAAAATGTTGGTATATATAACATGAAAACATTCTCTATAATCTTAAATTTGTTAATGGTCATGAGTCAATATTTTTTATTTTAATAATTATATAAAAACTTTGAACTATTTTTGACTCGTATGATTCTTCATAAAAATAAATCAATTTTTTACTGACCTTACTACTAAGTTTTGTCCACGAGTGTATCAAATATCTTTCAGAGTTATTGTCTGAATCCCGATATATATGCTAAAAGGTAAAACTTCCTTAAGTTTTGTCCATGAGTGTATCTTTCAGAGTTATTGTCTGAATCCCGATATACGTGCGAAAAGGTACAACTTCCTTAAGTTTTGTCCACGAGTGTATCTTTTAGAATTATTGTCTGAATCCCGATATACTACTAAAAGGTACAACTTCCTTAAGTTTTGTCCATGAGTGTATCTTTTAGAGTTATTGTCTGAATCCCGATATACATGCTAAAAGGTACAACTTCCTTAAGTTTTATCCATGAGTGTATCTTTCAGAGTTATTGTCTGAATCCCGATATACATGCTAAAAGGTACAACTTCCTTAAGTTTTGTCCATGAGTGTATCTTTCAGAGTTATTGTCTGAATCCCGATATACATGCTAAAATATACAACTTCCTTAAGTTTTTTGTTCATGAGTGTATACTGAAAGATTAAAAATGAGAATGTTTTCGCATTTAACTTTTTCAAACTTTCTGCATACAAAATGTTATCATTCCTTATACACTACAAGTTTTTTTATTTGAACGAAATTCCATGTTTTTACATAAACAATCATACATAACTCTATTTCCACTTGTTCACTAATAAAAAAAGTTTAACCATTAAAATTTAAGTTTTAATTTTAATTTTACAAATATTTAAATTAAAATACATTTAAAAAATATCCTTCAATTAAAATTCAAAAGAAAAATTAAATTAAATTTTAAAACTGGTCTTTTTCAAAGTTAAAGAAATTACCATATAAATATTTATTCCAAATTTATTTCAATTCTGAGAATAAGGAAAAGAGTGAATGGAATTATTTAATATTTTCAAAGAAATAATAAATAATATTATTATATATAGAGGCACAAAAGAAATGAGAAAATATTAGTTTATAGATATAAAACAATATCTGAAATATTGAATTACCAAAATATTAGGTTATCAAATTTCTGTCAAGCAAACCTCCATTTGTGACCATAAAATAATTTATTTTCTCTCTCCAAATCAAATTATAGAAAATCTTATTATATGAGGTGTGTTTGAAAGATTCCTTTGAACACAGAAGGTTTGCTGTTTCGTGAGCTATATTATTCTAATATCGACATATATATACTAGCGGATGTGTACCCGGCTTCGCCCGGGTTTTATCCGAGTGAAAGGTTGCCTAACGAATATTATTGATAATAATATTCCGGAACACACAGAATATTATGATAATAATATTCGTTACGTTATATATTCATATATTATATAAAATATATTTTTCGAGCAAACATATCCTCACTCTCTACTGAATAGATTTTTAGAAAGATATATATAAATAAAAATATCTAGAGATATACTACATGATCTTAGCCAAATGGCCGAGAAAATATATTTTATATAAAGAGATGACCTGGCTTCGTGTGTCTTATGCTCGAGTGAATGTTTCGCTTGTAGATTTTGTTCCTGCCTACTAAAAATTATTATTTGGCTTCGCCCGTGGTCTGCTTTAGTTAATATTCCCCTAAAGTATTTTGTTTATGTCAATCAAGCATGATACAGCAATATTGTCATAATCATTTCTGACTAAAAAATAATTGTTGCTCAATACTTGGTTAATTATAATTTTTCTTGGTTAAAAGTGCGACAAAAAGCTCTTCCAGATTTAATTCTCTGTCCTGTTCAAATTTCAGCGAGATTAGTTATATATTGAGGGCTTGCATAGCCGACAAACACATATATATAGGGAAAAAAGGGCATCTCCTTATCGTGCAACTGAGTGTTGCTGATGGCTTGCGCCATCTATCGGAATAAATATCAACTATTCTCGTTGATTTTTTAATTATTCCAGAATCAACGAGAATAGTTGATATTTATTCCGATAAATGGCGCAAGCCATCAGCAACACTCAGTTGCACGATAAGGAGATGCCCTTTTTTCATAATTATGCACCTTATCCTAGTACAATATCACATGTTTACTATTTTTTCATATATATATATATATATATATTAAAAATAAAGAAATCATATCCTGACCAGGAACACATGTGCTTTACAGAAGGCAGAGCGCCATCTGGTGGCCGCTAGATTTTAAAGCATGAATACACACCCCATCCTTAACGAACCTAAATTAATTTATATATTTCAATTTAAAGCGCTCTGTCCACCTAGGAACACTTGTACTGGAACACATATATATGTTTCTACAGTTGTGTCTATACATATTTACAGTAATTTATGCCGTGAATAGAATAGTTTTTTTTTTTACTTATCCTTTTAGTCTAAATTAGACAAGATTTTGGAGGTCGTGCTCATAAAGAAGTTAAAGAACTCTTCTTGGTTCTCTGTACAGGGATCTTTTGTCTTTTCCAATACAATTTAGTATATGTTGGGAGTGGCCTCTTCGGTTTTGCACCTAGTGCACATGGGGAAGCTTTTGGCTCCCTCTTTATAGACTAGAGGGCGCAGGTGACTAGATTTCCATCTGGCCAACTGTGTCGATTCCCTTCTGTTTAGTTGGAGGGTCTGTTTTTTGGGGTTTTCTACCTGGTACCAAGAATGATGGAAACTATCTCTATGGTTCCTTATCAGTTGTAGTTTCAAATAGAATAGTAATATGATATAGTATTCATACGCTCACCTTAATAATAAAACTTTCGATACTATATAAGCTATTCCAGAAAATATAAAATCATCAATTCTCAATAGATCTTCTCTCTCTCTCTCTCTCTCTTAAAATCTTTAATAAACTTACTTTAACGCGAATGATGGATTAAAATTAATGAATTTCGATATAGGTATTATATTGATTAAAACATCAAATTTTAATTTGTCCTAATCGGATATTGCTAAATGGATAAAACTACTCAGATTGATATATTTTTGGATAATAGTAATTAAATTTGAATCAATTATCTTTTGAAATAGAGAGTAAAGTTGGTTCTATGTCTGAAGATTCTTTGAGAATATTTGTTAAGAAATATCTAAAATGTGTTACTCTTCTATCCATAATTCTAGATACTATACGAATACTATGTTAAGCGACTAATCTGATAAGAGATTACCTCCAGAGCGACCTTTTTTCAAATAAAAAATAACTTGAACACTGAACCAAGCCAATCATTAATGAGAGACCTCTTTCAGGAATGAATAAGACAATTTTAAGTTTTAAGGTAGTCTGTTATATATATATATATGATATTAAAAATAAAAATGGCATATCCTGATCAGGAGCACATGTGCTTTACAGAAGGCAGAGCGCCATTTGGTGGAACAGAATTCAACTAAACATTGATTTAGCCTGTTCCCTGATATTTGGCCAACCCAATTTCTGGATAAATCAAGAAAAGCCATCCACGAACGCGTTTCGCGCTGTTGGGTTGGCCAAATATCAGGGAACAGGCTAAATCAATGTTTTGTTGATTTCTGTTCCACCAGATGGCGCTCTGCCTTCTGTAAAGCACATGTGTTCCTGGTCAGGATATGCTTTCTTTATTTTTAATATCAATACCTGACCGACTTTTTTTTCTATTGTTGTTTCATATATATGATAATTTTCGAAGAAGTCCCCAAATTCCCACTTGGTTATCTCGTGTCTCTTCAATAAAGGTCACTGTAATATCTTTCAGAGTTACTGTCTGAATCCCTATATACATGCTAAAAGGTACAAATTCCTTTAGTTTTGTCCATGAGTGTATCTTTCAGAGTTATTGTCTAAATCCCGATATACATGATAAAAGGTACAACTTCTTTAAGTTTTGTCCATAAGTGTATATTCAATGGGGAATATAAAATGTGGGGCGTTGGCCCTAATAAATTATATTTTTATTGTTGTTTTCAGAAATTTAGTTTCTTAAAAAGAGGATTACTAATCAAATAAGTCGTTCGTGAGTGGGTTTTACGTTTTAGAATTTGGCTCAGTCATACCAAGAATCGCACTAGGGTCAAAACACCTTGTATTAGATATATTTGTTATAGAATTTAGGAAAATACAATAAAAAATTGATAATCATTTTATTGTGTCTGTTAAAGTAAATACGAAAGCCTTCGAGAAAGGCCGTAGAAGATCAAATTAAAAAGGTTATTTGCTTTAATAAAAAGAGAGCATTTTTTATTTTTTATTGTAAGTTTATAAATATCTTGGGAATATCAACATTGGTAATGGCTTGTTTTCCATTTATATATATATCAAAATAACTTAGAAACTAAATATTTTTAATTTATTTTTTTCATTCCAAAATATCAGCCTGAAACCATTTATAGTTATGGTATTCATTATTATGGCTCAACTAAGGTCCCTAAGAAGTTCAAACTATTGTATTTTGAGGCGTATGATTATTTTTTAAATAAATAAATTTTCTACTGTCCTTACTGCAGTAATAATGGTTATATTAAAAGAAATCATACGTGTCAAATTCTCAACCTGCAACCTTAAAACTCATTATTGACTGTATTGACTCATCCATTGATGAGCTTTACTCTTCCCCGGCAGATACCATCAACAAGCTTTACAAGCTTGATACCTTAATATGATTGAGTGGAGATAAGAAAGAAAGAAGATACGTGTCAAAGAGTATAAATTTCTTATAATAGTTGACGCGCTAATATATTCTATTAAGGTCCTTAAGCAACGCTTAGTTCGGACACTTTCCTTCTAATTTGAACAATTCATTCATTATAAAGCACAATTAGGATTATTCTATATACAGTTACGAGCGTCATCAATTCTTTTTCATCTCTGTCACCGTTTGCTTTTTTTTTTGGAATGGCGCTCTCCTATTGGTTGGCTACGATCACGCGACCTTTGCCCCCCCCCCCCCCCCCCCCCACTCGCTTTGTTGTTTTTGTAACTATTGTGCTGGAGCGGGTCGCTCCTTAAATAAATGCATATATTAGTTAATAACTAAATGGAATCCTCTCTTTCTTTTTCCCAGTAAGAGACGCCTAGGGAAGCCAAAAGTACATAGACAGATAAAGCACATAGGCTATAGTTTTTAACTAATATATGCATTTATTTAAGGCGCCAATTTATAATTGTAACAAATAGTATTTGAATCAAAACATTCAATCGGGTAAAACACGGGCGTTGCCCGGGTCATTCGGCTAGTAGATTATAAACACAAGGAATAAGACCAAATCCAAATAAATAAATAGTGTGTGACGTTTCGGTAACAGCGTTGTTACCATCTTCAGACAAAAGTACTGATTTACTGATGTACTTATTTGGATTTTGTTTTATTACCTTGTGTTTAACATTTCATTCAGTATATTCTTTGCTTTTTTCACATCTAAAGAGCAATTCATGAAAATAAGAAGGTGTATTGCTAACTAACAATCTAAAAGAATGATGTTATCCACTCAAACAAGAACAGAACAAAATTTGATATTTTACCAAATTCAACTTAATCACCAATACATGACGTGATGTGGAACTGAGCATCATTTAATTAGAGGCGACACAATTTAATTAATCAATTCTCAATCAATTCATCTCTCTCAATATCTCCTTCACTGCGCAAGGCCTTCAGGACTTCAAACATTCCAGTAATTAGCATCGTTCTCTTGTGGAATTAGGTCATAATTGGGTTCATGTAGAATCTAACATGAGATATAGCTTAAAATATACTATTTCAGATTCAAAGAGCTTTTCATTCTTGAAAGGTTGTACCGACTACACTGTTACACAGACCGAAATACCCATTATTATTCGAATAGCAACTGAACAAAGCATTCAAAATGACAAAGCGCAAATCTTGAATACCTCTCATTATAGTCACTTCAAACACTTAAAATTTCAATAACAGCAGAACTATATCTACTCATAAATACTCCTTTGATAATTAAAATACTTATTATGCAACTGAGACTCCTATGGGTGTTATTCCCAGAAATTCGATCAAAGCGCTGGAAGACTAACTGTCCTTTAACTTGTGATCTATGTAATATCAGAATACAAGACGAAATCATGCTTACAATATTTGGTTGCTTTTGCCTGGAGAAACAAAGAAGGGAACTCTTGGGTGATTTATCCTTGTCTCAATCCGATAGTCAGCAAATATATAATTGGATGAATGCAATGATGTTTGATCAAGGTCTTTGGTTTATATAAATTCTATAAGACCGCAGTCATCGTTCGGAGGAGATTAATAGAATGTCGTGGTCCATTTGGATGAGGAAAGTGAAGATTAAAACGCGGAGGATTCAACACTAGCTTTTTCAGTGATACGCTAACCTTGACGTATGCACGATGTGGCCACTGGACATGTGTCGGACCTGGAGACTGTTGTTGGGTTCTGTGCTGCCTGGAGTACAGTAACTTCATCTATGCTTCCTTTCATCCTGTTATGAATCTGTATAAGACCGGTGGTCTCAATAAAGCTGTGTGCGTATGTATAGATAGAAAATTTTGCTGGGAGGATAATGATCTATAAAAAATAAAGGTCACCTCTCCCATCAAAATAGACGTATAAACTAAATGCCATATTTTTACGTCTAGTTTGACGGGAGAGGTAACTATTATTTTATAGATAAATCCTGGCAAAATTTTGATCTATATTTTGGCTATAAATTTGGCCTAGACCCATTTCCATCTTAACACCTCTTTGGCAGATTGTGAAGATTCCATTTGGTCTCATGTAGATCTTATGGAATAAAGTCCACCATAGAATGAAAATGGCTGAAGCTCGAAACCATGGTTTCTAGGTGGACGTTTCTCAATTTTCTAAAGCTGGGGTTGTGGCTTTGTCACCTACCTTAGTCCGCTATTTGCGGCGACGGTTAATAGATGACGTCTAGTTTTGATGTCTATTTTGAAGGAAGGTTTGACTTTTATAGCGCAAAATCATAGAATTTTATTAATTTCACCATGATGTGGTGTCACATTGGAGGTTTGGTTATATCTAGTCATGTTATATGGGATTTAATAAAGTTGGTCGCACATAGGATATTCCTTCATACAATCTATATTTACCACATGTATAGCAATTCTTTAGTTTTCCTTCTCAATCAAAAGGAAATCTATCTATAGGCGGGAGGTAAGGCGTATTAAAGTCATTTTTAATTTTAAAATTAATATTCTAAATTAATTTTTTACTATATTTATTAAGGTAAAAAGTAATATAAGTGCCTTTCGTCTTTTTATTTATTTCAATTCAAAACGCTATGTCCCCCTAGGGACACTTGCGCTAAATGTACATACAAATATAACAAAGTAAATATTCAACATGGAAAGATACACAGAAAGTAACTTAGAAAGATTCATAAATATTATTTACATATAGAGATATTCTTTGAATTTTATTTACAGTTGCATCAAAAATGTAAAATATATATACATATATACACACATATACACGCATACACCTATATATTGTTTACAACCACAAGATATGTCCAATATTTCCTTGAGATCGTTACATCAAAGACCATTTTTCTCTCTTAATGAAATCCAAAATATATTTACAAAGGAAATTAAATTTTATATATGTGTCCTTACTTGAAATTAAATCACTAGGGCCTAAAGCTATTAAATCGTTGTTGACTCTGTAATCTTGAAAGACAGGGCACTCCAGCAAGAGATGTATTGAAGTTTGTTCCCCCAATTCACAGAAACATGTCGAATCTTGCACAGCCTGAATTTTCTTAAGAAAAAACTTGAAATTTTCATGATTTGTGAATTCATAGTTTGGTCGAAAATATTTCGGAATATCATAAGGAAATAAACTTTGAAATATTTGATTAGTATTCTTTTTCAGTATATATATAAATTAATCCTTGATATAATGAAATCTTTGAGTATACCTGGAATATACAAATCATAAAATTGTTTATCTCTTCTGTTGATAAATTATTCATTAATCATTTTTCATCTTTCTATAAAGTATTAATTCAATATTGTGGAATATTTTCTATTCAAGATATTCCATTTAGGAATCCAAATGTTTTATATAGATAGCGTATTTTTCTTCTAAAAGGATGAGAACTGTGTAATAAAACAAATCTATTTTTACCAAAAGATCAATATATATATATATATATATATATATATATATATATATATATAAACAAAAGAAATTTGTTTGAAAACTTGCTGTGTAAAAGTATTTCCTAAAATGGTTTGTAGATTTTATAAGTTTTTGTAGACATATCTCTCTCTCTGAAATATAGATAGAATTGTTTTATAGTTGGGTATTTTGAGTTTATATCAACCTGAACATTTATGTTATCTTTTTTAACTTAGTATAGCAGTATATCTCAAAGACTATAATATTTTTCTTATCCCGTTTTAAAATATCTAAACGCTTTGATTCAGTTTCGTCCGTGTTTTTCTCGAGTTAATATTTTTCCAACGAATATTGGTTTAAAAAATGGTGGAGAGATATTCATTTCTGTGGACTACTGTTGACAAGATGTTGTCGTGTATATCAATACGTTAGGTTAAGTCAGGTTAGGTTAAATTAGGTAATCAATAAAAAGACAATTCACTGAGGAAATAGCTTCTTTATCACGGCAATACAAGGGTGTAACAGCCCTTCGCGACAGGTATAGTTACGATACTAAAACTTAGAAATTAAATAAATCCACATATATATATATATATATATATAATAATAAATAGTTATTTAATTTTATAGTCCAGTTTTGTATTAAAATTATCTTCACTATTATGATCATTTAAATACAAATTATAAAATTTGTAAAATGTTATTAATTTGTAGATAGAGAGAGAAAAAAAAAAATCCTTTACTTCTATTACATCTTCAAGTTAATTATATATTTATAATTAATAACAATAAAAAAAATTAACAAAGTAACGTCTATTACATCGGCTTTTACACGTCATTCAGACATACTCTAATCCTATATATAGAATAATCGAAGAGATAATATATATAATAGTTAGAAAAAAGAGAGAAAGACAGAACCATGCACTTTTAATCAAACTAATAATAAGGAAAAAAAAAAAAAAAAAAAAAGAGTTTTATAAAGAAGGTAGATAAGATTGTTAGTATATATATATATTTTTTTTTATGATTTTATATTTTATCCTTTTTTTTTTTTTTTTTTTAAAAAGATTTTTAAAGGTTTTTTTATTTTATAATATGATTATAAATAGTTGTATTTAGTAATATATCTATAGTATGAATTAACATTTGTTATAAGTTTGGATATTATGTTTTGAAACCCTAATGGTAGACCAGACATACACAAAAAACTTTAAATTGAAATAAATTGGAAAAAGAGATCTGCTGGAACGGGGATCATCAGATAAAATTCCAGCGACATTTCAACCCCTTCTTTATTATGTCATAGATCTCTTTTAAACCGTATTTTATGTGTTAATATTAAGTTGTTTCAGTGAAATATTTAAATGAACATATAACAGATACAAGTGTTAACAAATTCAAACTGTAAACCTACCTTGACCGCTGCGTCCTCCATTGTGTATATCTATTTCTGGCTGGCACATGTCGCGGGAGGGGAATGTCCCCCCACATTTCAAATTTAGACCATTTCTTCAGAATTTTTTTGAACAACAAGAAAATTAAAGAAGATAGGAAAAATAGTTAAAGGAAGAAAGCTAAGTTTTATAATCTTTACAGATAGTTATATCAAAATAACTGATTTAACACTTATTCATCTTTTAATATTCCTTTAAAAAGGCAAATTATAAGAGTTTAATAAAGCTATTAATTGTGCAAATTCATCTTTATTTAACTTCCATTTTCCTCCCCAGAAATTGGAGATTAAACAAAAATGAACTATATACTTTAACACTTTAAAAATCTTGTGAAAAAATCTTTTAATCAGTTATTTAATAAAAGTTTAATTAACTGTTAAAGATTATAAATTTGTATTAGTTAATATTAAGAGAAATTATAGAAAGTTGATTTCATAAATGGATATTTCCATTTATTTTTTTTTAAATATTTTATAATTGATATACTGTTGAAATATTTTACTTGTTTGATACTAAATTTGTTTTTAATAAATTCCATGTTTAAATTTTTAACATCTTCTATGAAATTATCTAATATATTATTTATTCTATAAAATCTTAGAAACTGACCATAATATATACCTTTACAGCAATTTAATGATATATTAGAATTCATATTACAGTATTTTATAATATTGAAATTATAATTACTCTTTTTATTATAAACTCTAACAGCACTATTTGTAAGGTCTATATTCAAGTCTAAAAAGTTAACTTTTTTGTTTCTATAAATTTTTTCATTGTTCTTAAGTTTCAAGTATTTAGGATATATTTCAGGTATTAATTTTTTAAACAGTGGATTATTAAATATTATTATGTCATCTACATATCGGAATATTTGCCAATTAATATTATTTTGTAGAAAGTATTCTCTTTCGTACCAGAACAATATTAAATTTGCTAGTAACGGACTAGAAGAAGTACCCATGGGAACGCCTTCTGATTGAATATATATTTTATTTTTAAATTCTATATAGTTAAAATTTAAAAATGTTTCCAGTAGAGTTTTTGCTGTTTTAAGATCTAATTTAAATGTTTTATATCTGTTATGAATAATTTTAATGTAGAAAGTTTTGTCATTAATTAATTCATTAAATAAATTGGTTATTTTATTATTTAGATCTCTTAAATTTATTTTAGAATATAGGTCCTCAAAGTCAAATGTGTGTACTGTTTCAATGTTTGTCCAATTGTTCATTAAATAATTAATGATTTTTTTATTTGAGTCGATAAATTTATAATTATATTTATTAGTTAATTTATTTATAATAAATTGTAGTGTTGAGGCTAATTGTATATCAATATTTTTTATGACTGAATTTATACCAGATGTGATTGTTCTGAAAGAAATAGGTTTTTTGTGTAGTTTAGGAATTATATAGAACTTTGGTATGTTTGGATTTTTGTGGTTATTATAAATTTTTAGTGAATTTTCAACATTTTTGATGTCTTTTTTGATTTTTGTGCCTGTAGTTCTAGCAAAAGTGTATTTATGATTATTATCAATTTCCTTTTTTAGTATATCGTGGTATAGATTTTTACAAATTAAAGATAAATTATTGGGACATTTATCTATAGGAGTGATAATATAGTCCTTCTGTAAATTAATTATATTTTCTTTGAAAGAAGGAATGTCTGAATTGGGTTTTGTGTATTTAAGTGTATTATTATAATAATTTATAATTTCCTTTTTAATATTATGTTTCCATTCCAGAAAAGTAAATTCTGGAATACTGTATTTTATACTAGTTTTATTTATGAAAATATCTATATCTTTTAATATAGATTTAATTGTATTATTATAATTGTGTTTAATTTGAGGTATATATTTATACCCTTTATTTAAAATTTCTTGATATTCTGGATTTAAAAAAGAAAAGTTGCTAGTTAATATATGACCTGAGTACTTATATTTATCAATATAGTTGTTGCAATTACATTTAATTTTTTTAAAATTTGCCAAATTATTAATAAATTGGTTATAATTGCAAACTAAATTACCTATATTTTTATTGTATCTCCAGATTGTTTTAAAATTTAAATTTTTTATAGGGAAAAGATTATTGATGATTTGGTTATTAAAAATATCATTAAATTTAATATGATTAAATAAATTGTTATTAAATTTAATGATAATATTAATGTTATTAGTATTTTGTTTAATTTTTCTGTATTTAAAGATGTCGTGTGTGATATCTATTAATCTGTTAGTCAGATTATGAATTTTAATATATTCTATGAGTTTGATAAATTTATTATTATTTAGTTTAAATAATGTTTTAATAAATTTATCGACGAAGTTGTTAGTGTACATTTGTTTTGGGTCCAGTAATTCTTCAAATTCAATGTAACCTAATTTATTTGTAGTTTTACCTCTAGTTTTATTAGGTTTAGTTTTAAATTCATTTTTATATTTGCAACTGATTTCATAAGTTGAAATTTCTTCTGTTTGTGGTTTGTATGTGTAGTTTAATTCGTCGTTAAGTCCATAAGGGAATAATGTGTTGTGTTTATAAATGTAGTTGTTTTCTAATAATAGTCGTTGTTTTTTGTTTTGACATATGTCTAGTATTTCTATCTTAAAGTTGTTAAAAGTATGTAATTGATTGTGTTCTTTCATATATATATTACCAATTGATTTTTTAGCGTGGTTTCTATGTAGGTTTATTCGTATATTTAATGGATTACAAGTTTGTCCTATATATGATAGTTGACAAATTTGGCATGTTAATTTATAAATAGTATTCACTAATTTACAACTAGTTGTTTGAAAAGTGTCATGGTTCTTAAGAGAGGGACAAGTTTGACAATTTTTTCTTAGGCAATTCTTAGCGAGTTTAAATTAACATAAAAGAGGTGCTAACACTAATATGTTTGTAGTTTTTTTTAGTTTTTTTTAGTTTGTTATTCTTATGAATTTTTTAAATATATTTTACTTAATTGTTTTTGTGGTGATAAAATTTGTAATAAATTGAATAATTAATCTATAAATATATAGATATTACTGTTTGTTATCTGTTATATTTTTAAGAATAACTAATAAAAAAAACATCTTTAAACTAACAAAAACACTGAAAAAAACAAAAGTTCTGAAATTATTTTTTTTTCTAGAATTACTTTTATAATTTAATTTTTAATAATCAAACAATGAAAGATAATTAAAATTTGTATGAAGATTTATTTATATTAGAATATCTAATATAATTTAATTTGTATATTATGTTATATATAAAAAAATATATATCATAGAGCAAGCTCATATGAATTAATATAGTGTAGAACCTATATAACAAAATTATAACAGTGATTCTAATTTTAAAAAATTTAAGGAGCAAACTGATAATAATGATAACTTATATCAGTTAGATTTGATTAGATTAGCAAGCTAAATCTAAATTAATTATAATAATAAATAGTTATTTAATTTTATAGTCCAGTTTTGTATTAAAATTATCTTCACTATTATGATCATTTAAATACAAATTATAAAATTTGTAAAATGTTATTAATTTGTAGATAGAGAGAGAAAAAAAAAATCCTTTACTTCTATTACATCTTCAAGTTAATTATATATTTATAATTAATAACAATAAAAAAAATTAACAAAGTAACGTCTATTACATCGGCTTTTACACGTCATTCAGACATACTCTAATCCTATATATAGAATAATCGAAGAGATAATATATATAATAGTTAGAAAAAAGAGAGAAAGACAGAACCATGCACTTTTAATCAAACTAATAATAAGGAAAAAAAAAAAAAAAAAAAGAGTTTTATAAAGAAGGTAGATAAGATTGTTAGTATATATATATATTTTTTTTTATGATTTTATATTTTATCCTTTTTTTTTTTTTTTTAAAAAGATTTTTAAAGGTTTTTTTATTTTATAATATGATTATAAATAGTTGTATTTAGTAATATATCTATAGTATGAATTAACATTTGTTATAAGTTTGGATATTATGTTTTGAAACCCTAATGGTAGACCAGACATACACAAAAAACTTTAAATTGAAATAAATTGGAAAAAGAGATCTGCTGGAACGGGGATCATCAGATAAAATTCCAGCGACATTTCAACCCCTTCTTTATTATGTCATAGATCTCTTTTAAACCGTATTTTATGTGTTAATATTAAGTTGTTTCAGTGAAATATTTAAATGAACATATAACAGATACAAGTGTTAACAAATTCAAACTGTAAACCTACCTTGACCGCTGCGTCCTCCATTGTGTATATCTATTTCTGGCTGGCACATGTCGCGGGAGGGGAATGTCCCCCCACATTTCAAATTTAGACCATTTCTTCAGAATTTTTTTGAACAACAAGAAAATTAAAGAAGATAGGAAAAATAGTTAAAGGAAGAAAGCTAAGTTTTATAATCTTTACAGATAGTTATATCAAATTACTGATTTAACACTTATTCATCTTTTAATATTCCTTTAAAAAGGCAAATTATAAGAGTTTAATAAAGCTATTAATTGTGCAAATTCATCTTTATTTAACTTCCATTTTCCTCCCCAGAAATTGGAGATTAAACAAAAATGAACTATATACTTTAACACTTTAAAAATCTTGTGAAAAAATCTTTTAATCAGTTATTTAATAAAAGTTTAATTAACTGTTAAAGATTATAAATTTGTATTAGTTAATATTAAGAGAAATTATAGAAAGTTGATTTCATAAATGGATATTTCCATTTATTTTTTTTTTTAATATTTTATAATTGATATACTGTTGAAATATTTTACTTGTTTGATACTAAATTTGTTTTTAATAAATTCCATGTTTAAATTTTTAACATCTTCTATGAAATTATCTAATATATTATTTATTCTATAAAATCTTAGAAACTGACCATAATATATACCTTTACAGCAATTTAATGATATATTAGAATTCATATTACAGTATTTTATAATATTGAAATTATAATTACTCTTTTTATTATAAACTCTAACAGCACTATTTGTAAGGTCTATATTCAAGTCTAAAAAGTTAACTTTTTTGTTTCTATAAATTTTTTCATTGTTCTTAAGTTTCAAGTATTTAGGATATATTTCAGGTATTAATTTTTTAAACAGTGGATTATTAAATATTATTATGTCATCTACATATCGGAATATTTGCCAATTAATATTATTTTGTAGAAAGTATTCTCTTTCGTACCAGAACAATATTAAATTTGCTAGTAACGGACTAGAATAAGTACCCATGGGAACGCCTTCTGATTGAATATATATTTTATTTTTAAATTCTATATAGTTAAAATTTAAAAATGTTTCCAGTAGAGTTTTTGCTGTTTTAAGATCTAATTTAAATGTTTTATATCTGTTATGAATAATTTTAATGTAGAAAGTTTTGTCATTAATTAATTCATTAAATAAATTGGTTATTTTATTATTTAGATCTCTTAAGAGATCTAAATAATAAAATAACCAATTTATTTAATGAATTAATTAATGACAAAACTTTCTACATTAAAATTATTCATAACAGATATAAAACATTTAAATTAGATCTTAAAACAGCAAAAACTCTACTGGAAACATTTTTAAATTTTAACTATATAGAATTTAAAAATAAAATATATATTGAATCAGAAGGCGTTCCCATGGGTACTTCTTCTAGTCCGTTACTAGCAAATTTAATATTGTTCTGGTACGAAAGAGAATACTTTCTACAAAATAATATTAATTGGCAAATATTCCGATATGTAGATGACATAATAATATTTAATAATCCACTGTTTAAAAAATTAATACCTGAAATATATCCTAAATACTTGAAACTTAAGAACAATGAAAAAATTTATAGAAACAAAAAAGTTAACTTTTTAGACTTGAATATAGACCTTACAAATAGTGCTGTTAGAGTTTATAATAAAAAGAGTAATTATAATTTCAATATTATAAAATACTGTAATATGAATTCTAATATATCATTAAATTGCTGTAAAGGTATATATTATGGTCAGTTTCTAAGATTTTATAGAATAAATAATATATTAGATAATTTCATAGAAGATGTTAAAAATTTAAACATGGAATTTATTAAAAACAAATTTAGTATCAAACAAGTAAAATATTTCAACAGTATATCAATTATAAAATATTTAAAAAAAAATAAATGGAAATATCCATTTATGAAATCAACTTTCTATAATTTCTCTTAATATTAACTAATACAAATTTATAATCTTTAACAGTTAATTAAACTTTTATTAAATAACTGATTAAAAGATTTTTTCACAAGATTTTTAAAGTGTTAAAGTATATAGTTCATTTTTGTTTAATCTCCAATTTCTGGGGAGGAAAATGGAAGTTAAATAAAGATGAATTTGCACAATTAATAGCTTTATTAAACTCTTATAATTTGCCTTTTTAAAGGAATATTAAAAGATGAATAAGTGTTAAATCAGTTATTTTGATATAACTATCTGTAAAGATTATAAAACTTAGCTTTCTTCCTTTAACTATTTTTCCTATCTTCTTTAATTTTCTTGTTGTTCAAAAAAATTCTGAAGAAATGGTCTAAATTTGAAATGTGGGGGGACATTCCCCTCCCGCGACATGTGCCAGCCAGAAATAGATATACACAATGGAGGACGCAGCGGTCAAGGTAGGTTTACAGTTTGAATTTGTTAACACTTGTATCTGTTATATGTTCATTTAAATATTTCACTGAAACAACTTAATATTAACACATAAAATACGGTTTAAAAGAGATCTATGACATAATAAAGAAGGGGTTGAAATGTCGCTGGAATTTTATCTGATGATCCCCGTTCCAGCAGATCTCTTTTTCCAATTTATTTCAATTTAAAGTTTTTTGTGTATGTCTGGTCTACCATTAGGGTTTCAAAACATAATATCCAAACTTATAACAAATGTTAATTCATACTATAGATATATTACTAAATACAACTATTTATAATCATATTATAAAATAAAAAAACCTTTAAAAATCTTTTAAAAAAAAAAAAAAAAAGGATAAAATATAAAATCATAAAAAAAAATATATATATATACTAACAATCTTATCTACCTTCTTTATAAAACTCTTTTTTTTTTTTTCCTTATTATTAGTTTGATTAAAAGTGCATGGTTCTGTCTTTCTCTCTTTTTTCTAACTATTATATATATTATCTCTTCGATTATTCTATATATAGGATTAGAGTATGTCTGAATGACGTGTAAAAGCCGATGTAATAGACGTTACTTTGTTAATTTTTTTTATTGTTATTAATTATAAATATATAATTAACTTGAAGATGTAATAGAAGTAAAGGATTTTTTTTTTTCTCTCTCTATCTACAAATTAATAACATTTTACAAATTTTATAATTTGTATTTAAATGATCATAATAGTGAGGATAATTTTAATACAAAACTGGACTATAAAATTAAATAACTATTTATTATTATAATTAATTTAGATTTAGCTTGCTAATCTAATCAAATCTAACTGATATAAGTTATCATTATTATCAGTTTGCTCCTTAAATTTTTTAAAATTAGAATCACTGTTATAATTTTGTTATATATTTTCTACACTATATTAATTCATATGAGCTTGCTCTATGATATATATTTTTTATATATAACATAATATACAAATTAAATTATATTAGATATTCTAATATAAATAAATCTTCATACAAATTTTAATTATCTTTCATTGTTTGATTATTAAAAATTAAATTATAAAAGTAATTCTAGAAAAAAAAATAATTTCAGAACTTTTGTTTTTTTCAGTGTTTTTGTTAGTTTAAAGATGTTTTTTTTATTAGTTATTCTTAAAAATATAACAGATAACAAACAGTAATATCTATATATTTATAGATTAATTATTCAATTTATTACAAATTTTATCACCACAAAAACAATTAAGTAAAATATATTTAAAAAATTCATAAGAATAACAAACTAAAAAAACTAAAAAAAACTACAAACATATTAGTGTTAGCACCTCTTTTATGTTAATTTAAACTCGCTAAGAATTGCCTAAGAAAAAATTGTCAAACTTGTCCCTCTCTTAAGAACCATGACACTTTTCAAACAACTAGTTGTAAATTAGTGAATACTATTTATAAATTAACATGCCAAATTTGTCAACTATCATATATAGGACAAACTTGTAATCCATTAAATATACGAATAAACCTACATAGAAACCACGCTAAAAAATCAATTGGTAATATATATATGAAAGAACACAATCAATTACATACTTTTAACAACTTTAAGATAGAAATACTAGACATATGTCAAAACAAAAAACAACGACTATTATTAGAAAACAACTACATTTATAAACACAACACATTATTCCCTTATGGACTTAACGACGAATTAAACTACACATACAAACCACAAACAGAAGAAATTTCAACTTATGAAATCAGTTGCAAATATAAAAATGAATTTAAAACTAAACCTAATAAAACTAGAGGTAAAACTACAAATAAATTAGGTTACATTGAATTTGAAGAATTACTGGACCCAAAACAAATGTACACTAACAACTTCGTCGATAAATTTATTAAAACATTATTTAAACTAAATAATAATAAATTTATCAAACTCATAGAATATATTAAAATTCATAATCTGACTAACAGATTAATAGATATCACACACGACATCTTTAAATACAGAAAAATTAAACAAAATACTAATAACATTAATATTATCATTAAATTTAATAACAATTTATTTAATCATATTAAATTTAATGATATTTTAATAACCAAATCATCAATAATCTTTTCCCTATAAAAAATTTAAATTTTAAAACAATCTGGAGATACAATAAAAATATAGGTAATTTAGTTTGCAATTATAACCAATTTATTAATAATTTGGCAAATTTTAAAAAAATTAAATGTAATTGCAACAACTATATTGATAAATATAAGTACTCAGGTCATATATTAACTAGCAACTTTTCTTTTTTAAATCCAGAATATCAAGAAATTTTAAATAAAGGGTATAAATATATACCTCAAATTAAACACAATTATAATAATACAATTAAATCTATATTAAAAGATATAGATATTTTCATAAATAAAACTAGTATAAAATACAGTATTCCAGAATTTACTTTTCTGGAATGGAAACATAATATTAAAAAGGAAATTATAAATTATTATAATAATACACTTAAATACACAAAACCCAATTCAGACATTCCTTCTTTCAAAGAAAATATAATTAATTTACAGAAGGACTATATTATCACTCCTATAGATAAATGTCCCAATAATTTATCTTTAATTTGTAAAAATCTATACCACGATATACTAAAAAAGGAAATTGATAATAATCATAAATACACTTTTGCTAGAACTACAGGCACAAAAATCAAAAAAGACATCAAAAATGTTGAAAATTCACTAAAAATTTATAATAACCACAAAAATCCAAACATACCAAAGTTCTATATAATTCCTAAACTACACAAAAAACCTATTTCTTTCAGAACAATCACATCTGGTATAAATTCAGTCATAAAAAATATTGATATACAATTAGCCTCAACACTACAATTTATTATAAATAAATTAACTAATAAATATAATTATAAATTTATCGACTCAAATAAAAAAATCATTAATTATTTAATGAACAATTGGACAAACATTGAAACAGTACACACATTTGACTTTGAGGACCTATATTCTAAAATAAATTTAAGAGATCTAAATAATAAAATAACCAATTTATTTAATGAATTAATTAATGACAAAACTTTCTACATTAAAATTATTCATAACAGATATAAAACATTTAAATTAGATCTTAAAACAGCAAAAACTCTACTGGAAACATTTTTAAATTTTAACTATATAGAATTTAAAAATAAAATATATATTGAATCAGAAGGCGTTCCCATGGGTACTTCTTCTAGTCCGTTACTAGCAAATTTAATATTGTTCTGGTACGAAAGAGAATACTTTCTACAAAATAATATTAATTGGCAAATATTCCGATATGTAGATGACATAATAATATTTAATAATCCACTGTTTAAAAAATTAATACCTGAAATATATCCTAAATACTTGAAACTTAAGAACAATGAAAAAATTTATAGAAACAAAAAAGTTAACTTTTTAGACTTGAATATAGACCTTACAAATAGTGCTGTTAGAGTTTATAATAAAAAGAGTAATTATAATTTCAATATTATAAAATACTGTAATATGAATTCTAATATATCATTAAATTGCTGTAAAGGTATATATTATGGTCAGTTTCTAAGATTTTATAGAATAAATAATATATTAGATAATTTCATAGAAGATGTTAAAAATTTAAACATGGAATTTATTAAAAACAAATTTAGTATCAAACAAGTAAAATATTTCAACAGTATATCAATTATAAAATATTAAAAAAAAAATAAATGGAAATATCCATTTATGAAATCAACTTTCTATAATTTCTCTTAATATTAACTAATACAAATTTATAATCTTTAACAGTTAATTAAACTTTTATTAAATAACTGATTAAAAGATTTTTTCACAAGATTTTTAAAGTGTTAAAGTATATAGTTCATTTTTGTTTAATCTCCAATTTCTGGGGAGGAAAATGGAAGTTAAATAAAGATGAATTTGCACAATTAATAGCTTTATTAAACTCTTATAATTTGCCTTTTTAAAGGAATATTAAAAGATGAATAAGTGTTAAATCAGTTATTTTGATATAACTATCTGTAAAGATTATAAAACTTAGCTTTCTTCCTTTAACTATTTTTCCTATCTTCTTTAATTTTCTTGTTGTTCAAAAAAATCTGAAGAAATGGTCTAAATTTGAAATGTGGGGGGACATTCCCCTCCCGCGACATGTGCCAGCCAGAAATAGATATACACAATGGAGGACGCAGCGGTCAAGGTAGGTTTACAGTTTGAATTTGTTAACACTTGTATCTGTTATATGTTCATTTAAATATTTCACTGAAACAACTTAATATTAACACATAAAATACGGTTTAAAAGAGATCTATGACATAATAAAGAAGGGGTTGAAATGTCGCTGGAATTTTATCTGATGATCCCCGTTCCAGCAGATCTCTTTTTCCAATTTATTTCAATTTAAAGTTTTTTGTGTATGTCTGGTCTACCATTAGGGTTTCAAAACATAATATCCAAACTTATAACAAATGTTAATTCATACTATAGATATATTACTAAATACAACTATTTATAATCATATTATAAAATAAAAAAACCTTTAAAAATCTTTTTAAAAAAAAAAAAAAAAAGGATAAAATATAAAATCATAAAAAAATATATATATATATACTAACAATCTTATCTACCTTCTTTATAAAACTCTTTTTTTTTTTCCTTATTATTAGTTTGATTAAAAGTGCATGGTTCTGTCTTTCTCTCTTTTTTCTAACTATTATATATATTATCTCTTCGATTATTCTATATATAGGATTAGAGTATGTCTGAATGACGTGTAAAAGCCGATGTAATAGACGTTACTTTGTTAATTTTTTTTATTGTTATTAATTATAAATATATAATTAACTTGAAGATGTAATAGAAGTAAAGGATTTTTTTTTTCTCTCTCTCTATCTACAAATTAATAACATTTTACAAATTTTATAATTTGTATTTAAATGATCATAATAGTGAAGATAATTTTAATACAAAACTGGACTATAAAATTAAATAACTATTTATTATTATAATTAATTTAGATTTAGCTTGCTAATCTAATCAAATCTAACTGATATAAGTTATCATTATTATCAGTTTGCTCCTTAATTTTTTAAAATTAGAATCACTGTTATAATTTTGTTATATAGTTTCTACACTATATATATATATATATATATATATATATATATATATATATATTGACTAAATATCACGGAGCAAGTTAAATAAACGTTTAGTTTATTTTTGCTCCACTAGATGTCGCTCTGCCATCTAGAAACGCTCATGTGAGCCTGGTCAGGATATGCCTCTTTTATTTTTAATATCAACACCTGACCTTTCTTTAAAAATATTTTTTATTTGTTTATATATATATAAATACCCATTTCTTGATTTCTCGGGAAGCCATTGGGTCCAAAAAATATTTTTGGTCGCAATGGTTACAGCCTTCTCCACGCTGACGAGCGCCAACAGCGCGAAACGCGTTCGTGGATGGCTTTTCTTGATTTATCAAGAAATTGGGTTGGCCAAATATCTCGGAGTAAGCTAAATAAACGTTTAGTTTATTTTTACTCCACTAGATGGCGCTCTGCCATCTAAAAAGCACATGTGCTTGTGGTCAGGAGATGCTTTCTTTATTTTTAATATATATATTTAGATGGAAAATTTGCCGAGAGGAAATTAACCCGTGGAAGCAATGGTCGCCTCTCCCGTCAAAATAAACGTCAGAATCTGACGCCATCTATTGACTGTTGCCGCAACAAGCGGCACCGGGTCTGTGACAAAGCCACAACACCAACTTTGGCAAACTGATAAGCGTCCACCTAGAGACCATGGTTTCGGGCTAATGGCCCTCGTCAGTCTAGGGCGGATTTATTCCATGCCAGCAAAACACCTCTTTGTTAGATTGTGAGGATTCCATTAGATCCCGTGGGGATCTCATGGAATAAAGTCCGCCCTAGACTGACGAGGGCCAATAGCCCGAAACCATGGTCTCTAGGTGGACGCTTTTCAGTTTGCCAAAGCTGGTGTTGTGGCTTTGTCACCGACCCGATGCCGCTAGTTGCGGCGACGGTCAATAGATGGCGTCAGATTCTGACGTTTATTTTGACGGGAGAGGCGACCATTGCTTCCATGGATTAATTTCCTCCCGGCAAATTCTCCATATATATATATATATATATATATATATATATATATATATGGCATGGCATGGCATGGCATCTGCGCGGTAAGCGAAACACTGTGGGTTCGATTCCCATCCCTGGACACTTTTATTTTTCCGTTTATCATTACTCTTCACAATTCATCCTTTCATACCTCATCTCTAAGGTTAGAAATGATCGTTGTTTCTCCTTAAAATAAATTTTCATTTTTCGTTCAAAAGAAACTCATGCGGGATAATTTTCAAATGTCGTTTTGCAATCACAAGCCGCATTATATTATATATATATATTTATATATATATATATATATATATATATATATATATATATATATATATATATATATATATATATATATATATACAATGAATTAGGAAATATGAGAAATGGATATATGCAAATTCCAATTAACATAAAAATAGTTAAATCATAAAACTATAGATAAGAATTAAAAAAAACGACATTTTAAAATTATTCCGCATGTGTTTCTTTTCAACGAAAAATCAAATTTTATTTTAAGGAGAAATAACGAATATTTCTAACTTTAGGGATGAGGTATGAAAGGATGAATTGTGAAGAGTGATGATAAACGGAAAAATAAAAGTGTCCAGAGATGAGAAGACAAGGATTCAACTGTATTATGCTAATTAGTATTTGCATATATCCACCTCTCATATTTCTTACTTCTTTGTATGCATATATAGATATTTTAATTGATAAGTTTCAGTATTGTGATTATATCTGTTAAAGGGCTGTTACATCCGAAAACTTCTATTGTCGTTATAGAAAATATTCTTTCAGGTAATTGTTTTTTAATTATAATTTTATTGAAGGGATTATAATAATTATGGTCAGTTTAGAGAGAGATGAGTCAGTTTAGGTTAAGTTAGCTTTGGTTTATTTAGAAATGGTACTATTTTTGTTTACCGTGAGTGGAACTAGCGCGGAAAAATACAATCTCCGAAGGTCGGGTGAAATGAGTAACTAATGGTAATTTTTCTGTGTGGCATTCTTAATTATCTTTAATATTAGGAATTCGTTAATCCATTATCATCATTAGCCCCTACTTCATCATTATCATTTTCACTATTACGTATACGCGTAGTGATTACTCTATTCTCTATTTATTTAAACAAACTATGAAATATCTCTTTATATATAATTATTGAAAATTGAGAAATATATACGTTTTATATAAAAATAAATAATGATATCTACTATATACTATAATGATACACACACTAATCATATATATATACATAGGTAAAATTTTATATAAACATAAAATGTATATATTTGATCTATGTTTAAAATTTATCGGTGATAAATATTGTTTAAAGTTGTTTTAAATATAAAAAGTAGATTTAAGATCATCTAAAGCAACATTGTAAAGAAGAGCATTTTTTAGTTAAAAAAAAAAAATGAAGCAAATTTTGATCTCTAATTGAGAGCATTGTCAGTATAGCAAGCTATTCCTGAACGACAGTAAAAATAGAATTAATTCTACTTCTATATATAAATTAAAAATTTGATTTTGAAAAATTTTATGTGGGCTGTTTAAATGCTCTAGCGCTCCCACAAGCTTATCTTGGGTCAATATTGTTTGTTCTAAGCTTCCAATATTTCAACGAGGCAGTTCATCTTCTTCTGAGATTTAAACATTGTAAACATGTCATTGACGTGATGCACGAGTAGCGATATTTAAATAGAACAGGTTGGTATGACCAAACCATTTGAGAGGAATATTTGTGTTTCTTCAGATATATCCTTTTTTTGTAATATGTATTTTATATGTTGTATATACAGCTGTTTATAGAAACACTAAGCCCATGTCTAACTAACAAATTTGTGTCAAATTGTGTTTGTTTTTTATTGGTCATGGACGGACAACCGTTTCTCTATCTCTCATTCTTCTCTGACGTCACCAACAGCATAAAAGCTGGGTATTTTATGATCCCAGATCTTACAGTAAGACTTCTCATAGTCCATCTCACCTTCCCGACTGCTGCCCTCTAAACCGAGGTAGCCATACTTCTATGTGTTTGGATTTCTCTTGTCTACACGCTAATGCGCTTCCACTTCCGGCCCATGACTGCAAGTTGGAAAAGGAGCTTACGATGGTGTCGGTTCCACACATTTTACAACATATATGTAAATATGCTATTTTGGCAATTTCCTATTTATGGATTGTTACGATTGTGGTATATCTATTTTCCCATTTATGTCTTTCTTGTCTTCTATTAGAGCGCTGGGTATCTACGTATAGAAAACAATGTTGTTGTCGTGTCCAATGAAGAGCCTCAGATGTCCCCATGTATCTCTATCACAGCAGTCACAATGTCCACTATCTTGGGTGTGTAAATATGCTGCTCTGAGTAATATAAAACAATATATAGCATAAATAGGTAAATATATATATTACATTCATAACTATAGATAAAACGAAAATAGTCGATTATAAAATATACTGATTATATAATTAATATATTTAGAAAAACAATGATTCCTATTAAATGGTTTGGTCGCATCAACCTCGCTGTAATTCAATCATCCTTACCTGTTCATCACGTAAATCATTTGTGTACAAGTTTTGAATTCCAGAAGATAGGCGAACTGCCTTTTAAATAACGGACGTTTATAAAAACAATATTGATCCAAAGGAAAGTAACTAGTGTATATGTGGTTGTACTTCTCAGTTAAAAATACATTTTTTCATCGCCCCAGTACACAACGTTATGGTGAAGATAAGAAATGTGCCACAACCTCAGTTTTAACAAATTCAGACAAAATTCAAACTGCATTCTTCACCAACAATTTAATGTTCTGTATTTGGGGTAGTAAACCAAAACATTATTCTAATGCACTTTTAACGAGAGTCTCTATTTGTACATGAATATCATTTAGCACAACCTTATATTAGTTATATACATTGATTGATGGAGAGAGAGAAAGAGAAAGAGGAACATACATATAATTTCAAGGTATTGCATCGAGCAAAACTATTCCGCAAAATTTGTTTTCATAACAAATATATACACACACAGCCTTTATTAAGACGTTAGTCTTATACAGATTCTCCGTACAAGGTGCAATATCAGGAAAAGAGCAGCACAGGAAACCAGTAGTTCCGCAACTATATACAATTATTAGTAATATGGAAAAGTAAGATTTAATATGAAAGGTCGACGCCATCGCCTCAAGTCTTCAATTCCATAAGCGCGGAGCAGGAATAGGGACTAAGTTATTTAGTTCGCCATAAATATAGCATCCAGACACAAAAAGGAGGTTTACTCCAGCACAGCCATCCCTATCACCAGCTCCGCAATCTCATCGTCGACCAAAACGATGGCCCCTCGATGTTTCGTCATCATTCTGAGGTGTAAGAACAATAGCTTCCAAGTTCTCTTTTCTCCCTCTTTACACCTACTGCCTTGTAAAAATTATATAGGGCATGAGCAACTAGTCTACTTGTTTGGGCACTGGTTAACATCGTTTGGATTGACCTAAGTTGGCTGGTGTCTACCGTTGAAAAGAATGTCCTTCTCTCCTCGCTAATATCTTGGCATTCATAGATATAATGAGATAGTTTAAACAAATATATATTAGTAAATTAAATTTATAAATTTAATTACCATCCACCGACAAAATTCATACAAACAAATTTACTAGCAATGCGCTTCCTTCAAATACCATCAAACACCATCCCTACAGACCCCACTGCAGTGATATGAGCAACCGAATGAGATGGCCCGATCCATCAGCATATATAAGGTTAAATACAGATAAAATATAAATGTAAATTAAAAAGATTATACAATGATAAATATATGAATAAATAGATATAAATATATAAAGTAATTGATAAATATACATATACATATATATATAAATATTTAAAATGGCATATCCTGACCAGGAGCACATGTGCTTTACAGAAGGCAGAGCGCCATCTGATAGAACAGAAATCAACTAAACATTGATTTAGCCTGTTCCCTGATATTTGGCCAACCCAATTTCTTGATAAATCAAGAAAAGCCATCCACGAATATATATATATACAAGGTCTTCATTGGTGGCAATAGAGAGACAAACTTATGGAGGTGGAAAGTCTTTGATGAATCAATGGTTGTCTATTTTTTTGAAGGAGACAGAGGTTGTTCACACTTGGTTATCTCGTATGTCTTTAATAAAAGTCACTGTTTATCAAATATCTTTCAGAGTTATTATCTGAATACCTAAATATATGCTAAAAGGTACAACTTTCTTAAGTTTAGTCCATGCGTATATATGTATTAAAAAATGTATTGATAATATTGTAACGTTTCCTATTTATAAATAAGAGATAATCCCAATACTTTGTGTTTTAATATTTAATTAAATTACAACAAGTTTAACCAAATATATAAACAAAAAATAACTTATGCAAAATTATAGAGATAGAGAAAGAAAGTAAAGTATTGCCGACTACCTAATTATAAAGAAAAATCAAAGAATAATTAAATATTTTACATAAATAAATACAAAGCATGTTACAAAGATATTTAATAGAAAATAGGGAATAGTTCGTAGATGACTTTTCTTTTTTTATCAAAATATTGGGTTGGCTTAATATCAGGGAACAGACTAAACCAATTTAGAAAGAGGGGATCATATATCGCCGCAACTCCTTTTATTAACGCGATTAAAGGAAGCTTTCGGGCAAGCCCTTCTTCAGTTAACTATAGTGTACCATAGTACCAGTGTACTAGTACACTATAGTTAGCTGAAGAAGGACTTGCCCGAAAGCTTCCTTAATCGCGTTAATAAAAAGAGTTGCGGCGATATATGATCCCCTCTTTCTAAATTATCGAAATCCGCAATCCGTTTACCATGAGACTAAACCAATGTTTAGTTGATTTCTTTTCCACTAGATGGCGCTCTCTGCCATCAAAAAATCACATGTGCTCCTGGTCAGGATATACCTTTTTTATTTTTGATATTTAAAGATATATTACCAAAGGATATTTTATATTCTATTTTTATTGAGGTCTCTTTCTCGAGAGATTTTTCAAACAGAGACGATATTTCATCGTATAGGGTTTGTCATATTTTCTACTGGGGATTTATAAAGTATTCATTGAGTGTTCTTTGACGTCCCGTGGGGTCGGGGAGTTGATGCCAGGATGAGTTTATTGATTATACAGCTGCTGTCAACCCAAACATCCAATCGATCTTAAACTGGACAATGCTCTTCACCTTCAAGAGAAAAAAAAATCGACAAAAAAAAGCTCTACGAGTCGTGCCAGTTCCTATAGATTAAAACCCCACTAAGCCTAAATTATAGACCTATTAAAATACCTCATCTCTTATGAAATGGCTTCTCATTTATTTTTACAACTTGACAACCTTTCATTAAAAAAATGGAAATCAAAATATATAACTTTCTCTTACCTTTTTTTAAAAACTAATATTTGTAAATGTGTTTGTGAATTTATATATATTACGGTTCGGTTTAGTTTATGGATATATAAAAAAGTATTAATGTCTTAAATCTTTTTTAAAAGTTATTTTAAAGCTTTTTTTCTTGTTTGTTATTGAGGAAATACCATAGTAAGATTTAAAGTTGAGGAATATTCATGAGCTACCGGTGAAAAAACATTTGAATTATCAGCTTAGTATTTAAAGATAGAAAGGTATTTCTTTCAGTGATTATTTTTCTGTTTAGGAATATTGATTTTTACGACAGTTTTTTTCCGTAAAACCTAAGATAATCTATTAATAAATATCTTTTTTTATTTATTTATGAACATGATATATTATTTTTGATTATTTTTCAATTGTGCGTGTGATTATATAAAATTTATCTTTATATATATATAATATGAGAATTGGGGAACACTATTAAGCATGGTGTGTGTTGTACTTTTTATTCTTTTATAAATAAGATAAATTTCTCTCTCTTACACCGTCTTCATCATTTTTTATCATTACTATAAAGGCAGTATGGAAATTTGTTTAGTATTTTTTTTTTAAGAAACTACGCTCGGAGGTGCTATATCTCCTTTCTCCTAGTATACAGTAGACTCTCCTATAACGCGAGTTTTTACAACGCGATTTCGTACAACGCGATAAAAAAATTGCGACAAATTTATTTATACAACGCGAATATTTGTATAACGCGTTATAAAAAAAAGTTTTTACCTTAACAACATTCGCGTTATACAAGTTTTATTTCGTACAACGCGAATTCCTATAACGCGATTTCATACAACACGGAACACATTATTCGCGTTATAGGAGAGCTTACTTTATAGCCAATTTTCTATGATATAAAGAAATGTATTGACGAAATATCCCTGAGTTTGGGATATCGTGATATAGAATGTTAATAATGTTAATGTACTATAAATAACCATTTATTGGGAACCTATGCTCTTCACAGAATTCACCCAGGTGCATAACTGCTTATAAAAAATGAGTTAGTTCTTGGTTTCACCGATCTACACTATATCGTCTGAATATAAAAGCTTGCTATAAATAGTTGACATTTACAATAACTTCCTACTGCACTCACTGATATGAAAATATACCTATCCCCGATTTACACGGTAGATACGTTCCTGAGAAAAACGTGTAAATCGGGGGATAGGTGTACACAGAAATAAAAATAAAATGTATTAGCAGGTTAAAATATGTAGTTAGCACATAAGCTCGGGATTCCTCGTGAGATGTGTACACAGCGCATGTGTTCAATCACAGTAGCATTTAGTATAGTGCGATAAAAACAAAAAAAAAACTTATTTGGAAAACCGTGTAAAAGCGAAAACGTGTAAAACAAGTACCGTGTAAATCGAGGGATAGGTGTATATTGAGAAGACCCCTGGCTTATCAGTTGTGTAATCATCTAGCGGTTTCGCCTGTTTAATTTATAATATGATATTATTATATTGATATTTATGAAGCTATATATTCGGTACTTTAGAGGTATTCCTGGTATCAAAACTATAGCAAACTTTGAGAGCAATAGAAATGTATACAAATAGATATATATATTTATATACAACGCTCAATGCTATTTTGCATTCAATTCATATATAAAACGATTTAGCATTAATTAAATATATGAATAGAACACGCCTCAAATATTATATCCAAGGGGGGAGAAGTCCGACCACACCTTCCTGCGGTTCCCCCTGGACCCTTGGAATATTCGACCAAATTCTGGTTCGTTTCCAAGGTGACTAACGTGGCAACGGCACCCATTTTCCAAGATAGTGGATATTGCTGCTGCTGTGATGGAGATGCATGGAGACATCTAAGGCTCTTCTTTGGACACAACAACAACAACAACATTAATTGTAGAAAATTTCCACATTTAATAGTTCCAGATATTATATATAGATGGCGCTATATTTCCTAATTCTTAAATTTAAAAATTTATCAGAAGAAGAACATTGTGACTCTGCAATAAAATCTCCAGAAAATGTCTCCCCTAATTTTTTCCGAAGTATTTCTTACAATCAATTCCACTATCTATTTAATCACTGTGCTAGGGGAAACTACTCTTTAATGATGATAAAGTACAATTTGGATTATAGATTATAATAAAAGAAAATAAGACCTAATCCAAATAATTTAATAGTGTGTGACGTTTCGGCAACAACATTGTCACCATCATCAGAGAAAAGAATAAAATCTAAATTTTGAATCTTCATTTTATTATTTTGTCTGATGATGGTGACAATGTTGTTGCCGAAACGTCACACACTAATAAATTATTTTGATTAGGTCTTATTTTCTTTTATTATTCTTTAATGAATAGTAGATGAAATCAATTAAAATTTAATTCAATAGCCTTACAACACAATACGATCAACTCTGAGAATTTAAAATTCAGAATTACATAGAACAGAATTACTCATTATATATAGCAAACGCTTCATGTCTGTTGAATAATTTTCCTTTTGCTTATTCCTAGTACACATGGTACAGGCCATGATAATCATGGTGGGTAGAAAAGGGCGACTGCTTTAACTGTAAGTGCACCACATGTCTATACATGTGAAAAGCAGTTCGACTTTGCACTTACAAATGTGCCAGAGGCCCCGTTTAGAGAATCAATAATCTTTTAAAATGTTTTTATTAATCAACCAGGTGCGATATTGAAATATTTACGCCTATTATAGAGGAAACAGACAAAACAACAAATAAATTAAAACTTAGAATTAAATATTTACAAACTTACATGTATTAATCGACAGATTTCATAACATTTATATAGACAAAGTAGTTGATGTAAGAGAGTTAAATCATTTAGATCAGGGAACAATCGATGTCTCACTTCTGTAAAGTTCGGACAGTCGTAGATAAGGTGAAGAGCAGTTTGATTAGTGATGATGATTGGATGCTGAAAGATTATCATTCTCACAAAAAAAGATTGAAAATATTTTCTGTAAACTGGAAGAATTTCACGAGCTGCGATCTTGCTATGTTTGTAAACACTATTGGAATCCTATAAATACAAGGTGGGATCAATAAATAAGGTGAATTATAATTTATTTAAAAAAAAAGGACGATATTAAAAATTAGGACTCGATTTAATCAAAATAATCACCTTGGCTTTCAATACATCGTCTCCATCGTTCTGGCAGCTTGTAAATACCCTCTTTAACACAAAGCAATAACGCGCCATCTATACATATAAAATAAAAGGATTTAAAAGCGCGAATGTTTCTTTTATACATAAAACGAACTTCTACTGTCCTTACTGCGATATATTTTTTCATCGCAGTAAGGACAGTAGAAGTTCGTTTTATGTATAAAAGAAACATTCGCGCTTTCAAATCCTTTTATTTTATATGTATAGATGGCGCGTTATTGATTTGTGTTAACTTATTCCTAACTGGCCTTGTCTTTATAGTTTGCTGAAGAGCATTGCTCGAAGCAAATATTTGAATGTAATTCTACTGTCCTATAAGCTCATGTCCATAGTTTACTTGAAAACCATTTCTAAGATTCCATCCTTCAGTGTAGCATATAAAAGCAGAATGATCCAATACAGTATTAGAGCTCTGAGAAGCGGTCTGGTGGATTAAATTGGCGAAACCGCTGGGAGAGTTCACCACTGATGAGCCAAGCCCTCCCAATATATTTTTTCATCGCAGTAAGGACAGTAGAAGTTCGTTTTATGTATAAAAGAAACATTCGCGCTTTTAAATCCTTTTATTTTAAATACCCTCTTTATAGGCACTCTTAGGAAGCGTGTGAAAAAAATCTTGCCCAACTTTCTGGACATCTTCATCCGAGTAAAATCGCTTCCCCTTTAACTCCTTCTTTAGTAGTCCAAAAAGGAAATAGTCAGAGGGAGCTAGGTCTGGACTATATGCAGGATGTTCTAAAACTTCAAAACCTAATTTAATGATTGTAGATACAGTTTTACATGATGTATGCGGCCTTGCATTATCATGAAGGAAGAGAACACCTTTACTAAGCTTCCCTCTTCTTTTGTTTCTTATACCGGGCTTTAGCTTATTTACAAGAATGTCACAATAAAGGTCGCTGTTCATACGTTGCCTCGAGGATAAAAAATCAAGGCAGATTGGTCCATCAACATCCCAAAAAATTGTTAACAAAACTTTACCGGCCGAACGTTGAGACCTGAGGAACATGTAATTCGTCCATTTTTGACTCGTTAACCCATTTATAAATGTTTTTTGAGACAAACAAGACTCACCATAGATATTTTTCATTCTTTGGCATATTTGAGATGTTTGAATACCTTCTGCATTCAAGAAACGAATAACTGCACCTTGTTGAAGAGTGGCGCAATCCTTCAAGGGAGCTTCCATTTTAGTTTATTTATAAGTCTCGCGCCGCGCGTGGGAAAAAAAGAACAGAGCACCTTAAATAGTCTCTCGATGTTATATTTTAATATTCTGTGGTTTAAATTATCTTTGCTTTTTTAATTTTTAAGAAATAAGATAATTCACCTTATTTATTGATCCCCCTTGTATTTGTTTATTGTCTTTATCAGTATCTTTAATGTATGTGAGGCTTTTGCACAGTAATGTACGAAAGTAAATTTTATTATGATTATCTACTACACTCATGGATAAAACCTTTTCGGAAATATATCGCGATTCAGACAATAGCTCTGAAAGATATTACAGTGACCTATATTGAAGATACACGAGATAACCAAGTGTGAACAAAATTGTCTCTGTTTTAATCAAATATATTCAACTTCCTTAATTTTATATCCATGAGTGTATTCTCTCTATATATATCTCTCAGGGAAACGGAAAAATATTTTTTTTCCGATGGTTATTCAATAGAAGTTCAACTCTACATGCACTTTTCTCTTCTCAATTCTCACTACAATTGAAATCACCTAAGACAAACGCATTTCTTAGATTTTATCTGTATTTATTTCTCTTGAATAATTGATCTATCCAAGGAGAGATAACCTAACATCACGGAATATCAACTCCACGGCAAAGTTGGACAAGTATTAGAACAGGTTTCCTAACTTCAGGAAACCCAACTTAACAACAAAGATCTATAAATATCAAAGAGGTAACCTAACTTAATAATAAATCAACTTCATTGAAAAATTCAAATATCAGAATAGGTGACCTAACTTCATGGAAATTCAACTTAACGACAAAGCTGCGTAAGAAAAAGAAAAGGTGACTAAACTAACTGAATGACAACTTCATGGCAAAATTGGACAAGTATCAGAAAAGGTGACCTAACATAACGGAATGTCAACTTTACGACACATATTTGGATAATTCTCAGAGGAAAGAAGTAAGGTAATTTCATGATAAACCAACTTCACGACAATGTTGGACAAGTATCCGAAAAAGTGACTTAATTTCACGGAATGTTACATTCACGGCAGCGTTGGACAAGTATCAGAAAAGGTTACCTAACCTTCATGGAAATCCAACTTCACGGCAGCGTAGGACAAGTATCCGAAAAGGTGACCTAACTTCATGGAAATCCAACTTCACGGCAGCGTAGGACAAGTATGAGAAAAGGTTACCTAACTTCAGTAAATCCAACTTTACGGCAACGGTGGACAAGTATCATAAGAGGTGACCTAACTTCACGGAATGTCGCCTTCACGGCAAAGTTGACAAGTATCAGAAGAGGTGACCTAACTTCACGGAATGTCAACTCCAAGGCAAAGTTGGACAAGTATCAGAAGAGGTGACTAACTTCATGTAAAACCAACTTCACGGCAAAGTTGGACAAGTTTCAGAAGAGGTAACTTAACTTCATGTAAAACCAACTTCACGGCAAAGTTGAACATGTATCAGAAGAGGTAACCTAACTTCATGTAAAACCAACTTCACGGCAAAGTTGAACAAATATCAGAAGAGTTGACCTAACTTCACGGAATGTCAACTCCAAGGCAACGTTGGACAAGTATCAGAAGAGGTGACCTAACTTCACGTAATGTCCACCTTCACGGCAACGTTGGACATGTATCAGAAGAGGTAACCTAACTTCATGTAAAACCAACTTCACGGAAAAGTTGAACAAGTAACAGAAGAGGTAACCTAACTTCATGTTAAACCAACTTCACGGCAAAGTTGAACATGTATCAGAAGAGGTAACCTAACTTCATGTAAAACCAACTTCACGGCAAAGTTGAACAAATATCAGAAGAGTTGACCTAACTTCACGGAATGTCAACTCCAAGGCAAAGTTGAACAAGTATCAGAAAAGGTAACCTAACTCATGGAAATCCAACTTCACGCAAAGTTGGACAAGTATCAGAAAAGGTAACCTAACTTCATGTAAATCCAACTCATGGCAACGTT
>CP092876.1:15056940-15100747 GCA_030710605.1 Cordylochernes scorpioides | reverse complement strand
AAACAAGTATCGGAAGAGGTGACCTAGCTTCACGGAATGTCAACTTCACGGCAACCTTGGACAAGTATCAGAAGAGGTAACCTAACTTCACAGAAAATCAACTTCACGGCAACTTTGTACGAGTATTAGAAGAAGGTGACCTAACCTTTCTCACGGAATGTCACCTTCACGGCAAAGTTGGGAAAGTATCCAAGATACAAGAAGGCGACCACAATATTGACAGCTCGATGGAAAGCAATATGGCGATTCTGAAATTAATTGCAGCCGAGTCTATCCACTGGTCGTTTGTCATTAGTTGACTTCATTAGACACTCTGGAACGACATCCACTCTATGACAGTATATACCTATATAGGGTACACTTTCATCTCTTAATTATAAGGCAATATAACACGACATCTCTATAAGAAATAAACCCATCAAATACGAATGTTTTCTTTCACAAACAAAACAACTTTTCACTGTCCTTATTGCGATGAGAAATAGTGAGATGGTTATCTTATCAGTGGTGAACCCTCCCAGCGGTTTTGTCTTAAGGCAGGTTACAACCGGGCTTGAAGACTTGTTCAGAGAAGAAGAGGATGCTCGGGATGAGCGCAATCGGGCACAGATTTTAAAAATATCCGACCAATTGAATTTTGAGTCCACCCTGGCGCCGCTGACTCGCCAGCAGATTTCCCGCATCAAGTCATCTGGGCGCTTTTACACCCGAGCATGCCACCTTCATTTAGTTTATTTTCCCTAAAAACAAGACCATCCTCGTTGATTTTCTCGAAGAAGCCTTCGAACTTGCTAGGGACATGGATCCTGTGATCCGCAAGAACCTGATTACACTCCAGGCAGATCTGGGTTATTGAAAAATTTCCAGGCGTCCCTTCGTAGGGCTTCGTCTGTGTGCATACTTTTAATTTAATTGAATCTGAACTTTTGTGTTTCTTCTCTTGTTGAATTCTGACTCTTTGTCAGTGTAGACAATTGACAGTTGGTCAATAAAGTTCTTTTTATATGTCAATTGTCTCCCAGCGGTTTTGCCAATTTAATCCATCAGAATGCTTTTTAGAGCTCTAATACTGTATTGCATGATCCTGCTTATATATGCGACAATGAAGTATGTATTCTTGGTTATGGTATTTTATCAAAATATAGATATATGCTTTTAGAACGCAGTAGAATTACATATAATATTTGCATCGAGCAATGCTTTTACTCAAACGATAACGACAAAGCCATTTAGATATAAAATACATATTCATCCCTGCCTTTAAAATTTAACGGACTCAACAAGCAATCTAGGGTCAGGTATATAGTTAGCTGGAAGTCATACTTCTAGTTCTCCTGTTTAAGGGCATGTTAGCCCGAAAAAGAAAAGCTAGATGAATAAAAAAATAATTAAAAAACCTGGCTCTGGTTTATTTGTTGCTATTGTTAAATTTATGAATATATCAATATAACGCGCCATATATATATATATGAGATAAATATCTATCTTAAAACTCGGAGAGATATTCAAAATTAACTGTTTCTTTTATCATGATTGAGAGTTGGTAGCGGACTCACCGCCGATTTAGGTAACCACGAACCTGGATCTAATCCCGCATTGAGTATGTATTTCTTTCTCGATGGTCCCATATTCTGCTACAAGTCCTGCCCCACTAGTGAATGAAAGTAACCGATCGGGGCTCTGATACACACTTGTAAGTGTTAGATAATAAAAGGGCATATATTAGATTTAATAAAATATTTATTAGCCAATATATCGGTTGGCTGAACGCCAAACCTTTATCAAGGCATTACATTTTTACATACACAAACTCAGCGCCGCATAGTGTTAAAATATAACATTTGAAATAATATAAAATAATTTCCCCACCTACTTTGTATTTTAAATTATTTCAACTGTGATATTTTAACACTATGCGGCGCTGAGTTTGTGTATACAAAAGGTTTGGTGTTCAGCCAACCGAAATATTGGCAAAAATATTTAATTAAATCTAATATATGCCTTTTTATTATCTAACACTTACAAGTATGTACCAGAGCCCTTTCGGTTACTTTCATTCATTAGTGGGGTAGAACTTTTTATTATCTAATGAATTAAATATGGATTGCTCTATTTTCAAAACTTGTAAGTGTAAAAGCAAAGCAGTTTACTTTTTTCATATGGTGAATATGAAGAAATCAATTGCCAACCATCTTCCATACTTACCCTTATTCTGATAAACAGCATATTTACGAAATTTGGCCTTAAATACCCATTTCTTGTTTTCTCAGGAAACCTCTTGAACAAATATTTTGTCAATGAGATACAGCCTGCACCACAATGACGAGAACCAATAGCTCGAAACACGTTCGTGGTTGGTTTCATTGACTTATATCAAGGGAATATTATAGAACACAAGCTAAAATCAACGTTTAGTTAATCTTTTTTCCACTAGATGGCGCTCTACCATCTAAAATTCCCATGTGAGCGGTCAGGATATGTATTAACAATTAATCCGCCTTCTACATGCTTTCGGATAAGCATTTTAAGGTACAACATCTTTGAGAGTCACCAAGCGCCCGTCGCAATGGAGGGCCAAGGAGAGGGCTAGAGAGGCGCCAGCAGGGCAGTGGGCACCCCGGGGGAGAAGAGGGCGAGAGCGCCGTTTATGAGGGAACCAAGGCAGCACCAAGCACAGATAAAGCACCGCAGGCTTCAAAATTTTTAAAGGATCATTTCAGGGATCGAGATCAAGAGATCAAGATTCAGAGATCAATGCGGTCAAGATATGTCTTATTTATATTTATTAATATGATTCATTTCACGTCATCTGTTAGAAGAAATTTTAAATATTTTTGACGCTTATGTTTCTTTTTCCAAGAGTTTAACTTCAGTATAGATATAAAAGGAAAACAGCAAAATGCAAATTACAGCGGTATGGTAGATTAAACTGGTAAAACCGCTGGGAGGGTTTACCACTTATGAGCCAGGCCCTCCCATTATTTTATCACTACAGTTAAGGTCAGAAGAAATTGTTTTATTTCAAAAAACATATTCGTTAAAAAATTGGAGGGCCTGGCTCATCAGTGATAATCCATCCAGCGGTTTCGCCAGTTTGATCTACCACATATATATGTTATAAGTTGAGTTACTGTTGACTCTTGTAGAATCTTGTCGACTAAAAATGTGATAAGGTATCCAGTCGACTTATAAACTATGGTGTGAGTCCTTGTCAACTCTCGCTATACTGTGTTGACCGAGAAGAACAGTCAGGATGGGGAGTTTTCCAGTACCTCTCTGCACCTTGGAAGACCTTTAAAGGTTCTCACAAAGTACAGGCAGTCGTGGTCGAGGCAGAGTGGAAAGCTTGGGAATGTCCATACACAAAAAACGAAGACACAGTTGCACTAAGAAAGTTCCGTGAACAGATAAAAGTTGAGCTAGGAGCGAAAGATGGAGAGATAGAAGATTTCTTACTGGTCTACATGATGGATGAGATGGACCTGAGGTACAACCGACGTGGGCTCGCGCAGATGCTGAACTAACTGTATTTTTAGCTAGGACGGGGGCTTTATATACCGTTTCTGAGAAAGGGGGTTTTGCATGTCACCAGATGTGAAGAGTGTGGGTCGTCTGGTGACATTCTACTGGCGCCGTCTTGACAGCTTCCAATCTATCTTTAGATGTTGCTTTGTGGCTTCCATCTATCTCGAATTTAGACGTGTTTGACTTCTATCTCTCTAGCTCAACTCTTAATCTATTACAGAGTTTTATTTATTATCCTCAGTTTGTACACAGTACATTACATATGATGATGTAATGACACATGTCAATCATGCATATAATCATTTACAGATGTGTTTCTACTATACAACATGAAAATCTTGTTATAAGTTATATACAATATGGGGTGTTGGTTTAAATTACCATATATATATATGTCTTTTTTTAGGAGAGAGATGTAACCTTCTAATGCTTTTATTATTTGAACTCTATAGAATCGCATCTTGACGTTTTGTAATAAAATAAATCTCTCTTTTAATAAAATAAAGATTTTTACAAATTCACAAAAGCGTTTATAACTATTAAGTTAACAATAATTATGTTCTTTTCTAATTTAGGAAAGAGGAAAATAATTCTATCTCATCTCGATTAAATATCACATCCACACTTTTTACGTTAAGTTTCACGCCATTAAAGTTCTAAAAATTAGTTAATTAAATTGCATTAGTTATATAAAAACTATATTCTTAACTAAATGACTTAATTTACCTTTTTTTTCCTGCTGCCCAAGATAAAAAATAAACTGCAGGAATTTAATCTATAAATTCCTTGGGGTTTTCTCTCACTTTTTATTTAAAACATCCTTCATTTTAACGGTATTGTATTATTGCTTTCAATTATCAAATTAATTGAAATCAAAATGTAATTAATCATTAAATATTAATTAGTTTGTGTGATAAGGTTTGTTAAGTAATTAAAAGTTGGGTTTTGTAGGTCTTTGCAGTATTAATATACTATAGATAAAGAATTCTTCCTGATTTGAAATTAAACGAAAAACATGGTGAAGGAAGACGAGTTTCTTTTAATTGATGCATAGGTGCAAGCTTTCGGGCTAAAAACCCTTCAACAGGCGAGCAATGAAGCGCGACTTATAAGAACTATGGTACAAATGGTAGGTAGGAATATATTATATAAAAGGAAGTAAGTTTTTAAACTATTTTATATGTTAATATTAACAGAAGACCGATTTTTGAGAAAAGTAAATCTGCAGTCTGAAACCACGAGAGCTTGCACCTATGCATCAATAAAAGAAACTCGTCTTCCTTCACCATGTTTTTTCGTTTAATAATATACTAGATTTTTTCTTGCTTATTCTAGTACACGTGGTACAGGCCAAGATAATCATGATGGGTAGAAGTAGGCGACTGCTTTTACTGTAAGTACACCACATGTCTACACATGTAATAATTATTTTAAAATGTTTATTTTGGATCATAAAGTTTAATATTCCAATATTTCGTGAGGCAACTCGCCAAACTTCTTCGGGGAACAAGATTGTTGCCTCACGAAATATTGGGAAATTACACTTTATGATCCAAAATAAGCATTTTTGAATAATTTATTATATGGCTTGCTCTATTTTTAAACACATGTAATAATATACTAGTTTTTACTATAGATTTACTATATAGTTTCAACTATATTAGAGTATTGACAATTAAAATAATTTTATTGACATCTTGTCAATACATTCAAAGTGCACAGTCTGCACTATTTTGAAAAAATATAATATGCATTATATACACTATGGAAAAAGGCATTTCCTTATCGTGGAACTGAAAGTTGCTGATGGCTTGCGCCATCTATCGGAATAAATATCAACTATTCTCGTTGATTTTTAATTAATCCAGAATTGGCTAAATACCCATTCTTGATTAAACAAGAAAAGCTAACCACGGACGCGTTTCGGGCTGTTGTCCCTCATCAGCGTGGTGCAAGCTGTACCTCAACGACCAAAAAATTGGTCATTCAAGGCATCCTGAAAAATCATGAAACGGGTAGTTAAGGCCAGAATTGCGCGAGACCGCGACACAATGTGAAAAAATAGTACAAATGTGATATTGTATTGGGATAAGGTGCATAATTATGAAAAAAGGCATCTCCTTATCGTGCAACTGAAAGTTGCTGATGGCTTGCGCCATATACCATATATATACTATGTACAATGAACATGGCGCCACCGCTGCAGAGTTTGGTGGAGAATCACCAGTGGGTCTCCAACGACACCACGTATTTCGCGATCTACAAACTATATTAGAGAGACATCTATTGAAGAATTTCTACACTTTTGACATTTTTGTGTTTCTTAACGATAAGACAAAAGAAAGAAAAAGAAGCGTGTTTTTTTTATTGATTTCAAACTTAAAAGTTTAAGATATATGTCTTTTTATAATTTTTTCTACATGTTAAGCGTATTTACGCAAATTTGGTCTTAAATACCCATTTCTTGGTTTCTCAAAAAGCCTGTGGAATCAAAATATTTTTGGTCGTAGAGGTACAGCCTGTACTATGATGATGAGGGCCAACAGCTCGAAACGAGTTTGTGGATGGCCTTACTTTGATTTATCAAAAAGATGGGTTGCAAAAATATCAAGGAACAGGATAAATCATCGTTTAGTTGATTTCTATTTCATTCGATGCCCATATATAAAAACGCTCATGTTACTGGTCAGTTTATGCCCAATTTGTTTATATATAAATATTAAGAAAAAGGCATCTCCTTATCGTGAAACTGAAAGTTGCTGATGGCTTGCGCCATCTATCAGAATAAATATCAACTATTCTCGTTGATTTTCAATTATTCCAGAATTGGCCAAATACCCATTTTTGATTAATCAAGAAAAGCTAACCATGGAAGCGTTTCGGGGTGTTGGCCCTCATGGAATAATTAGAAATCAACGAGAATAGTTGATAGTTATTCCGATAGATGGCGCAAGCCATCAGCAACTTTCAGTTGCACGATAAGGAGATGCCTTTCTCATAATTTATGCACCTTATCCCAGTACAATATCATATTTGTACTATTTTTCCATATATATATATATGTTATATATAATGTATTTTTTAAAACTACAAATATTATCTCACAATGAGGTTCTTTTTATCTATAGATTGAATGTTATACGATATTTTATGAAAAGTAAAGTAATGCGCTTCTTCTTATAGTGTTTATTCTTGGACCTGTCGAAGTAAACACATGTTCACAGTGTTTCCAAGTTTATTAAGATCAATTTTTTGAAAATATTTAATGGGTTATCGCTTGATAACCACTTTAAAACTGGAATATTGTGACCGAATTTTTACTTTTATTTGTTGTTGTTGTTGTTGTCGTGTCCAATGAAGAGTCTCAGATGTCTCCATACATCTCCATCACAGCAGCAGCAATATCTACTATCTTAGGTGTGAAAAGCTGCTACTCTGGGTCTAAGTCAATTTTCTGCAAGGCTGCGGCCATTGCTGGGCATGAGAATATGTGAGTAGGTGTTAGTTCCACACCAGGACAATTGTTACATGTCCTATAGGTTCTTGTGCCATCTGGATGTAAATCAGTCGTTTATTGGTTCTCCTATTACTACTGGAAATTCGGGTTTTCGCTGAGGAAATTTTTCTAAAATTTTATTATGTCTCATATATATATTTTTGTAATTATATAGGATGACCTGTATTGTCCTTTTGAGTTGTACTTACTAAACTTATTTTAAAACTTGAATATAATATTGTATAAATAACGCAAGGGCAAATTTGGGAATAATCAATTTATTATAAAGGTATTTACCTTTTAGTTCTCCAATAAGATTATATACAAAAGGTATTTATAGGGAGAGAGAGTCAGATGATAAAAAACAACTTATCCCCATTTAAAATAATAATAATGATGTGTGGTCAGCCACCGAGGCGTTTTCCTTATTTTCTGATAAGATTCCGAGAACCCCTCACACCTGTGGTCATCCCCGGGGTCCAGTGAAGATTGACAGGTGTCCCATCTGGATGGAGCTTCTTGACAATATGCATATACATATATTGTAAATGATATTTTGTATAAACATAGTATTTATCATACTTGGTTATTGTGATACTCCTGTTGAAGGACTGACAAGTTCCGAAAGCTTGAAAATAAAAGGTTTGCACAAGAAACTTAGCCTGGAAGCTATATTTATTTTTTATTATATACATATATGCCGCCCTATGTCCGCCCTAGACTGACGAGGGCCATTAGCCCGAAACCATGGTCTCTAGGTGGACGCTTTTCAGTTTGCCAAAGCTGGTGTTGTGGCTTTGTCACCGACCCGAGGCCGCTAGTTGCGGCGACGGTCAATAGATGGCGTCTGGTTTTAGACGTCTATTTTGACGGGAGAGGCGACCCTTGTCTCTTTAGATCAATTTCCTCCCGGCTAAAATTTCCTTCTATATATGCATATAAAACAAATTTCTACTGTTCTCACTGTGATGAAATAATATTGGGAGGGCTTGGCTAATCAGTGTTAAACACTCACAGCGGTTTCGCCAAGTTAATCTACCAGACCGCTTCTTAGAGCTCTAATACTGTATTGGACGATTCTGCTTATATATGCTACACTGAAGGGTGGAATCTTAGAAATGGTATTCAAGAAAACTATGGAAATAAGGTTTGGAATATATTCATATGCATAACAATAGTTGGGTGGTGATGTCTTGTCCTTGGAAAGGGGAAGGGGGGGTGCCATTGCCCCGTTAGTCAGCCACATTTCAGAGTCCCTGTTCACGGTTACCGTAACGGCTCGGGGGCTCACGACACCGTACTACAGGGCAGTCCCTTACTTGTGCTGCTTCTCCCGCCCGCCACGTAGAGGATGACTTCTGGGCAGGATAACAATAGTTGAATTGTATTTTTAAAAATATTTTTTCCTTCAAAAATAACTAAATATAATATAGGAATATTCATCTTTTGATAAAATTTAAAATATAAGAAAGCCTTTTTAAAAATATTACTCTTGTATTCAATTTAATTTAAAAGATTTACATGTAGGAAAAAGAATTTTTACCTATTTTATTTCCTTCCTTATTGGAATACAAAAAAAAAAGTTATTGTAACAAAATTAACTAGTTTACATATCCCAGCCTGCTGGCTGTAGAAAGGCGAAAAAAGAACTTAATAGACAGCTCTAACGTGACGGGACTGCACGATGCGCTGATCCCCAAAATCTGACGCCATCTTCCGTAGAAGAAGCGAACCATTTGTTACAATCTCACTCTCATAAACAACACAAAATTTAAATTAAATACACACACAAAAGCCTTTTTTAGGGACATACCCCATACAGATTCTCCCAATTGGGTGAGGTAATAATCATCTTGTGTTATTTACATAGAAATTGAACTGGCTTTTATTCTTCGTCTCAAAGTCATTCACTTGTTGACTGGTCCTTACATAATAATGATCTAAAAAAATGTATAGTAAGCTATTGCCTTAGATTTGTTTGCTGATATTTTTTAAAGCAATACGTAGGGGGAAGTGTTGGTACATTAAATAATTTAAATTAAATTAAATAATGAAAAAGATATACTCAATGATCTGGAAAATTTTGAACAAAATCGGAAGTCGAATTCAAGGCAATCAAAGCAAAATAAACATTCCACACAAGCCATAACCAAAAATAGAACATTTAATAACAAAAATAGGAGGGAATTTTTCGAATGGTTTATTAATAATAAAAATGTCATTAGTCAAAAATAAAAATTCTAAAGTAATGGTCCGTGACCACTTTAGAACTTTAATATTAAAATAAAAAAAAGATAAAACACAAATAATTTCCAAACAATAAATTGCTTCTTGAAACTTTATTTTTGCAATTTTGCATCCATTTAAACAAACAATCCTTTTCCTAATATGTTATAAATATATATTTTTTTATTTTGACTTTGTACCTTCTTTCTTTTTTCTTTAACTCATATATCTTTGTTTTCCACAGGGGGGTATTAAAATGCAATAATACATAGAACAAAGGTCAATATACATTAAATTTGGGTTGAATTATGAATGAGTGTGTTGAAGTTTATTTTTGGACTGAATAATTATTAAAAATATATAAAAATTATTGTGAAGTATTATTTATAATTAGAATTACTCTTTATATTGTTTTTTAATGAGCTTAATTGTATTCAAATCTGATATATATCAAATTGAATTTAATTTGAGATTTTCAAAATGACTTTTTTTTTTTCAATTTAACAAAAAAAAAAACATATATATACGCATGGGCAAATCTTAAAGAGGTTTCATATTTTGATATCGCTTGTTTTTTTTTTTTTTTGTTTTGTTTTTGTGTAAACACAGGTAATTTTTGTTCACACTTGGTTATCTCATGTGTCTTCAACAAAGGTCATTGTAATATCATTCAGAGTTATTGTCTGAATCCCGATATACATGCTAAAAGGTACAACTTCCTTAAGTTTTGTCCATGAGTGTGTTTTAATATAATCTACAATTTCAGCTGAAATGAAGCTAGAGCTGAAAATTATAAATAACTTGTTAACGCTACTTTTATACGAATAATTAAATCTAATTTTACAGACTTGATATTTCATTGAATAAAAATTGAATGAGTAAGAGCGCATGGCCTTTTTAATTTTATTGATTGCAGCCTAAGAGGTCGGTTAGAAACAGCTTTTAATTATATGTATTTATAAAGAAACATCAACCTAAATTTTTTGTATTTCCAAAATGTTTTACTTTGTTTATATATTTGTATTAATCACAAGTATATAATGTGAAATACATGGTACTAGATTAAAAACTCCCATGAACGACCATCCTTCTAAGAGACCCTCTTTATAGAACCAAAACTGATTCAACCTTACGCGATCAAACCCCTCCAAAAAGGTCAAATGAAGTAATTTTTATAAAAAGGGGGTCGCCAAGAGAGGTGTTTTTTTATAAAAACGTTAACTGTAAGAATATAAACGTGTTTACGCTTCCTTTATTCTAAAATATATATAATTAAAATTAAAAAGAGGTTTTAGAAATAAATTTTAATTATATATATTTTATAGAATAAATGAAGCGTTAAAAAACGTTTATATTCTTAGAGTTAACCTTTCATGAGAGACCACTTCCCTAGGCGACCACCTTTTTATATAAAATAATATATAAAGAGCAAAGGTCGTCTCTCCGTCAAAATAGACGACAAAACTAGACGCCATAAATAAAATTAAAAAGAGGCTTTAGAAATAAATTTTATTTATATATTTTAGAAAGTAAAGTATAGTTAAAAATATGTTTATAATTATCAGAGATAGATGTCGCTAGGTGATATTTGTACAGTAGACTCTCCTATAACGCGAGTTTTTACAACGCGATAAAAAAAATTGCGACAAATTTATTTATACAACGCGAATTTTCGTATAACGCGTTATAAAATAAAACAATTTACTCTATAAACATTCGCGTTATACAAGTTTCATTTTCGTACAACGCGAATTCCTATAACGCGATTTCATACAACACGAAATACATTAATCGCGTTATAGGAGAGTTTACTGTATTGTAAAATATAGTTTTAAAATTCAAATAGTGAGATAGGATGATGATATTCCTAATAGTTAACTAATAGTTAAGATAATAGACAAATGTTAGAATTCCGTAGAGATTCTCAGAAACCAGAATCCAATCTCTAAGTAACGAACCAAAAATAAAACCTGATTTGGTTTGTGATGGTTTGTGTACGTCAAATCACCATAATCAGTGATTTGTGTATTTAAATTATTTACCTAACTCCATATATTACTAAACTGAACATTTTAGGGCAAATTTTATCAATGTACTTTTTATTAATGATTAAAAATAAAACGACTTGTTTAAAAATAAAAATATTTGTGTTTGTAAAAACTGAATAGGTTTTCAAAGGTATACACTTGTTTTTTTTTTAGTATAATTTAAATTCTGAATATAGAATTTAGAATTTACTTTTTGTACTCAAAGTTTAGTTAAACAAATATCAAACTTTTTAATTTATATATGCAAATAAGTCACTATATATTTCAATTTGTGTTTAGTCCATTTAGAGTTCAGTTATTCAAGTGAAAGGAGTCTAGTTAGGTTAAGTTAGAGAAGAGATAGTTAGCCAGGTAGATATGTAAATACTTACAAACAGAAATTCTTCTTTAAACTTCGCTGGTTTTCTGCAATCCACTCTTCAACCTAGAGATATAGTTAGCGTCTTCCCCTAAAATGTAGCGGAATTTCCAAAATCCTAACTAGTTTCAAAGCACTGGTATTACAAAAACTCAAATTTATTTCCAACCACCACATATATATATATGATAATCTGTATATAGGAATATGTAACCCCACCACAATCTATGCAAAATGTATCGTCAAAAGATTTAATAAAAGTTAAGCCTCTCGACAAGGGAAAAAGAACAATTAACAGGATTGCATCATCCAGCAAGTAAAGGTCACTGCCCTGGACCCATAAAACTTAAGTTCAAAGGCCTTCTTCTTTCTGGAGGATTGCAATTATGGCGACAATGGAGGTACTAAACCAATCACATTTAAGCATGACAAATCACAACCAATCACCTTTAAGCATGAACAATTGATAGCGAATCATCAGAGAGCACGTGAAAGGATCTCCACCAATGAGAAGTCAAGAGAGTTAATGACGAAGATCTCGGACAAGAAGTTAAAAAAGAAGGTAGGTGACCGTGCTACGAGCTAGGTGTGCTCAACATAAGCTCCAACCAAGGTAGTGTCCGCTCCATCATGTGAAAGGCCAAATACCTCCAGTCAGTCTCATCATTCTCCCTTTAGCAAGGTCTTATTCTACCCCCATCCAGGTGTGCTCGTTCTTCCCCTGTGGAAAACCACCATTCGACCAAGACTGCGCCATCAATCCAATCATATCCACCCAACCACACAATTCGACAGGATTCTACATAGAGTCCATAGCAATCCCACAGTAAGTCAACATCCCAAGTCGACACCACAACCCATATTCGACAGAGAATCGACCCTAGTGTTTCTTGTTTTATTCAATATGTAATTTTTACATTTTTTCGCATTCAAGAAAACTTCTATGTAAACCATTCGACCATTTCTCTTCGTCTCCAAAAACTTGAAATCCGTAATTAAAGCATCATAGGCAATATGTAAATGAATAATAATTAAGGATGAGCTCTCTGGGAAAAATCACTTTATTGTTCAGTAATCCAGTGAAAAAATCAACCGAAATATTGATATCCATTTTTTTCTTGAATTCTAAGCGCTAAAAGAAAGATTTTGATGTTGGAAGGAACAAGAAGAAGAGGTCATACAATAGACTTCTAATTACCTGTTTTATCTCCTGAGAAATTCCGATTAAATTTCTCTATTCGCTAATTATTTAAATTTCAAGATGGAGGAAAAAGAGTCCTGATAAAGAATGGTAGATGCATCGCGTTAAAGGAATTTCCTTTTTTTCCCTTTTAAGAAAGACGAAGGGATAATTAAGGTGTCGGACACAATGCTTGGAAGGTGGCCATTGTCTCTGAGCCGATGCACCAGAGACACCAATGCTGGAGTTTATGTTGATATAAGTGGGGAACTATTTATATGAAATACTCTAGTTAAGTATGGATAACATTGGTCTCTCCTGAAGGTAGTCTCTAATTGTAGGTTAGTTCACTTTTGTTAGAGTCATTTTATGGAAGTCAGCTCTAATTGGAGGTTGGTTTAGTTCTGTTAGGGTCATTTTATGGAAGTCAGCTCTAATTGGAGGTTGGTTTAGTTCTGTTAGAGTTATTTTATGGAAGTCAACTCTAATTGGAGGTTGGTTTAGTTCTGTTAGAGTCATTTTATGGAAGTCAACTCTAATTGGAGGTTGGTTTAGTTCTGTTAGAGTTATTTTATGGAAGTCAACTCTAATTGGAGGTTGGTTTGGTTCTGTTAGAGTCATTTTATGGAAGGCAACTCTAATTGGAGGTTGTTTTAGTTCGGTTAGAGTCATTTTATGGAAGTCAACTCTAATTGGAGGTTGGTTTAGTTCTGTTAGAGTCATTTTATGGAAGTCAACTCTAATTGGAGGTTGGTTTAGTTCTGTTAGAGTCATTTTATGGAAGGCAACTCTAATTGGAGATTGGTTTAGTTCTGTTAGTGATTTTATGGGAGTCAACTCTAATTGGAGGTTGGTTTAGTTCTGTTAGAGTTATTTTATGGAAGTCAACTCTAATTGGAGATTGGTTTGGTTCTGTTAGAGTCATTTTATGGAAGTCAACTCTAATTGGAGATTGGTTTAGTTCTGTTAGAGTCATTTTATGGAAGTCAACTCTAATTGGAGGTTGGTTTAGTTCTGTTAGAGTCATTTTATGGTAGTCAACTCTAATTGGAGGTTGGTTTAGTTCTGTTAGAGTCATTTTATGGAAGTCAACTCTAATTGGAGGTTGGTTTAGTTCTGTTAGAGTCATTTTATGGAAGTCAACTCTAATTGGAGGTTGGTTTAGTTCTGTTAGAGTCATTTTATGGAAGTCAACTCTAATTGGGGGTTGGTTTAGTTAATTTAAATACGTTTTATGGAAGTCCCCGATAGGGATAATTGCGTCAATTTACAAATGTTAAACTAAGTTATATATATCACCATACAAAAATAAAAAGTAACGATAAGATAGTTAGGAACGTGATCCTCTCTTTCAGGTAAGACAGTCATATAAGCATATTTACACAAGTGATTAAATCTCTTAACATTAGTAACTGTTTGTTGTCTACCGCGCGCTATAGAAAAGTGGGCATTTCAACAGTAGGTGTCTCGAGTTATCTTTCCCATGGTATATACTATGATCCAATACAGTATTAGAGCTCTAAAGAAGCAGTCTGGTAGGTTAAATTGGCCAAACCGGTAGGAGGGTTCACCACTGATGAACCAAGCCCTCCCAATATTTTTCATCGCAGTAAGGACAGTAGAAGTTCGAATAATTTGTTAAAAGAGACATTCGCGTTTTGGCGTTTTTTTAAATATATTATATAGATAACGCTTTATTACTATGTATACTATTATGGAAAAACAATTTTAAAAAGTATATTTTAAAATAAATAATAATATTGTCACGTAAAAAATTGATTTATCAAGAAATTGGGTTGGCCAAATATCTCGGAGCAAGTTGAATAAACGTTTAGTTTATTTTTGCTCCATTAGATGGTGCTCTGCCATCTAAAAAGCACATGTGCTCGTGGTCAGGACATGCTTTGTTTATTTTTAGTATACTATTATTTGTAAAAAGATCTGTGTGTGAGGAGAAAAGTGAACAAACCAGCAGTCTCTAAAGACATTCTCTGATGATATAGGAAGAAGAGTGGGGCTATAAAGATAAGAGGATCACTGAGGAGATGATAAGAAGATGGATGAGGTCACATTTCGAACAGATCTATCAGTTTGTAGGAAGTAGATGATATCATAGATTTGACGTAGTTTATGACAGTAGGTTTGTCCTTGCAGTCAAGTCTCTTAGATCACATGGTCCCTGACTATCTGTTACCATCCCTCTGTGGGTGCTGAAGTATTTTAGGTAGACGCTAGGGAATCGTTAGAAAATTGATGTCTTGCAAAGTTGGCGGTCGCCCCTAAAATTTTTCGGATTCCATAACTTAGGTTATTTTATCTTTCCACACACACATATTTACAGCTTTATTATGACCACCGGTCTTATACAGATTCATCACAGGAAGAAAGCATAGATGGATCTCATATACTCCAGGCAGCGTAGAACACAATAACAGCCTCTAGGTCCGTTAAAAGTTAAGAATATATTGTTACACCAGGCTGCGTTTGGCAGATTCTTCACTCTTGATTCTCTCCTCAGACGTATCTTACATCTTTCCAGAACGTGTCTCAACCATCCTACAAGGTTAAACCAGTCAATAATAAGACAACTATATTTTTAGGTAGTACCTAGAATATCTCTTTATTTTCACATCAAAGTTTAAAGCAGGTGGTGTATTTAGTGAATCAAAATACAAATGATTTTATAGTACATAATATTTTATAGTAATAATCTATTTTATAAAAATAAATAAATATATAATTTTTAAATTTTAAATATATTAAAAATAATATTATAAATATTTTTTAAAATACGCGCATTAATCATGATGCAACAATATGGCTACATTGACTAAGATTTTACTTAGTTCCCATCTTTTCAGTAACTTACTGTCACTATCATCAGAGGAATCTATATAATCGAAGATAGGATTCATCTGGCGACTTCTTTATGCTTCAGGAACCCTCTTGTGCATTATTCAAAAATAAATAATAATGATATTATCCTGAAGGTTGCCTGGCCAGATTTCATATTTCTTTTGAAAAATAGACACTTTGGCCAGTTAGAGTTTTTTTTATTTTCTTAACGTTTCCACCTTTTTAATTCTCCTGAAGAAGACAAAAGATTGTTGTTGAAACGTTGAGAAAATATACCTTTAACTCTGGCCGAAATGTCTATTTTTAAATAAATAATAATATTGTAAAACGACATTTGAAATACTCACCCGCATGTGTTTCTTTTCAACGAAAAATCAAAATTTATTTCAAGGAGAAATAACGATTATTTCTAACCTTTTGGATGAGATTATAGAAAGTAGGAATTAAAAGAAGTTTATAATGATAAATAAATGATAATTAAGACCGAGAATCATTAGTAATTATCCGGATTACTAATTAAACAGCTTACATGTTCCATTAAATATAATAACACATCATAATCATTTCACAAACTCGAAATATGATAATTAGTTAGGTATTAGGGAAAGATGTTAATTTTCGAATAAACTAGAAGTTGAACTATAACTTACCTACCTATAAATGTGAAATTTCTTAATGACCGAAAAGTAGGATAGTTAGGGAGGATTAAAAACCCATCATATTAATCCTTTATTATTATTATAATTATCCCTAGTACACGTGGTACAGGCCATGATAATCATGGTGGGTAGAAGTAGGCCACTGCTTTTACTGTAAGTGCAACACATGTCTACACATGTGAAAAGCATTTCGACTTTTGCACTTACAAATATGCCAGAGCCCCGTTTGATTTACTTGCACTCATTGGTTGGGTAGACTTTTGCAAGAATGGGGGGCCATTGAAGCATTTTATTTTAAACATAAAAAAGTGCCCATTGCGAGAATCGAACCTGGGTCGTAGAGGTCGAAAAACCAATGGTTCAGACCATCCTTCCACCGAACCCCACGATAATCATGGTGGGTAGAAGTTAGCGACTGCTTTTATTGTAAGTGCAACACATGTCTACACATGTAAAAATCAGTTTGACTTTTGCACTTACAAATGTGCCAGAGCCCCGTTTAGTTACTTGCACTTATTGGTTGGGTAGACTTTTGCAAGAATTATAGCCATTGTAGCATGTTTTGAAAATAGAGCAATCCATATTTAATTCATTAGATAATAAAAATGCATATATTGGATTTAACAAAATATTTATTTTGCCAATATTTCGGCTGGCCGAACGCCAACCTTTATCGAGGCATTACATATTTGTATACACAAACTCAGCGCCGCATAGTGTTATTGTAGCATGTGTTTTTCTATTTTTTTTTTTTTTATTATAAAAAGTTCCCAATGCGGGATTTGATCCCGGGTCGTAATGTTCGAAAACCATCGGTTTAGACCATCCTTCCACCGATCTCCTGTTATTTATAGTGGATAGTATGAGCGAATACTTTTACTGTAAGTATACCACATGTCTACTTATGCGAAAAGCAGTTCGATTTTTGTACTATAAGTGTGTCAAAGCCCCGTATGATTATTTCTACTCACTGGTGGGGTTGGACTTTTGCAAGAATCTGCTCTTATATGCTACACTGAAGGGTGGCATCCTAGAAATATAATTTAAGCAAACCACAGACATAAGCTTTAAGGACAGTAAAATTAAATTCAAATGTTTTCATTGATTGGCATTGGTTATTAGTTATTATTATGATTTCAACGCCATCTATCGTTATAATTTACAATAATTATATTGGTGTTTCTTATAATAAATATCATCAAATAATATCTTTATAGAACTTAATACAATAATTTGTTACTCTTCTCCTTAAAAAGTACTAAATTAACCAACAAGAAATGTCACATGTAGTTAAATTAGGATATAATTGAACATAACTCATGAAGACAAAACTTGAAGTTGGACTTTTGGAAGACTCGAGAGGTCATTAAAACAATTTTTATCTTCTGAAAAAAAGTTCCAAAAGCGGGATTCGTTTCAGGATCGTGGCAGTTCAAAATCGACAGTTTATATACCATTTCTGCATCGACTCTCAAAATAAATGTTATAGGAAATACAAAATATTAACGAACGAATGTTTCTTTTGAACATAAAACAAACCTCTACTGTCCTTACTGCGATGAAAATATATTGGAAGGGCTTGGCTCATCAGTTGTTGTTGTTGTTGTGTCCAAAGAAGAGCCTCAGATGTCTCCATACATCTCCATCACAGCAGCAGCAATATCCACTATCTTGGGTGTGTAAAGCTACTGTTCTGGGTAGACATGTGTTGTTGTCGTGTCCAAAGAAGAGCCTCAGATGTCTCCATGCATCTCTATCACAGCAGCAGCAATATCCACTATCTTGGGTGTCTATAGCTGCTGCTCTGGGTCTAAGTCAATTTTCTGCAAGGAAATCATAAGTAATCATCATTTATAAATTTTGTGATAACTTGAAGTAAAATAATCCAAATTCCAATAAGAAACCAATTCCAGAAGAGACCAAACTATTTATGTTTCTAAGCGGTATTTCATAGAAGGATTTCATTTTTCCAGATTCTCTACACACTATCTGGAGTTTCTCCAAAAAAAAGTCAAGTAAATATTAAGCAAAATTAATTACCGTAATATTTAATTTTTTAAAGTTGGAAGAAAAAGCAAAAAATCTTTCCTCTCCACACACACACACACACCCTCTGTGGTAATTTAATTTTAAAAATTTGCCTGGTGCGTGTTAATTTTTTTAAAAAACGCCGTTGGAATTTTAGAAGTTTTTTTTTACTTAATTTAAAGGCGTAATGCAACACTCATTTATTTAATTTGTTTTCACTTTCCTATTTATATATATATATAGAGAGAGAGAGATTTTTTTTAAATAGAGCAATCCAAATATAAATCTTTAATTAAAAAGGCATCTATTGGATCAAAATATCATTTATTTTATCAATATTTTATTTGGCTAAACGCCAACCTTTATCAAAGTGTTATGTGGCGCTGAGTTTGTTGTTGACACACTTTAAAATGTTATAACACCTTAATAAAGGTTGGCGTTTAGCCAACTGAAATATTGGTAAAATAAATGATATTTTGATCCAATATATGTCTTTTTAATTAAATATAGAGAGATGAAACACAAAAGTGATGTATTAATATTAAGAATGCATTTTCAAATTGAAGTGAACAACTTCATCTCTTAATGTAACCTCATTTTATAAAGCGCTCAGTAAAGTATACAAGTACCAATGTTTATCTACAATATGGTGTCGGCTTGTTTCGTGCCCTGATTGGCTGATTAATATCACGTGACAGCAAATTCATTGGTTATTCGCTGACACGTGATCTTAATTAGCCAATCAATATGCAGTATCACTTTTGCAATATCGCAATTTTTGTATTAAATATAATACCGTAGGTTTAATATTATGAATTTTTGTTTTGTAATATTGAAATATTTCTACATCTTTGTGTTTCTATATGTTCTTTATGTTCTTTTAAAAGATACATTCCTATTTCAGAGTTTTACAAACACAGTATTTGTGAATTCTTCTGATATTAGACGTATTTATTCTTTGTGTGTTATATGGATATATTGAAAGAAGAAAGAAATCGTGGGTAAAGAGTTTCCTTTAGGGATTTTTATTTAGATGAGCTTTCGATCAATTCTAGCCTTTAACAGAAAGGACATGAAGCAGAGAATTGCTCTAAAGCTCGTCTAAATAAAACCCTCTAAAAGAAACTCTTTACCTCACGAATTTGTTCTTCTTTCAATTTACTGTTCCAGGTGGTTATTCAACTTATGATATATTGTTTGGTATTGGAAAATATTTTAGCTGAGAATGATTAATTTATTTTAATCACATTAACACATTTCAGGCTGAATTTTATTTTCTTGGAATAAATTGATCTCTAAATAATAAAAGACGACGCTTATATATATATATTGCTACGTGGAAAAAAGGGAAGACAAACTTCAGGATGATATTGTTTTTTTCTTGATAAAGAGAGAAAAATCAAAGATGAGGAGGATAAGTTTCTTTTATGAACAAACATCTTTGTTTTTTCTCTCTTTATCAAGTTACTCCAGAGGATTTTAATTTATTTAATTGTTTTTTCTTGCCTGAAATAAATTGCTATATCATTCTGTAGTTTATCTTCCCTAATTTTCCACGTGTCATTGCGAACACTAACCAAAGCGGAAAATAATTATTCCACTACAGAAAAGGAATGCCTCGCAGTTGTTTAGGCCTTTGGCAAATTAATGCTGGGTAAGTTAGGGAAGACAAACTGAAGACCGCCGAGAAGACCTTGAAGCCTTGGGTGATGTGATCTACATTTTCAGAGATTGACTCCAAGATTCCACATGGCAATATACTCAAGGACAAAGCTTAAGGAAGTTGTACCTTTTAGCATGTATATCAGGATTGAGACAATAACTCTAATATGCATTCATGGACAAAGCTTTATTGTGAAGATTCACTATATAACTAAGTTTGAACAAAATTGCTTCTGTCTCTAAAAAAAAAACAAAAAAAAAAACAGATGACTCTAGCGACCTCAAAGACTATGCTTTCCTTAAGTATTGTCCATGAAAATAAATGTATAGCTTGGCTATATATGTGGTTATCTCTGGGGTACTTAATATGTATTAATATGTTAAGAGCGTTGTCTTGTCTTCTGTACCTGAATGTTTCTAAGAGTAGCTGGGTGCTCTAGGTCCACGCGGGGAGATGAGTGGGGAGGCCCACCCCGTCCAGTATGAGACGGCAACCGGCACGTCGACACCACAGCCCTCATCTGGAGGTTAGTCCACTTAACTATATCTTTAACTATCAACACATTATTCTATAGCTGTTGGGAAAAATTATAGATTCGTAGAGAAAGATCCTTTATTACCTAAAGGTATAAAACAATAAAAGACAAGAGATCAAATTATATTTACATCATCAGCTCACACCGGCTTTTCCTATCTAATAACCACTAGCCAACTAACAATCCAACAAGGCCGTTCTATATAGGTAGAGATGTCAATTAACATAGACAATAATAAAAATAAAAATACAATCTTTCGCAATGAGTTTCTCTTATTATGATATACGCGAGCTTTCGGGCTGGAGCCGCCCTTCTACAGGCAAAAATCTTTTCATTGCGAAAGGTTGTATTTTTATTTTTAATATTTGTAGCGCAAAATTTTTTCGTTTAATTTAACATAGACAATACTGGAATGCTATGCAAATCACAAGAGTATTCTATTGTAGAAATATCTGGAATTATCACTCTCAACAATAGTAAGACTATATCTAGCACAGTGACTGGATACAAGAGCATAGCTATACCAGCTTCAATGTCTAAACAAACTGTGGGATCTCACAAACAATCATAACAGAGATCTTCACTTGGTTAGAGTCTTCTTTATTTTATAATAACGTTGTCGATTTATTTGATAATTTCTTAAACCATACTGGAATAATAAAGGTCATCTTTCATTACAGTGAAACCTGCCATTAACGACCAACACTCATGAACAATACTTAAGGAAGTTGTAATTTGCAGCATGTACATCGGGATTCATACAATAACTTTGATATATATTTGATATATAGTGACCTTTATTGAAGACACACGAGATAATCAAGTGTGAATAACCTCTGTCTCCTTTAAAAAAAAAACGACCGTCGAAATCAAACAATGAAACTACCATAAGTTTTTCCATGAGTGTATTCTCAGAATCAATACTGGAATGATAGAGAAATCATCTATTATTACAGTGAAACCTGCCATCAACGACCAACACTCATGAACAATACTTAAGGAAATTATATCTTTCAGCATGTACATCGGGATTCAGACAATAACTCTAAAAGATATTACAGTAACCTTTATTGAAGACACACGAGATAACCAAGTGTGAACAACCTCTGTCTCCTTCAAAAAAATAGACGACCATCGACATCAAAATATGAAACTTCCTTAAGTTTTATCCATGTATGTAATCCCAGAAACCATACTGTGTGGAATGATAGAATTCATCTATTTTTACAGGTAAACTAGCCATCAACGACCAAAACTCATGAACAATACTTAGGGAAGTTGTAATTTTCACCATGTATATCGGGATTATAACTCTGAAAGATATTACAGTGACCTTTATTGAAGACATACGAGATAACCTATTGTGAACAAATATTTCTCTGTCACCTTTAAAAAAAAACAGGCGACATATGATGCCCTTACAATAAAATTAGTCGCTAACTACCCACCATGATTATCAAGGCCTGTACTTTAGATAAGTACCACTACCACACAAGATACTGACCATGATAATCATGGTGGGTAGTTCGCGAATGCCTTTACTGTAAGTACACCACATGTCTATACATGTACATGTAGAAATAGTTAAATTTTTGCAGTTACAAGGTAGCAGAGTCCTGTTTGGCTATTTCCAGAGGTGTGAGGGATTCTCAGAAGCTGATCTGTGAATAAGGAAAACGGGACGCCTCGGTGGCTGACGTCGCTCATTATTATTATCTTTACCTTGGGATAAGTTGTTTTATCATCTAACTCTCTCTCCCTATAAATACCTCTCTTAAATAATTTTTATTGGAGAATTAAAAGGTAAATACCCTTTATAATAAATTAATTATCCCCAAATTTGCCCTTGCTTTATTTATCTCCGCAACAATATTAATACTCGTATGTATTCCTTGATTCTCCTTAGTTATGTCTTAGCTTGTAGAAGAGATTCTATCCTTTATTCGCTGGGATTTATATCAGCCTTGTTTACACAAGTAGGAATTGGAACAGGAAATAATTGCTTCTAGGTAATTCACACAGGGAACCGTCGTTAGAGTGGATTTTTACATTTGCTGAGGAACTTAATAAACTCGGTTCATTGTGAGAATGGGTTGCTTAATTATCGTCTGTGGTTAATTGGATTCGACTGCCCCGAGGGGCTAAGCCAGGTACCATCGCTATCTTTGCTTGTGCGCGCAATATAAATGAATATTAATTAGCTTATTATATTTCATAGTGAAGATTAGTAATTATAACGAATTAACGCGACATCTATACTTATGTACAAAACTTATGGAAGTTGTTACCTTTCAACATATATATATCGGGATTCAGACAATAACTCTGAAAGATACACTCATGGACAAAACTTAAGGAAGTTGTACCTTTCAACATATATATATCTGGATTCAGACAACAACTCTGAAATATATTACAGTGACCTTTATTGAAAAAACACGAGATAACCAAGTGTATATACACTCATGAACAAAACTCAAGTAAGTTGTACCTTTCAGCATATATATCGGGATTAAGACAATAACTCTGAAAGATACACTCATGGACAAAACTTAAGGAAGTTGTACCTTTCGACATATATATCGGGATTCAGACAATAACTCTCTGAAAGATATTACCCTCATTGACAAAACTTAAAGAAGTTGTACCTTTCAGCATATATTTCGAGATTCACACAATAACTCTGAAAGATACACTCATGGACAAATCTTAAGGAAGTTGTACTTTTCAGCATATATATCGGGATTCAGCCAATAACTCTGAAAGATACACTCATGGACAAAACTTAAAGAAGTTGTACCTTTTAGCATGTATATCGGGATTCAGACAATAGCTCTGAAAGATACACTCATGGACAAAACTTAAAGAATTTGTACCTTTCAGCATATATATCGGGATTTAGGACAATAACTCTGAAAGATACACTCATGAACAAAACTTAAGGAAGTTGTACGTTTCAGCATGTATATCGGGATTCAGACAATAACTCTGAAAGATATTACAGTGACCTTTATTGAAGATAACGAGTTGACTAAATGTGAACCAAATTGCATCTGTCTCTTAAAAAAAAAAACAGGCGACCGTCCACATCAAAGACTTTCCATAAAGAAATATATCCTACCTAATCTCCGTCTACCCATTTTTATCCTTCCTATAATCACACATAGTCTCAATAGTCCATTAGTATTAACTAATAATCTATAGGTTTTTTTTATGATTTAACTGTATTATGTTAATAGGTATTTGCATATCCATCTTATATTTCTTACTTCTTTGTATATATATATGTCATAATTTGTATAATTAATGCCCAAGAGATATAATTTATTTTCGTCAAAATAAGTATGTAAATATGTTAAGCTTGTGTTAAAATGTAAATATGCAAATTCATCCGTCTATAAAAAAAACTGTACAAAAAATAAAGGTGGCAGACATCGCGTGTGCACTGTTCGCTTGGCTGGAGCTAATTCTTGGTTGCGCCCTTTCATTTGACCACGACAGCTACGACATATAGATATATATTAGGAAAAATAATTTATTCTGTTGAGAGAATATTTGCTTATAGAGGAATTATTGGTCATTTGTTTGATCTTGGAATACATGAGTATGTGATATTGTTCTGCAGTTGAGGTAATAATTAAATAAATTTAACTTTGAATCACAATTTTCTTTAATTGTGATAATCAAACATAATTAAGGAATATATTGCCTGATTTAAGGGGTAAGAATTAAAAAAAAACGAAAAACCTATTTACATAATGTACAAAAGGTTTGAGCCGGCCAACGGGAAACAACAATAGGTTTATATAGAGAAAGCGACATCTGGCGGTCGATTTAACAAGAGTAATTTTTTCTATAAATTTTAATTTTAAAATAATATTTTTATATAAAGTATGTATATATGGATTTGTTTAATTTCTAAAAGAATGAATACCGTAGTTATACCTGTCAAAGGGCTTTTACACCTGAAAGTTTGTATTTTCGTTATAGAAATTATTTTCTCAGCAAATTGTCTTTTTTAAGAAATACAGTAGAACCTCCCTTTAGCGGACACCCTTCTAGAGGACACATCTACACAAAGGACAGTTTTCATTTGCAAAATTACCATTTTTACTATTTTGTAACTCTCCAGTAAGAGGACACCTCTCCCTAAAGGACACTTTTGATCTGCAATTAGGTGTCCTTTACAGGGAGGCTCTATTGTATAATCAATCGCATATATCTAAAACGAAATAGAATAATATTTGAGGAAATTTAACCTAAGAATATATGCAATGTAAACTATACAAATGATTAACTATGTAAAATATATAGTGTGTGTGTGTGTGTGATGAAGATATATAGTAATTAACTAAGATTTAAAAAATGGGTGAGAAAACATTGAATATTCTTTTCTTTGACTGTTTAATCACTTTTGACCAGTCTTTGATGTTATTGGAATATATATTTTTGCTATATATTTTATTCTTACCTGGGTAGTTAAGGTTTAACGCTAAAATTATTGTAAATTATTGTAAATTAATGTAAATATGACCTGATATAAAAGCAAAACACATAATATAATATTACATTGATATGGTAGTTTACCTGGTGAAACCGCTGGGAGGGTTCACCATTGATGAGCCACGCCCTCCCATTATTTTAATCATTACAGTAAGGGCGGCACTAGAAAAATTATTATTATTTTTTTTTTTGGATAAACATACGCGCTTTAGTTCATATTTTCAACAATAGATGGCGCAATAATTAAACTAGCGAAACCGCTTGGAGGGTTTACTACTGATGAGCCAGGCCCTCTCAATATTTTTTATCAATACAGTAAGGTACGTATAAAAATTATTTTATTTGAAAATAAACATACGCAATATAAATAGTTCATATTTTCAACATTAGATGGCGCGATTATTTATCCTGTTTAAAAATAAGATTAGAACAGTATTATAGATTAAACTAGCGTAATCGTTGGGAGGGTTCACCAGTGATGAGCCAAGCCATTATTTTTTATCATTATAGTAAGAACACTAGAGAACTTGTTCAATTTGAAAAGAAACATACACGCTCTAAATAATTTAAATTTTCTATAACAGATGGCGCACTAATGTATTATATAAAATAATAATCTAAAGATTGCTCCTTTTATTCACTAACTAATAAATTTAATTTTAAACTGAAAACTGTGATATGTACGCGCTTACTTATTATAAAAATAATTAACCTCATTAAATATTTTACTAGATTGTCCTGTTTTTCAAGATTACAGAATCAAAAAATATATATAATAGTAACAGATCTAAGTATTTTTATTTCTAGTAAAGAAATGTTCACTAAATTCAATACCTTTTGTAGATATATTTTAAATTATATAGCAACAAATATATTTTAAATTATAAAACTATTTTAGAGGCGTATTATTCTTTTTTAAAATAAAACAATTTCTACTGTCCTTACTGCGATGAAAAAATTAAAGGGAGGGCCTGTAAGGACAGTAGAAATTGTTTTATTTTAAAAAAGAATAATACGCCTCTAAAATAGTTTTATAATTTGATAACAGATGGCGCTCTAGTACATCGTAAATATATTTTAAGAAACTGATAATTTATATTATGTTTATTGTACATATTGCCAGACACTTCTTTCTTTTGTACATAGTTCTTTTTCCTCGTTTTTTCTCTCTTTCTCATTGTTAATATCATATGACTATTCTATTCACGGCCTAAAATTATTGTATAAATATGTATAGACAAATGTAAAGGCATACATGTATGACATCGCAGGTGTCCCTAGGGGGACATAGCGCTTTAAATTGAAATAAAATAAAATAATAATAATGAATTCTATAAAAAAAAAAAACTACTAAATTCCATTGAAATGCTTTTGTTTAGAAATTAATTCTTTTTAGTATTGTTTTAATTGAATAATTCTTTAATATCTATCATATTTTCATTCTAATATTTTTCTTAAAACTTTTTTTTTAATCTGTAAATTGCTTTTCTCGAATACACACAATACAATTTGATTTCATTTAACTAAATTTGCATACCAATCCTTTGTACATATATCAATTGTGTTGATATATATATATTTTTAATATTTTCATCTAACTAACTTGCATACTAATTCTGTATATATTTAAAATATCTTTCTTTCTTTTCTTTCAAAATGTTTGTTTATCTTTAAAGTACAAGTATCCCTAGGGGGACATAGCGCTCTAAGTGAAAATAAAGAAATAATAATTAGTATTTTTGAAATGTTTAAGATATAAAATTCAAGATATATATGTTTCCAGATAGGGTTCCAGGGCACTGGTGTCGAAACAATTTATTTTGCAGATAGTTCGAGAGGCAAGTCAAAATCTCCGAGAGTTAACAACTTCCTGTAATTAATCATGGGTTGATCGAAGGGATATAATTAAGAGCTCAATGTGTTTTGATAGAACACTCAACCAGAAGTAATGAGCACCGATTAGACACTTATCTGATTCATACTTTCAGAATATTTAATGGAAATTCGATAAAAGATTTTATAATTATTCCTATTTATCTGAAGATGAAATATCAAAGTCTAATATATCTCTTACCAGTTTATTATATACGGAGGGTGTTTCCTTTCAAATGAAACGATTTTCGAGCGCTCGCGTTTTGCACGTGCAGGCATGCTGCACACGACACTGGTTCCAATAGATCTAGAATCTTCTGGAGAATTCATTTTCATCAGGTATCATGATTTTTGCAACATGGGGGGAGAGAGACTAACGCTCCAAGTCGAACAAACAATTCGGACCCTTTCCAAAGAAGGAAACAGTTATAGCGTCATAGTGAAAAAGCTAAAAGCAGAAGGACTAGATGTTGGCAAAGCTACAATATGTAGGGTAGTAAATGGCATCGGAAAGAAAAGGGAAGCTGAATCCAATGGGCAAAAATTTCAAGTCGATCGACCACGTCCGGTGCGGACCCCCGCCACGGTTTCCAAGGTAAAGCGGCTAGCAACTACTGAAAATCCACCATCTCAGCGCCAACTTTCCAGAATGTGTGGAACATCGCTAAAAACGATAAATAACATCATTCACAAAGATTTGGAACTGGATACCCGACGAAAAGGCAAGGTTCACAAGCTCACCCCTTTCCACATGAAAAACCGTGCAACGAATGCCCGGAAGCTCTACGAGGAACACCTGGCCGGTTCCAGATCGGAATATACTGCAACATTGGACGAAGCATGGATGTATGTGACGTATTGCAATGGAATCCGGAAGATCTGTTACATCAAAAGAGGCAATCAGGTCCCGGATAATTGGGTTCACCAATGCTCCGAAACTTTCGCTAAAGGTTTCATGGTTGTCGGTGTAATGACTGGCCGTGGAGTCCTTCCGCTCATAAAGGTTCCATCGAAGGTGAAGGTGAACTCAGAATTCTATATAGAATGCGTTCTGAAACCTGTCATCGAACAACTGAAGGACCTTTACCCAGGGGAAATGGACAAAGTGTTCCTTCATCACGACAAAGCCTCTTCCCATACCTCCAACAAAACCCAACAGTTCCTACAAGAAATGAAGGACACCCTAGGCCTAAATTTTATCAGGAACTCGGACATTCCAGTGAAGTCTCCCGACGCCAGTCCACTGGATTTTTACGGGTTCGGTATGTTGAAACAACGGCTCTTCAACCGACGTCCCAAAACTGAGGCCGGACTTTGGAAAGCCGCACAAGAGGAGTGGTCGAATGTTTCGCTCTCCAAAGTCAAGGAAGTGTTCGCAGCTTGGAAAGTCCGATGCAGGGAGATAGCCAAGAAGAAGGGGAAGCACATAGAACACATGAAAAAAATTCACGTTCGAAAAATAAAGTTCTAACGGACGTTTGAAATCGTTTCATTTGAAAGAAAACACCCTCTGTATATGTTATATAAAAAAAAGATATTTTTTATGCTGATTTATGAGATTATCTTGAAGATTATGCTATGGTAATGCAGTCGTGTTTAAAATCTTGAAAGTATAATGAATAAAAATAATAAATATTAGAAATAGCTTTAATTGAGCTTAAGGAATATAGAAAAACATAATTTGATAAAAGTACTGCCTGGCTTAAGGCGTAAAAATAAAAACAAATGAAAAACTTATTTACATAATGTACAAAAGTTTGAGCCGGCCATCAGGAAACACAACAATCGGTTTTATATAGGGAAAGTCCCGATACCTGGTGGTAGATTTAAACAGAATATTTGAATCTATGAAATATATTTTTAAATAAAATATTTTAATAGAACAAATATTCTTTGAGAATATCTGAAATTTATTTAAATCTGTTCTGTGATTCTCTTCTTTGAGGGTGTGATCCATAAGTTTCCAGGATTTAAAGACCTTTGTGTAATAATGCAATGTATTGCGTTAGACAACGTGGTTTATTGAGGCGTAATTTCTATTTACAACTATACTCTTATATATATGATGAATTTAGTCTATTTTTGACCGCGTATGATTATTTTTAAAATAAATACATTTTCTACTGCCCTTACTGCAATGATAAAATAAAAAGGCCTGGCTCATCAGTGGTAAACTCTCTCAGCGGTTTCGCCAGTTGTAATATTATATTTTTCGGTTTTACTTTCATATTGATACTGAAGCTAGACTCTTGAGAATGGGTAATTCTATATGAAATATGGACAACACTCGCGAATGAATCACACGCGTCAAAAAATAGTTTAAATTTATCATAACAGATGACGCGTTTATGCATTCTTTTAAGAGTTAATGAGAAGAGCCATAATAGAATAGTTAGCTTGAAGACGAGCGTGTTGTGTGTCGAAATATCTCTTCAAAATTTCGTATAGATTCAAAGGTTTCTTCAGCAATTTAAAGATATGGGGTTACTATGTGATATTAAATTGATTTATAAACGTTATAGAAATACAGTAAAATCTCCCACGAGAAACGCGATCTAAATAATGAATACATTCCGGTCTCTCCGGTAGGTAGTCATTTATTGGAGGTTGTCGAGATAAGTCATTTTTGATTTTACATAGAATATCATTCTGGTAGATAGTCTTTAATAGATAAATCGCTTATGGAAATAATTGATGCTTATGTAAAACAAACACACACTAGCAATCGATTGTATAAATTAAAAAAAAAATCAAATATATCAAATTCAAACCTCATTATAAATTTTTAATATTTAACACCAAATTCGAATAATAATGTTAAAATTCTATTAAGAAACTAAACACGCCAAATACTCACATATATTCACAAATTCAATTTATCTTCTAAATCATTTACATAAATTAAGATACAAAATTGAAAACTGAAAACAACAAAAAAAAAGGTTAAAATTCTAAGAGATTTAAGACAGAAATTGATAGGGTGTTGTGTAGAAAGTAGAAAGTTGATTCAATTTAGAAATACAACATTATCCATCTTCACCAAATAGAATTTATTTCGTAAAATATTTAGGAAAATTAACGAAGAATACACTTTGGCTTAGATACAAAATATAATTATTTTTCTCACCCAAATAAGAAAGTGTTTCCAGCTATATTTAAATCCTTTAGTCACTTCTTCAGTTCAAGAAGGGGAGATTCTATTGATTGTCGTCAACGTGAGTGATTTAATTTGGAGAAGCTGTCATTTTTCTTGGAAGAATAAGAAGGATAGACTTAAATCGTGTAATTGTCTGGCTGTCAAGAATTTTCCGGCCGCAATTTTCTCATTCATTTTGCTTCTGTGAGATATAACTTGGAGAAAATTGTCTAGTTGCCAGAATGTCTTTTGTATCGTCAGCTCGGATGCATTAAGTTGAATACTGTGAGAGAAATCGATATGTATAGGGAAGATAGCAGATTGTCTTACGTCTATAAATATATTTTCTTTGACTGTTTAATTACTTTTGACCATAGTATTAGATGTTATTGAAATATATCCTCTTCCTATTGTAACATAGTATTTATTAATTTTATTTATGTAACATAGTATTTATTAATTTTATCATTTTTTATTAACAGAGCGGTCATTTTTATGTTTATATCTTGCGACTCTGTAAATTTCCCTCGTGGCTTATCTTTTGTTCACAATTCATAGTTTGTCCTTGCCTGAAATAAATTGTTGTCTCCTCCTCTAGTTTTTGTCTTCCCTAATTTTCCACGTGGCACTATTAATATTATTCTCACCTGGGTAGTTAGTGTTAAACGCTAAAAAAAAACAGTTTTGTATATATTTTTCTTTATTTAAGTCAATCAGTACGTTCTTCTAACATGAGAGAAAAAAAAAACATTACTACATTGGTAACAACGCTGTTACCGAAACGTTACACCCTATTTATTTATTTGGATTTGGTATTATTACCTTGTGTTGAATTATAAATTGTTATTTGGTCATGAGATTATTTTTTCTTGTGTTTTTCACATTTTTAGTTGGTGACTTCTTTGAATGAGAGATTTTCAAAATTTTCGGAATTTTCATAAAAGTTAAGGAAACAATGCGTTAAGGAAATGTTGATTTACACTCATGGACAAAACATTTTAGAGAGGAAAATCTTTTATATCGCAGATCATCTGTTTTTTTTTTTTTTTAGAATACAGAGACAATTTTGATCACACACTTGGTTATCTTGTATGTCTTCAATAAAGGTCACTGTAATATCTTTCAGAATTATTGTCTGAATCCCGATATACATGCTAAAAGGTACAACTTCCTTAAGCTTTGTCCATGAGTCTATTTTTATTACAGACTATTATAGTCAAAAATATTTTCTTGTTAAATTAAGAAAAGCTAACCAGTTTAGGGCTATTGGTCCTCGTCAGAATGACTGTACTTTAATAAATAAAAAATGGCTATTCAAGCTTCTTAAAAAATCAATAAAAATGTATTTTAAATCAAAAGTATCTAGGCTATAATACATATACATGAGTTTCTCTTATATTTTAATAATTTGAATATTCGCTTAGTATTTTATAATAATATTCACATATTTATATATATATTAAAACAATTATTATCACTTATGGCACAATATACATAATTAATATAATTCTTCAATTTTATTTATATTAAGGCTAACAGATTCAATTCGAACGAGATTTCTGCATGATCCAATATAGCAATCTTTTAAAATCTATGATATGAACGTATATGTGTAAGAAAATATGTAATTTGGTCATTGAATTATTTAAAATATTTATTTTATATGTAAATATATGTTGTTTTTTTTTAACGAAAGATAATGATGTGATATGTTATTCTTATGTTACTAGTGTCTTCTAAGATAAAAATAAGTCTAGAACTAAAAACAAAACAAATAAAAAGCTTTAAAAAAAGTCTCTTTATATTCAAACAGAAACGTTTTTTTGCTATATAGAATATAGAAACAGAGAAGTAACTTGATACAAACGTGCGTTAATCAAATATAGAAGAGGCACTCAATATAAACATCAGAACTAAAAGTATCGGTACATAAAAAAAAAGACATGGAAAATGCGTGGAATACAAATAAAGGACCAAGCATAGAGCAATAATGGGTAGGAAGCGTCGAGGGATTCCAAATTTGATTAAGACTCCACGTCAATGGCGTCTGATTTGGAAAGGGAAGTCATTAGAAGACCTGGCCAAACGACGGGATTAGAGAGCAGACGAAAAAAAAAAAAAATTTTGGCGGGAAAACAAAAAAAGGCTTAAAGTCGATACAACCATAATCTCTCTATTTCCTTTTCAATTTGAATTCCATTGATTTTATTCCTCTGAAAAAAAAGGTTTTTGAAATTATTTAAATATAAATATATTTTAATATTTCAAATAGAAGATTGAAAAATATCGTGTGTTTAATATTAAAAAGCTAATCCTTAATATATGTGCATATAATAAATTTGTTTTGTAAATCTACAAACTTAAATGATTTGGTATTTTAATCATTTTCTGAATGATATTTATTCATCTCGGAAATGTTTACATAACATTTTTAAAAATTCAATATTTATTTAATTTAAAATATTTTGTTTATCCAGGTTTCTATATAAGCGGTTTTTTTTATGGAAAGGTTTTATTGCACTTTTTATTTCTCTTCTTCTTCTTCTTCTTTCTTCATGACTAGGTGAAGTAGAATGTGTCTGCATTTGTCATTAAGACTGGGAGCACTACTCAGTAGCAGGCTGACTTAGCTCCAATATGAGATGGCCGCCTCTGACATGAGGAACAGACACCATGTACAGCCACTCCTAACATGGAATACAGACACTGTTCATCCTGTATCCCTGGATCAGAAGCCCTTACAAGGTACTATCAGCCGGACCAGCTGAGTCACAGGTTTTTTAGTGAGCTTGTTACTGCTCCCCCTCCTCCTTTTTCATCTGGGCTTGGGACCGGCAAAGGTGGAGTTGCACCCTTACTATATTATTATAATACCAAAATCGATTACTATATGGAAAGTTTATATTTTCCTTCAAGTCAATTTCTTAAAAAGAAAGACAAAACTGATTAGATTTATTTTTCCAAGCATTTTAAATCAAGCCAAAACGACAATTCTCATTATATTTTCCCGTATTTAACAAAATTATTCTATACTAGTCGAATAACCCGGGCAATGCCCGGATTTTACCCGATTAAATGATTTTATTCAAATACTATTTGTTACAATTATAAATTAGCGCCGTATATGTCACTTTTGTGAAAAGTCCTGCTCCAAACTTTACATGTACATTAGGTCAACTGATATTACCTCCCATCTTCACCACTAAAGGTTCTGCTCACGAGCGAAAGGGCAAATTTACAAATCAAATTTGCAAATAACTCGACGAATATTCGGTATAGAGACCTGAAAGTTTCACTATAAGTTTTTCCAGATTCTAATTTATATACTCCTAAATTTCAGTTAGATTAGTTACATATTTTGGACGTGTATAGCCGATAAACAAACAAACATACACCGACTTTTATATATATATAGAGAGAGATTTAATTCTAAATCTTTGTACATCTCTTAAACTATATTTAAACATTAAATATTAGAGTAAATTACGTATAAAAGTTATACAATTAAAGGAAATTTTTTGGAACACATGTTTAGGGTATTTACACAAGTTTGGCCTTAAATATCCATTTCTTTATTTCTCAAGAAATTTGGTCGTAGAGATACAGCCTGCATCACGCTGACGAGGGCCAACAGCCCGGAACGCGTTCGTGGTTGACTTTTCTTGATTTATCACAAGAAAATATGTTGGCCAAATATCAGGGAACAGATTAAATCAACGTTTAGTTGATTTCTGTTCCACTAGATGGCGTTCTACCATCTAAAAAAAGTCCATGCTAGTGTTCAGGATATGCCTAATTTGTTTTTCTTTAAATATTTTATTTTTCACTAAATCAAATCAAATTTCTTATTTAACGTGTAAAACAAATCCAATATCGAGAAGCCTTATTATTTTAAACATTCTATATTGCTTACAAATTTCTTTTTAAAAAGAAAGAAGAAAGGGGTTTAGGTTTTTAAAATTTATCTCCAAAGTTTTCACGTTTAATCTCTTAGAATAATATTTCTTAAGTTAATCTTTAAGCGATGGTTGGGAAGTCTTTCCCACATAGGTGCTAGAGCTCAGGAAACCTCATCTATCAAAACTAGATCCAGATTTCCATTTAAAAAAAATGGATTCTGTGAAATAAATCTTGTAAGATTTGTTATAATAAAAATGAAAATTGATTATTTTTAAATCGCTTTTCTCTATCACTAATATTGGTGGAGTATGTATATCAAATTATTCAAAATAATTTATCTCAATCCATAAATTATGAATATTCATAAAGGTATATATATGATTTTATATAGCCCTTATGTATACTACAATGATAAAATTAATAGGAGAGCCTGGCTCATCAGTGGAGAATCCTTTCATCTGTTTCGCCAGTTTAATCTACCATACCGTTCTATTATTATATTTGGATGTTTTCCTTTTATACTGAAAATGAAGATAAACTCTCGAAAAAAGGTATTACATACAAATATGAGCATAAGCTTTTTGAAGACTGTATAAATACATTTTAATATAATTTTTTACTCTTTAACTATTTTTATTATTAATATTATTTATTTCTTCGTCCCCTTTTCTGGAAGGATGACCATAGATGAAGGATTGAGGTGGGTCAGTCCAAGTATGATAGCTGTTTGTATCCTATGTCTCAAGAAAGCTGGACAAATGAATTAGCCTTATTTACTTAAGATAAAAGAGAGGTGAATATATCTTCTTCTTCCTTCTTATCTCCACACTGGGTGAAGTAGAATGCGTCTGCCTTTGTCATTAAGACTGGGAGCACTACTCAGTGGCAGGCCGACTTAGCTCCAAAATAAATGGCCGCCTCTGACATGAGGAACAGACGCCATGTGCACAGCCGCTCCTAACATGGAGTACAAACGCTGCTCATCCTGTATCCCTGGATTAGGAGCCCTAACAGGATACTATCAGCCGGGCCAGCTGAACCCAGGTTTTTTAGTGAGCTTGTTACTGCTCCTCCTCCTCCTTTTTCATCCGGGCTTGGGACCGGCGAGGGCGGAGTTATAAAGTAATAAAATATATAAAGATCGTAAAGATAGAGGGTGCCTGGCCGGCATTCATAGTTCTTCATAATTAAGATACTTCGGCCAGTAAATATTTTTATTACCTCGACGTTTCGACAGAAATCTTTTATCATCGTCAGGAGCAAACAAAAATTGAAACATTTGGCAAGGCGTTAAAATTTTCAAGGCCTTGCCAAATGTTTTGATTTTTGTTTACTCCTGACGATGATAAAAGATTTCTGTCGAAATGTCGAGGTAATAAAAAGATTTACTGGCCGAAGTATCTTTATTTTCAAGAAAAATATTCAGATTAATCCTCACTTGTTAAAATCATTAATATTATTCTGAGATTATATTTCTAAGATTCCACCCTTTTCAGTGTAGCATATAAAAGCAGAATTGTCCATTATATAGTAGCCAGACGATAAAAGCCAGACCTTCTGATCTCTGGGTCTTGATCGCTTGATCTTGATCCCTGAAATGATCCCTTAAATATTTTTGAAGCCTGCGGCGCTTTAGTTGTGCTTGGTGCTGCCTTGGTTCCCTCAAAATCGGCGCGCACTCGCCCTCCTCTCCCACGGGGTGCCCACGGCTCTGCCGGCGCCTCTCCAGCCCTCTCCTTGGCCCTCCACTGCGGCGGGCGCTTGGAGACACCTAATCATAAGTGATGCCTTAAAATGCTTACCGAAGCATGTAGAAGGCAAAACAATTGTATGTCCAATATATAGTATTAGAGAGCTCTGAGAAGCCGTCTGATAGATTAAATTGACGAAACCACTGGGAGGATTCACCACTGATGAGTCAAGCCCTCCCAATATTTTTACATCGCTGTAAGGACAGTAGAAGTTAGGTTTTTGTGAAAAGATAAACATTCGTGATTCAAATACTTTCAGTTCTTATGCATGTATATCGGAATTCAGACAATAACTTTGAAAGTTATTACAGTGACCTTTATTGAAGATACACGAGATAATCAAGTGTTGTTATGTTGCAATATATATTTTATATAAATATACGAAGCCTATATCGGTGAGTATGAAGAAGTTTCCACTTGGAAACTGGGATTGACATTTGTTTTTTAGAGCGGTTATTTAGGACCCCAAGAGAGAGGGACAAAAAAAGTCGGGTTTCTATCTAAACCTATCTTAAAGTCACAATCCAAAAACTATCAAAGTTCTAAATTCTCTATTGACCGTAACATAAGAAACGACCGAACAATGACATCGTAGTTCTGTCTGTTTAAAGCGTATCTTTATATATTTACTAGATACTGTATATACTCCGTACTTGTATTTTGCGTTCACTTGCTTGCTTTTTAAATAGCTTTTCGAAATTCGATGCACTTGACGATAGCTTGTTATATAATGTAACAATTACCTTTTAAAATATTCGAAAATAATTATCATTTTCCATGTACCGGCTCTCAATTTTTCATCAGACAAATGTAAAATAAAATGATAATTATTTTCGAATACACCTATCCCCCGATTTACACGGTAGATACGTTCCTGAGAAAAACGTGTAAATCGAGGGATAGGTGTATATTAAACTGTCAAATCTGAATAGGTGTTCGCCCCCTCATGAATCAGAGTCTCCCAATATTCTTTTCAACATAGGTAGTATAGAGTAGAATATCGAATTTTAGTATAGTGCGATAAAAACAAAACAAAAAAAACTTATTTGGAAAACCGTGTAAAAGCGAAAACGTGAAAAACAAGTACCGTGTAAATCGGGGGATAGGTGTATTTTAAAAGGTAATTGTTACATTATATAACAAGCTATCGTCAAGCGCATCGAATTTCGAGAAGCTGTTTAAAAATACTTCGTACATGTACTTGTTACATTATCTAGCTCTATTTAGTGTTTAATGATATATACTTAACCATTTAATACTTTTTTTCACTTCATACTTGCTTTATATGAAATTTGATATCACTATATTTGTACTTTATACTCATGGACAAAACTTAAGGAAGTGGAAAGTACTTATTGTCGTTGGTTGTCTTATTTTTGAAGGAGACAGAGGCTGTTCACACTTGGTTATCTCGTATGTCTTCAATAAAGGTCGTTGTAATATCTTTCAGAGTTATTGGCTGAATCCCGATATACATGCTAAAAGGTACAACTTCCTTAAGTTTTGTCCATGAGTGTATTCATACTTGGTTATCTCGTATATCTTCAATAAAGCTCACTGTGTATAAAATGACTTTCAAAGCTAGTGTCTGAATTCCTATAAACATGCTAAAAGGTAAAACTTCCTTAAGTTTTGTCTATGAGTGTATATTTATTATATACTTGTAAAAATCGAAAATTATAATCCCGTGCAATATTATTTTGCATTGTTTTCGTCAAATAATCTATATAAAATATATTTATATTATCATTTTAAATAGAATTTATTGTACTCTAAAAGAGCGATTGTGAATTTTTAATATTTTGAGGTTTATTTTATTCTCTTCAAAAAAAAACCGTTTGATAACAATTGAAAGTTTTCGTTGCCAACTGCTGGATTTTACTAATGGCTACAGATCACAGATCTTCTTTCTACCTGATAAAATTCTGATATTCTTATTTATTGCCGATAACTCTGCAGCTGCAATGCATGTACGAAGAAAACCAACGGTAACCATCTTCCCTGAACAACTCCTTAACCTGTGCTGCCAATTACTGGAATGTTCTTTTTCATCGATATTCATCATTGATGATTATCATTATCGATTTATATATATTCTCGGTCTGAATTGGAAGCTCTTATTCGCGTATACATCCTGATTTTTGTTCATCGTCACTCATTCTTAAATCAAGGAATATCTTGATTGTTCCAAGCGTTAAGAAAGGTGGTCTCTAGTATGAGTAGAATATCTCCCTTTCGGAATGGTTCATTGATTTAAAATTTATTTCTCTTTGCTGTAAAAGTATGATAACCATCTCAATACCACCTAAAGCCAAGCGTCTAGAATAATATTTTGTACTTCTGAGGACGTCTCGCGAGAAACTCAAGTCCTGGTTCCTTTTCCCAACTTAATTAAAGTCTTGTTCTGGCATCTTTTCACCTGGGTTTGGATCAAAATTCCGAAAGGGTCAAATTCTAAAGTCCAAAATTCCGACAGTGCGAAATCCCGATATTCTAAATCCGACAGATATAATTCCCAACAGGGACGAAATCCCGGCAGACCATATTCCCGAGATCAACAATACCGACAGGGATGAAATCCCGACATTCTAAAACCGACAGACAAAATTCCCAACAGGGACGAAATCCCGACATACAATATTCCAGACATCAACAATCCCGACAAACCATACTCCCGATATCAACAATCCCGACAGGGATGAAATCCCGACATTCTAAAACCGACAGACAAAATTTCCCAACAGGGACGAAATCCCGACATACCATATTCCAGACATCAACAATACCGACAGACCAAAATCCCGACATTTCAAAACCGACACACAAAATTCCCAACAGGGACGAAATCCCGAAATACCATATTCCAGACATCAACAATACCGACAGACCAAAATCCCGACATTTTAAAACCGACACACAAAATTCCCAACAGGGACGAAATTCAGACAGACCAAAATCGCTAAAAATGAAATTAAAGAGAAAATAAATCATTTTTATATAAAAAGGAATATATTGGATATTAAAAAACGTAATTTATTTACCGATATATTTGTTGGCTGAATGCCAACCTTTGTCAAGGTATACTTCAAGGTCATCGTATGATTTCTTTGATGTGTAATATAACATTTTATAATCATTCTACTCCAAGTACAGTAATATGATTTTCTATATTGCTGAAACTTGTTTATATCTTTTATTTGTTGGATTTTTGAGTATGTTGGGATTTTGTCCCTGTCGGGATATAGACTGTTGGGATTCTGTGTGGAACTCCTTGGCTCCATTCCAGCAGATGTTCTCCACCGTGGCGTCAATAAACCAGAAGTTTTTTATCTTCAATAATTTGTTTTCTAGTTTAATTTTTGAAGTTGGGAATATATATGTGAAATCTATAAATTACATCTTGTATAGAATATAAAAATACGATATTGATTTGATATGATTTGATATTGATTTCTAAAATTACGAAAAAACATTGAGAAATGTTTAGTAAATGCATTTTAAACTTGAAATAATTCATTCAAGCCCTCCCAATATATTTTTTCATCGCAGTAAGGACAGTAGAAGTTTGTTTTATGTATAAAAGAAACATTCGTGCTTTTTTAAATCCTTTCATTTTTAAATAATTCATTATTCTTGAAAACTATGGTAATATATAATGTCTAATGAATTCAACGGTTTTTTTTTTCATGTTTAATATCATATTATAACTTCAGCCTGTCGCATATTCGAAACTGAATTTTAAAGATATGTAAACTGAAAATATATTTGTGCAAAAAAAAAGGTTGTTAATTCGTCATTTTAATATAACATAGGACAAACTATATTCATAATTATATGTAATTCTGCTGTCCTAAAAGTTTATGTCCATAGTTAATCTAAAATACCCATTGCAAGAGTCTAGCATCAGTATCACTATAAAAGGAAGATCGAAAAATGCAATATAACAGCGGTATGGTAGTTTAAACTGGCGAAACCGCTGGGAGTGTTCACCACTGATGAGTCAGGCTCTCCCTTTAATTTTTCCATTGCAGTAAGGGCAATAGAAATTATTTTATTTTAAAAAGAATATTACGCGTCTATAATAGTTTTGTAATTCGATAGGACAAACTATTTGTAATTCACGTTTTTGTTTTGCTCTTCATTAGAAAATAGGTACCGTTGCCATGTTAATCACCTTGGACCAGAATTTGGTCAAATATTCCAAGGATCCAGGAGGGTGTGGGCAGACTTCTCCCTCCTGGAATTAACATTGGCTAATACTTAATGTAAATGAACCTCTCACTTCTATATAATCTATAGACGAAAATTGATGAATTGAAAATTTGATCTATAGAAGACAAGGTCGCCTACCATCAAATACACGTTAAACTGAGCGCCATCTGTTGACCGTCTCCAGAAACTATCGGAGGTAGTGTTTTAGTGTATATTTTGACGGGAGAGACTACCTTTAGACGAAAAAACATGGTGAAGGAAGACGAGTTTCTTTTATTGATGCATAGGTGCAAGCTTTCGGGTAAAACCCTTTCAACAGGCGAGCAATGAAGCGCGACTTATAAGAACTATGGTACAAATGGTCTTTTTTATATATATATTCCTACCTACCATTTGTACCATAGTTCTTATAAGTTGCGCTTTATTGCTCGCCTGTTGAAGGGTTTTTACCCGAAAGCTTGCACCTATGCATCAATAAAAGAAACTCGTCTTCCTTTACCATGTTTTTTCGTCTAATTTTAATTCAGGAAGAATTCTTTATCAATATTAGAGACTACCTTTATTACCCAGGAAGGTGAGGTGGACTATGGGAGTCCTGGGACTCTCTGGTTTATCTGGCAGCTTGGCGAACTGGTTTAATCAAGAAATTGGGTTGGCTAAATATCAGGGAACAGACTAAATCAATGTTTAGTTGATTTCTGTTCCACCAGATGACTCTCTGTCTTCTTAAAAGCACATGTGCTCCTGGTCAGGATATGCCTTATTTATTTTTATAAAAACTATATATAATTATATGTGAAAAAACTAAAGAAAAAATAAAAGATAAAAAGATCAGGTGTTGATATCAATATTAAAAATGGCATATCCTGACAAGGAGCACATGTGCTCCTGGTCAGGATATGCCATTTTTAATATTTTTTGTATATAAATGTATGTAATTCTACTGTCCACAAAGCTTATGTCCATAGTTAATCTAAAATACCAATTGCAAGAGTCTAGCATCAGTATCACTATAAAAGGAAGATCGAAAAATGCAGTATGGTAGTTTAAACAGGCGAAACCGCTGGTAAGGTTTCACCACTGATGAGCCAGGTACTCCCATTAATTTTTCTATTGCAGTAAGGGCAGTAGAATTTGTTTAATTTCAAAAAGAATCATAAACGTCTAAAATAGTTTCTAATTTTAATAAAAAACTTCATTAAGATACATTTTTAAAAAAGCTTTATTTTTTTCATAAATGAATAATAATCTTTATGATGCAAATTTAAGATGAAGTTTTTTTATTAATATATTCCGAAGAGCAATATAAAAGAAATCTTTACTGTCAGCTGTATTTGAAGTTCTATTGACTCAAAGTTTTTATCTCATAGTTATTTTAGGATAGGAGGAATGACTTCTAATTGATCCTTCCTCATTTTCATCTTTCCCTTGTCACAGTTCTTTTTTTTTTTTTTTTTTTTGCTTATCCCTAGTACACGTGATACAGGCCATGATAATCATGGTGGGTAAAAGTAGACGACTGCTTTAACTGTAATTGCACCACATGTCTACACATGTGAAAAGCAGTTCGACTTTGCACTTACAAATGTGCCATAGCCCCGTTTGGTTACTTTCATTGGAGCATTTTTTTAAATCATAAAGAAGTGCCCAATGTGGGAATCGAACCCGGGTCGTAGCGGTCCAAAACCAACGGTTTCGACCATCCTTCCACCGACCCCCGTTGTCGCAGTTCTACATCAAGGATAAAAACAAAGATATTAATTTATTTAAAATGAAAGGATTTAAAAGCACAAATGTTTCTTTTATACATAATACAAACTTCTACTGTCCTTACTGCGATGAAAAAATATATTGGGAGGGCTTGGCTCATCAGTGGTGAACCCTACCAGCGGTTTCACCAATTTAATCCACCAGACCGCTTCTCAGAGCTCTAATACTGTATTGGATCATTCTGCTTATATACGGAGCACTGAAGGATGGAATCTCAGAAATGGGTTTCAAGAAAATTATGGACATAAGCTTATAGGACAGTAGAATTACATTCAAATAAATTTGGCGAAACCGCTGGGAGGGTTCATCACTGATGAGCCAAGCCCTCCCAATATATTTTTTCATCGCAGTAAGGGCAGTAGAAGTTTGTATTATGTATAAAAGAAACATTCGTGCTTTTAAATCCTTTCATTTTATATGTATAGATGACGCGTTATTGCTTTGTGTTAATAGAAAAATTTATAACAGATTTATTTACATAGAGATTATTACTAGAGATTATTTGAAAAAGGAAAAAATGAATAAAATTAAGATAAAGAATGTATTTTAATTTTGATTTTGCAATTTTTCGAGCAAATTTTTTTCTGTTTTTCAACGGGCAAGTACTTCTATGTATAATATAAAGTTGATCTTTATTCAAAATTAATTGAGAAAAAAATCGTGTTATTGGCATGTGCTCTTGTGGGGATGCATCAGACTGTTTACAGCAAAAAGATATTATAATGTGATGAAATCTATATTAATTTATAGATAATTTGTCAGGGATATTGCCATATTGTGTTGGGATATCTATTAATGTAAATGGGCTTAGAGTTACGCAGACGTATAAAAATAATTAAATTGTGTATATATTTATTTATTGGGTTTTGACTAGAGACTAGAGTAAATACATTCTGTTGAGAGATATGTAAATCAGAATTGTTTAATTTTGAGATTAAATTTGTTTTGTTAAATTGCTTCTATGTAAATATTTTTAAAGAAGGAAAATAAACTTCTTTTTTTATTAAGTTCTGATAATTTTTATAGCTAGAGGGATACATCTTCATGAATAATATCATATATTTTTATATTAATGCGATTTCTTTACCATGAGTATCTTTCTAATTCAATGAAATAATTCCATCTATCAATTAAGTTGGAAATATCAGGCTTCAATGAAAAAGTTTCTTTTCAAAATCTTTAATATCTTTCGGGAATGTGAACGCCCTTTTACAAGAGAAATTCTATTGGCGATTTATTTATAGTGCATCGAAGTATTTATTATTTTACACTAGTGTTAACATTTTTCTTAATTTATGCACCTTATTCCAGTACAATATTACATTTGTGCTATTTTTTCACATTGTGTAGCGTCCTCACGCAATTCTGGCCTTAACTACCCGTTTCATGATTTTTCAGGATGCCTTAATGACTAATTTTTTTGGTCGTTAAGGTACAGCTTGCACCACGCTGATGAGGGCCAACAGCCCGAAACGCGTCCGTGGTTAGCTTTTCTTGATTAATCAAGAATGGGTATTTGGCCAATTCTGGAATAATTAAAAAATCAACGAGAATAGTTGATATTTATTCCGATAGATGGCGCAAGCCATCAGCAACTTTCATTTGCACGATAAGGAGATGACTTTTTCTTAATTAATAGTATTAACAGAGTATCATTTTTCTATGTTTACATTTTGCTACTCTGTAAACTTCCCTCATTCCTTATCTTTTGTTTATTCTTCATAGTTTGTTCTTGCATTATTTAAATTGCTGTCTCATCCTGAAGTTTTCCTGCCTCTACCTTCACTGGCAACTTCTACTGGACTTCATCCCCTGCCAAGACTCCTGTTTCTCATTGCTTCCAGGCGCTGTTCCCTTGCCATCTCTACGTTTCCTCCACCCCTGCGAGACATATCTGCTGTCAGATCTTAGGATCCCTTGCCACTGGAAGTCGCGTTCTGCTGCAATGATGGGGGCTAGAAGACCTTGCTACTAAAAGACCAAATAGCCCGGAAGAAAATAAACTGAACTGAAATTTGTCTTCCCTAATTTTCCACGTGGCAATAGTAGCGTATTTTCTCCTATAAAAGATCGTTTATACCCGAAAGCT
>CP092876.1:14995540-15056840 GCA_030710605.1 Cordylochernes scorpioides | reverse complement strand
CAGCTCTAACGTGACGGGACGGCACGATGCGCTGATCCCCAAAATCTGATGCCATCTTCCGTAGAATAAGCGAACCATTTGTTACAATATCACTCTCATAAACAACACAAAATATAAATTAAATACACAAACAAAAGCTTTTATTAGGGACTTGCCCAATACAGATTCTCCCCAATTGGGTAAGGTAATAATCATCTTGTGTTATTTACATAGAAATTGAACTGGCTTTACTCTTCGTCTCAAAGTCATTCACTTGTTGACTGGTCCTTACATAATGATGATCTAAAAGTTTATAGTAAGCTATTGCCTAAGATTTGTTTTGCTGATATTTTTAAAGCAATACGTAGGGTGAAGTGTTGGTACATTTAATAAATTAAATTAAATTAAATAATGAAAAAGATATACTCAATGATTTGGAAAATTTTGAACAAAATCGGAAGTCGAATTCAAGGCAATCAAAGCAAAATAAATATTCCACACAAGCGCCATAACCAAAAATAGAACATTTAATAACAAAATAGGGGGAAATTTTTCGAATGGTTTATTAATAATAAAAATGTCATTAGTCAAAAATAAAAATTCTAAAGTAATGGTCCGTGACCACTTTAAAACTTCAATATTAAAAAAAAAGATAAAACACAAATAATTCCAAACAATAAATTGCTTCTTGAAACTTTATTTTTGCAATTTTGCATCCATTTAAACAAACAATCCTTTTCCTAATATGTTATAAATAAATATTTTTTTCATTTTTGACTTTGTACCTTCTTTCTTTCTTTTTTTAAACTCATATATCTTTGTTTTCCATAGGGGGGTATTAAAATGCAATAATGAATAGAATAAAGGTCAACATACATTAAATTTGAGTTGAATTATGAATGAGTGTGTTGAAATTGAAGTTTATTTTTGGACTGAATAATTATTAAAAATATATAAAAATTATTGTGAAGTATTCTTTAATTAGAATTACTTTTTATTGTTTATAATGAGTTTAATTATATTCAACTTTTTTTTTTGAGATATATCAAATCAAATTGAATTTGAGTTTTTTAAATAACTTTAGTTTTTAAATTTTACAAAAAAAACTATATATACGCATGGACAGATCTTAAGGAGGTTTCATATTTTAATATCGCCTGTTTTTTTTTTTATGTAAACAGAAGTAATTTTGTTCACACTTGGTTATCTCGTGTGTCTTCAATAAAGGTTACTGTAATATCTTTCAGAGTTATTGTCTGAATCCCGATATTCATGCTAAAATGTACAATTTCCTTAAGTTTTGTCCATGAGTGTATCTTTCAGAGTTATTGTATGAATCCCGATATACATGCTAAAAGGTAGAATTTTCTTAAGTTTTTCCATGAGTGTATTTTAATATAATCTACAATTTCAGCTGAAATAAAGCTAGAGCTGAAAATTATAAATACCTTTTTAACGCTACTTTTATACGAATAATTATATCTGATGTTACAGACTTGATAAAAATTTAATGAGTAAGGGTGCATGGACTTTTTAATTTTTATTCATTGCAGCAAAAGGTCGGTATAGAAACAGTTTTAATTATATGTATTTATAAAGTAACGTTAACCAAATTTTTTTGAATTTCAAAGATGTTTTACTTTGTTTATATATTTGTATTTAATCACAAGTATATAATGTGAAATATATTTTACTACATTGAAATCTCCCATGAACGACCACCTCCCTAAGAGACCCTCTTTATAGAATCAAAACTGACTCAACCTTACGCGACCAAACCCCTCCAAAAAGGTCAGATGAAGTTTTTTTTTTTATATAAAAAGAGGGTCGCCTAGAGAGATGGTTTTTATGAAAGGTTAACTGTAAGAATATAAACTTTTTTACGCTTCATTTATTCTTTAAAATATATACATAATTAAAATTAAAAAGAGGTTTCAGAAATAAATTTTAATTATATATATTTTATAATAGATGAATCGTTAAAAAAGCGTTTATATTATTAGAGTTAACCTTTCTTTATAAACCACCTACCTAGTCGACCACCTCTTTATTTAAAATAAAATAGTATATATAATTTAAAATATAAAAGGTTTATGAAATGAATTTTAATTTTATATATTGTAGAAAACAAAGTATAGTTCAAATATGTTTATAATTTTCAGCGATATATGTCGCTAAGTTTATGATGATATTTCACTGTAAAATATAGTTTAAAATTCAAATAGAGAGATATGATGATGATATTTCTGATAGTTAACTAATAGTTAAGATAATAGACAAATGTTAGAATTCCGTAGAGATTCTCAGAAACCAGAATCCAATCTCTAAGTAACGAACCAAGAATAAAAGCTGATTTGTTTGTGATGGTTTGTTTACGTCAAATCACCATAATCAGTGATTTATGTATTTAAATTATTTACCTAACTCTATATACTACTAAACTGAACATTTTAGGGCAAATTTTTATCAATGTACTTTTATAATTGACTGAAAATAAAACAATTTGTTTAGAAATATATTTTTTTAATAATAGGTTTTCAAAGGTATACACTTCTTTTTTTAAAGTATAATTTAAAATCTTAATATAGGGTTTAGATTTTACTTTATTCAAATAAAAATCTACTCAAAATATGTATATAAAGTTCGGCTAAACAAATATCCATATTTTCTTCTCAATTTATATATGCAAATAAGTCAATATATAATTCAATATCTATAACTCTCTTGAAACTTAATCAAAAATAAGACTTTTAAACCAAATTCAATAAGGCGATAAAATGCTTCTGTATATCCCTTACTGGTCATCCAAACCTCCACATTAGTGTTGCATGCTTGATTCGAACATATGTAAATTTTACATTTAACTCATTCAAGAAGACTTCTATGTGAACCATTTCACCATTGCTATTCGTCTCCAAAAACTTGAAATCCGTAATTAAAGCATCATAGCCAATATGTAAATGAATAATCATTCGAAGATGGGGTTCGTTGGGAAAAAAATCACTTTATTGTTCAGTAATCCAGTGAAAAAATCAACCGAAATATTGATATCCATTTTTTCTTGAATTCAAAGCGCTAAAAGAAAGATTTTGATGTTGGAAGGAACAAGAAGAAGAGGTCATACAATAGACTTCTAATTACCTGTTTTATCTCCTGAGAAATTCCGATTAAATTTCTCTATTCGCTAATTATTTAAATTTCAAGATGGAGGAAAAAGAGTCCTGATAAAGAATGGTAGATGCATCGCGTTAAAGGAATTTCCTTTTTTCCCCTTTAAGAAAGGCGAAGGGATAATTAAGGTGTCGGACACAATGCTGGAAGGTGGCCATTGTCTCCGAGCCGATGCAACAGAGACACCAATGCTGGAGTTTATGATGATATAAGTGGGGAACTATATATGTGAAATACTCTAGTGAAGTATGGATAACATTGGTCTCTCCTGAAGGTAGCCTCTAATTGGAGGTTGGTTTAATTCTGTTGAAGTCATTTTATAGAAGTCAACTCTAATTGGAGATTGGTTTAGTTCTGTTAGGGTCATTTTATAGAAGTCAACTCTAATTGGAGGTTGGTTTAGTTCTGTTAGGGTCATTTTATGGAAGTCAACTCTAATTGGAGGTTGGTTTAGTTCTGTTAGAGTCATTTTATGGAAGTCAACTCTAATTGGAGGTTGGTTTAGTTCTGTTAGAGTCATTTTATGGAAGTCAACTCTAATTGGAGGTTGGTTTAGTTCTGTTAGTCATTTTATGGAAGTCAACTTTAATTGGAGGTTGGTTTAGTTCTGTTAGTCATTTTATGGAAGTCAACTCTAATTGGAGGTTGGTTTAGTTCTGTTAGAGTCATTTTATGGAAGTCAACTCTAATTGGAGGTTGGTTTAGTTCTGTTAGTCATTTTATGGAAGTCAACTCTAATTGGAGGTTGGTTTAGTTCTGTTAGTCATTTTATGGAAGTCAACTCTAATTGGAGGTTGGTTTAGTTCTGTTAGAGTCATTTTATGGAAGTCAACTCTAATTGGAGGTTGGTTTAGTTCTGTTAGTCATTTTATGGAAGTCAACTCTAATTGGAGGTTGGTTTAGTTCTGTTAGTCATTTTATGGAAGTCAACTCTAATTGGAGATTGGTTTAGTTCTGTTAGAGTCATTTTATGGAATTCAACTCTAATTGGAGGTTGGTTTATTTCTGTTAGAGTTATTTTATGGAAGTCAACTCTATAATTGGAGGTTGGTTTAGTTCTGTTAGAGTCATTTTATGGAAGTCAACTCTAATTGGAGGTTGGTTTAGTTCTGTTAGTCATTTTATGGAAGTCAACTCTAATTGGAGGTTGGTTTAGTTCTGTTAGAGTCATTTTATGGAAGTCAACTCTAATTGGAGGTTGGTTTAGTTCTGTTAGTCATTTTATGGAAGTCAACTCTAATTGGAGGTTGGTTTAGTTCTGTTAGTCATTTTATGGAATTCAACTCTAATTGGAGATTGGTTTATTTCTGTTAGAGTTATTTTATGGAAGTCAACTCTATAATTGGAGGTTGGTTTATTTCTGTTAGAGTCATTTTATGGAAGTCAACTCTAATTGGAGGGTGGTTTAGTTCTGTTAGAGTCATTTTATGGAAGTCAACTATAATTGGATATTGGTTTAGTTCTGTTAGAGTAATTTTATGGAAGTCAACTCTAATTGGATGTTGGTTTAGTTCTGTTAGAGTCATTTTATGGAAGTCAACTCTAATTGGAGGGTGGTTTAGTTCTGTTAGAGTCATTTTATGGAAGTCAACTCTAATTGGAGGGCGGTTTAGTTCTGTTTAGAGTCATTTTATGTAAGTCAACTCTAATTGGAAGTTGGTTTAGTTCTGTTAGAGTCATTTTATGGAAGTCAACTATAATTGGATATTGGTTTAGTTCTGTTAGAGTAATTTTATGGAAGTCAACTCTAATTGGATGTTGGTTTAGTTCTGTTAGAGTCATTTTATGGAAGTCAACTCTAATTGGATGTTGGTTTAGTTCTGTTAGAGTCATTTTATGGAAGTCAACTCTAATTGGATGTTGGTTTAGTTCTGTTAGAGTCATTTTATGGAAGTCAACTCTAATTGGAGGTTGGTTTTGTTCTGTTAGAGTCATTATATGGAAGTCAACTCTAATTGGAGGTTGGTTTAGTTCTGTTAGTCATTTTATGGAAGTCAACTCTAATTGGAGGTTGGTTTAGTTCTGTTAGTCATTTTATGGAAGTCAACTCTAATTGGAGATTGGTTTAGTTCTGTTAGAGTCATTTTATGGAATTCAACTCTAATTGGAGGTTGGTTTATTTCTGTTAGAGTTATTTTATGGAAGTCAACTCTATAATTGGAGGTTGGTTTAGTTCTGTTAGAGTCATTTTATGGAAGTCAACTCTAATTGGAGGTTGGTTTAGTTCTGTTAGTCATTTTATGGAAGTCAACTCTAATTGGAGGTTGGTTTAGTTCTGTTAGAGTCATTTTATGGAAGTCAACTCTAATTGGAGGTTGGTTTAGTTCTGTTAGTCATTTTATGGAAGTCAACTCTAATTGGAGGTTGGTTTAGTTCTGTTAGTCATTTTATGGAATTCAACTCTAATTGGAGATTGGTTTATTTCTGTTAGAGTTATTTTATGGAAGTCAACTCTATAATTGGAGGTTGGTTTATTTCTGTTAGAGCTATTTTATGGAAGTCAACTCTATAATTGGAGGTTGGTTTAGTTTTGTTAGAGTCATTTTATGGAAGTCAACTCTAATTGGAGGTTGGTTTAGTTCTGTTAGAGTCATTTTATGGAAGTCAACTCTAATTGGAGATTGGTTTAGTTCTGTTAGAGTCATTTTATGGAAGTCAACTCTAATTGGAGGTTGGTTTAGTTCTGTTAGTCATTTTATAGAAGTCAACTCTAATTGGAGGTTGGTTTAGTTCTGTTAGTCATTTTATGGAAGTCAACTCTAATTGGAGGTTGGTTTAGTTCTGTTAGAGTCATTTTATGGAAGTCAACTCTAATTGGAGGTTGGTTTGGTTCTGTTAGTCATTTTATGGAAGTCAACTCTAATTGGAGGTTGGTTTAGTTCTGTTAGTCATTTTATGGAAGTCAACTCTAATTGGAGATTGTTTTAGTTCTGTTAGTCATTTTATAGAATTCAACTCTAATTGGAGGTTGGTATATTTCTGTTAGAGTTATTTTATGGAAGTCAACTCTATAATTGGAGGTTGGTTTAGTTTTGTTAGAGTCATTTTATGGAAGTCAACTCTAATTGGAGATTGGTTTAGTTCTGTTAGAGTCATTTTATGGAAGTCAACTCTAATTGGAGGTTGGTATATTTCTGTTAGAGTCATTTTATGGAAGTCAACTCTAATTGGAGGTTGGTTTAGTTCTGTTAGAGTTATTTTATGGAAGTCAACTCTAATTGGAGGTTGGTATATTTCTGTTAGAGTTATTTTATGGAAGTCAACTCTAATTGGAGGTTGGTATATTTCTGTTAGAGTCATTTTATGGAAGTCAACTCTAATTGGAGGTTGGTATATTTCTGTTAGAGTCATTTTATGGAAGTCAACTCTAATTGGAGGTTGGTATATTTCTGTTAGAGTTATTTTATGGAAGTCAACTCTAATTGGAGGTTGGTATATTTCTGTTAGAGTTATTTTATGGAAGTCAACTCTAATTGGAGGTGGTATATTTCTGTTAGAGTTATTTTATGGAAGTCAACTCTAATTGGAGGTTGGTTTAGTTCTGTTAGAGTTATTTTATGGAAGTCAACTCTAATTGGAGGTTGGTATATTTCTGTTAGAGTTATTTTATGGAAGTCAACTCTAATTGGAGGTTGGTATATTTCTGTTAGAGTCATTTTATGGAAGTCAACTCTAATTGGAGGTTGGTATATTTCTGTTAGAGTCATTTTATGGAAGTCAACTCTAATTGGAGGTTGGTATATTTCTGTTAGAGTTATTTTATGGAAGTCAACTCTAATTGGAGGTTGGTATATTTCTGTTAGAGTTATTTTATGGAAGTCAACTCTAATTGGAGGTTGGTATATTTCTGTTAGAGTTATTTTATGGAAGTCAACTCTATAATTGGAGGTTGGTTTAGTTTTGTTAGAGTCATTTTATGGAAGTCAACTCTAATTGGAGATTGGTTTAGTTCTGTTAGAGTCATTTTATGGAAGTCAACTCTAATTGGAGGTTGGTTTAGTTCTGTTAGAGTCATTTTATGGAAGTCAACTCTAATTGGAGGTTGGTTTGGTTCTGTTAGTCATTTTATGGAAGTCAACTCTAATTGGAGGTTGGTTTAGTTCTGTTAGTCATTTTATGGAAGTCAACTCTAATTGGAGATTGTTTTAGTTCTGTTAGTCATTTTATAGAATTCAACTCTAATTGGAGGTTGGTATATTTCTGTTAGAGTTATTTTATGGAAGTCAACTCTATAATTGGAGGTTGGTTTAGTTTTGTTAGAGTCATTTTATGGAAGTCAACTCTAATTGGAGGTTGGTTTAGTTCTGTTAGAGTCATTTTATGGAAGTCAACTCTAATTGGAGGTTGGTTTAGTTCTCTGTTAAAGTTTTATGGAAGTAAACTCTAATTGGAGGTTGGTTTAGTTCTGTTAGAGGTATTTTATGGAGGTCAACTCTAATTGAAGGTTAATTTAGTTCTGTTAGGATCATTTTATGGAAGTCAACTCTAATTGGAGGTTGGTTTAGTTCTGTTAGTCATTTTATGGAAGTCAACTCTAATTGGGGGTTGGTTTAGTTAATTTAAATACGTTTTATGGAAGTCCCCGATAGGGATAATTGCGTCAATTTACAAATGTTAAACTAAGTTATATATATCACCATATAAAAATAAAAAGTAACGATAAGATAGTTAGGAACGTGATCCTCTCTTTCAGGTAAGACAGTCATATAAGCATATTTACACAAGGGATTAAATCTCTGACAATTTTCACTGCTATTCATAAATTCATACAGATCTTTAACATTAGTAACTGTTTGTTGTCTACCGCGCGCTATAGAAAAGTAGGCATTCCAACAGTAGGTGTCTCGAGTTATCTTTCCCATGGTATATACTATGATCCAATACAGTATTAGAGCTCTAAAGAAGCAGTCTGGTAGGTTAAATTGGCCAAACCGGTAGGAGGGTTCACCACTGATGAACCAAGCCCTCCCAATATTTTTTCATCGCAGTAAGGACAGTAGAAGTTCGAATAATTTGTTAAAAGAGACATTCGCGTTTTGGCGTTTTTTTAATATATTATATAGATAACGCTTTATTACTATGTATACTATTATGGAAAAACAATTTTAAAAAGTATATTTTAAAATAAATAATAATATTGTCACGTAAAAAAATTGATTTATCAAGAAATTGGGTTGGCCAAATATTTCGGAGCAAGTTGAATAAACGTTTAGTTTATTTTTGCTCCATTAGATGGTGCTATGCCATCTAAAAAGCACATGTGCTGGTGGTCAGGATAGGCTTTGTTTATTTTTAGTATACTATTATTTGTAAAAAGATCTGTGTGTGAGGAGAAAAGTGAACAAACCAGCAGTCTCTAAAGACATTCTCTGAAGATATAGGAAGAAGAGTGGGGCTATAAAGATAAGAGGATCACTGAGGAAATGATAAGAAGATGGATGAGGTCACATTTCGAACAGATCTATCAGTTTGTAGGAAGTAAGATGATATCATAGATTTGACGTAGTTTATGACAGTAGGTTTGTCCTTGCAGTCAAGTCTCTTAGATCACATGGTCCCTGACTGACTGTTACCCTCCCCCTGTGGGTGCTGAAGTATTTTAGAGAGACGTTAGGGGGTCGTTATAAAATTGATGTCTTGCAAAGTTGGCGGTCGCCCCTAAAATTTTTCGGATTCCATAACTTAGGTTATTTTATCTTTCCACACACACATATTTACAGCTTTATTATGACCACCGGTCTTATACAGATTCACAACAGGAAGAAAGCATAGATAGAGCTCCTATACTCCAGGCAGCGTAGAACACAATAACAGCCTCTAAGTCCGTTAAAAGTGATGTAAATGGACTTAGAGTTACGCAGACGTATAAAAATAATTGTGTAAATGTGTTTACTCTAGTCTCTAGTCAAAACTCAATAAATAAATATATACACAATTCAATTATTTTTATACGTCTGCGTAACTCTAAGTCCATTTACATCAAAAAGTTAAGAATATATTGTTGCACCAGGCTGCGGTTTGGCAGATTCTTCACTCTTGATTCTCTCCTCAGACGCGTCTTGCATCTTTCCAGAACGTGTCTCAATCATCCTACAAGTTTAAACCAGTCAATAATAAGACAACTATATATTTAGGTAAAACCTAGAATATCTCTTTATTTATCACATCAAAGTTTAAAGCAGGTTTTGTATTCAGTGTATCAAAATACAAATGATTTTATAGTACATAATATTTTATAGTAATAATCTGTTTTATAATAAATAAATAAATATATAATTTAAATTTTAAATATATTAAAAATAATATTATAAATACTTTTTAAAATACGCGCGTTAATCATGATGCAACAATATGGCTATATTGACTAAGATATTACTTAGTTCCCATCTTTTCAGTAACACACTGTCACTATCATCAGAATAATCTATATCAGAAGATTAGATTCATCTGACGACTTCTTTATTCTTCAGGAACCCTTGTACAATATTCAAAAATCAATAATAATGATATTATCTTGAAGGTTACCTGGCCGGCATTCATATTTATTTTTAAAAATAGACACTTTGGCCAGTTAGAGTTTTTTATTTTCTCAACGTTTTAACGTTTTTAATTCTCCTGATGAAGACAAAATATTTTTGTTGAAACGTTGAGAAAATAAACCTTCAACTTTGGCTGAAGTGTCTATTTTTAAAATAAATAATAATATTGTAAAACGACATTTGAAATACTCACCCGCATGTGTTTATTTTCAACGAAAAATCAAAATTTATTTCAAGGAGAAATAACGATTATTTCTAACCTTTTGGATGAGATTACAGAAAGTAGGAATTAAAAGAAGTTTATAATGATAAATAAATGATAATTAAGACCGAGAATCATTAGTAATTATCCGGATTACTAATTAAACAGCTTCCATATTCCATTAAATATAATAACACATCATAATCATTTCACAAACTCTAAATATGCTAATTAGTAAGGTATTAGGCAAAGATGTTGATTTCCGAATAAACTAGAAGTTAAACTATTACTTACCTAACTATAAATGTGAAATTTCTTAATGACCGAATAGTAGCATCGTTAGGGAGGATTAAAAACCCATCATATTAATCCTTTATTATTATTATTATTATTATCCCTAGTACACGTGGTACAGGCCATGATAATCATGGTGGGTAGAAGTAGATAACTGCTTTTACTGTAAGTGCAACACATGTCTAAACATGTGAAAAGCAGTTCAACTTTTGCACTTACAAATGTGCCAGAGCCCCGTTTAATTTACTTGAACTCGCTGGTTGGGTTAGGACTTTTGCAAGAATCGGGGCCATTGAAGGATTTTATTTTAAACATAAAAAAGTGCCCAATGCGGGAATCGAACCCAGGTCGAAGCGATCAAAAACCAATGGTTTAGAACATCCTTCCACCGAATCCCACGATAATCATGGTGGGTAGAAGTAGGCGACTGCTTTTACTGTAAGTGCAACACATGTCTACACATGTGAAAAGCAGTTCGATTTTTTCACTTACAAATGTGCCAGAGCCCCGTTTAGGTACTTGCACTTATTGGTTGGGTAGACTTTTGCAAGAATTATAGCCATTGTAGCATGTTTTGAAGATAGAGCAATCCATATTTAATTCATTAGATAATAAAAATGCATATATTGGATTTAACAAAATATTTATTTTGCCAATATTTCGGCTGGCCGAACGCCAACCTTTATCGAGAGGCATTACATATTTGTATACACAAACTCAGCGCCGCATAGTGTTATTGTAGCATGTGTTTTTCTATTTTTTTTTTTATTATAAAAAGTTCCCAATGCGGGATTTGATCCCGGGTCGTAGTGTTCGAAAACCATCGGTTTAGACCATCCTTCTACCGATCTCCTGTTATTTATAGTGGATAGTATGAGCGAATACTTTTACTGTAAGTATACCACATGTCTACTTATGCGAAAAGCAGTTCGAATTTTGTACTATAAGTGTGCCAAAGCCCCGTATGATTACTTGTACTCACTGGTGGGGTTAGACCTTTGTAAGAATCTGCCTTTATATGCTACACTGAAGTATGAAATCCTAGAATTGCAATTTAAGCAAACCACAGACATAACTTTTAGGACAGTAAAATTACATTCAAATATTTGCATTGATTGTCATTGGATATTAGTTATTATTACAAATTCAACGCCATCTATCGTTATAATTTACAATAATTATTTTGGTGTTTCTGATAATAGATATCATCAAATAATATCTTTACAGAACCTAATACAATAATTTTTTACTCTTCTCCTCAAAAAGTACTAAATTAACCAACAAGAAATGTCTCATGTAGTTAAATAAGGATTACAATTGAACATAACTCATGAAGACAAAACTTGAAGATGGACTTTTGGAAGAATCGAGGGGTCATTAAAACAATTTTTTCTTCTGAAAAAAGTTCCAAAAGCGGGATTCGTTTCAGGATCATGGCTGTTCAAAATCGACAATTTATTTACCATTTCTGCATCGACTCCCAAAATAAATGTTGTAGGACATACAAAACATTAAGAAACGAATGTTTCTTTTGAACATAAAACAAACCTCTACTGTCCTTACTGCGATGAAAATATATTGGAAGGGCTTGGCTCATCAGTTGTTGTTGTTGTCGTGTCCAAAGAAGAGTCTCAGATGTCTCCATACATCTCCATCACAGCAGCAGTAATATCCACTATCTTGGGTGTGTAAAGCTGCTGTTCTGGGTAGACATGTGTTGTTGTCGTGTCCAATGAAGAGCCTCAGATGTCTCCATGCATCTCCATCACAGCAGCAGTAATATCCACTATCTTGGGTGTTTAAAGCTACTGTTCTGGGTAGACATGTGTTGTTGTCGTGTCCAATGAAGAGCCTCAGATGTCTCCATGCATCTCTATCACAGCAGCAGCAATATCCACTATCTTGGGTGTGTAAAGCTGCTGCTCTGGGTCTATGTTAATTTACTGTAAGGATATCATCAGTAATAATCAGTTATAAATATTGTGATAACTTGAAGTAAAATAATCCAAATTCCAATAAGAAACCAATTCTAGAAGAGACCAAATTATTTATGTTTCAAAGCGGTATTTCATAGAAGGATTTCATTTTTCCAGATTCTCTACACACTATCTGGAGATTCTCCAGAAAAAAGTCAAGTAAATATTAAACAAAATTAATTACCGTAATATTTAATTTTTTAAAGTTGGAAAAAGCAAAAAATATTTCCTCTCCACACACACACCCTCTGTGGTAATTTAATTTTAAAAATTTGCCTGGTGCGTGTTAATTTTTTTAAAAAACGCCGTTGGAATTTTAGAAGTTTTTTTTTAAACTTAATTTAAAGGCGTAATGCAACACTCATTTATTTAATTTGTTTTCACTTTCTATTTTTATATATATAGAGAGAGATGAAACATAAAAGTAATATATTAATATTGAGAATTCATTTTCAAATTGGAGTGAACAACTTCATCTCTTAATGTAACCTCATTTTATAAAGCGTAAAGTAAGAGAATACAATAATATACTAATGTATAATTGTATAATTGTGGCGCTGAGTTTGTTGTTGACACACTTTAAAATGTTATAATACCTTGATAAAGGTTGGCGTTCAGCCAACTTAAATATTGGTAAAATAAATGATTTTTTGATCCAATATATGCCTTATTATTTTAAAAAAATGGTGTCCGTTTGTTTCGTGCCCTGATTGGCTGATTAATATCACGTGACAGCAAACTCATTGGTTATTCGCTGACACGTGATCTTAATTAGCCAATCAACATGCTGTATTTATTTAGTAATACCGAATTTTTGTATTAAATATAATACCGTAGGTTTAATCTTGTAAAATTTGTTTGATAATATTGGAATATTTCTACATCTTTGTCTATTTATATGTTCTTTATTTTCTTTTAAAAGATGCATTCCTATTTCAGAGTTGTACGGACACAGTATTTGTGAATTCTTCTGATATTAAGCGTATTTATTCTTTGTGTATTATATGATATATTGAAAGAAGAACAAAATCGTGAGGTAAAGAGTTTCTTTTAGGGATTTTTATTTAGATGAGCTTTCGATCAATTCTACCCTTTAACAGAAAGGACATGAAGCAGAGAAATGCTCTCGAAAGCTCGTCTACATAAAAAGCACTTTACAAGAAAATCTTTACCTTACGAATTTGTTCTACTTTCAATTTACTGTTCCAGGTGAGTATCCAACTTATGACATATTGCTTGGTATTGGAAAATATTTTAGCGAGGATGGTTAATTTATTTTAATCACATCAACACATTTCAGGCTGGATTTCAGGATTCATGGAATAATATTATTGTCTAAATTCTGAGATTACGCTTATAAATACATACACTCATGGACAAAACTTAAGGAAGTTGTACCTTTTAGTATAGTATGTATATCAGACAATAACTCTGAAAGATATTTGATACACATTGCCCTTTTATAATATGATGCACTAGTGCGCCATCTGTTATCAAAATTCGAAACTATTTTAAACGCTTAAGATTATTTTTGAAAAAAACTATTTATACTGCCCTTACTGCAATGGAATGCCCTCCCTTTAATTTTTCCATTGCAGTAAGGGCAGTAGAAATTGTTTAATTTCAAAAAGAATCTTACGCGTTTAAAATTGTTTCGAATTTTGATATACATTGCCCTTTATTGAAGATTCACTAGATAACATAGTTTGAATAAATTCGCTTCTGTATAAAAAAAATACAGACGACTCTAGCGACCTCAAAGACTATGCTTTTCTTCTTAAATTCTGTCCATGAATATATATGTATAGCTTGGTAATATATGTGGCTATCTCTGGTACTAATATGTATTAATATGTCAAAGCTTCTTATTGTCTGTTACCTGGGTGTTTCTAAGAGTACAGCTGGGTGCTCCAGGTCCACGCGGGGAGATGAGTGGGAGGCCCACCCCGTCCAGTATGAGACGGCAACCGGCACGTCGACACCACAGCCCTCATCTGGAGGTTAGTCCATTTAACTATATCTTTAACTATCAACAACACATTACAGTTTAACAAGAATCAGAGATTCATCATAGAATCCCCATAATATCAAGAAAACACAATAGTATTAACAGTAGAATATATATTCCGGAAATTTATAATATACTATTCCCTGAGCTCACCCCAAAATCATCCAAATACAGAAATACCCTCAGAATAGCAGCGGTGGGAACCAGGTAGACATCTCCTAATGATAACTACAGCCTAATATGTATTCCTTGCTTCCTTAGTTATTTTATAGTGGCCTATATTTATTTATTGTTTGTTTGTCCTCTTATTAGATATATATTTTCAGAATATTCTGTCTCAATTTGTATAATAGTTAATATAAAATATCTTCTATTACTACAGAATTATATAAAATTATGTAAAATAGTATCCGATTATATTTAACTCGTGTTCTATTGGCGTATCATTATACCAGGTTTTCTCCTGTAGAAGGGCGTCCATGCCCGAAAGCTAGAGAAGAATAAAAATGTTTTGAAAATATACTTTTCCCTGTTAGATTGATAGAATTTACTCATAAGAATAGACATTCCTGAAATTTATAATATACTATTCCCTGTGCTCACCCCAAATCATCCAAATAGAGAAATCTCCTATGAATAGCATCATTGGGGACCAGATAGACATCTATTAATTATAACTAAAGATTAATATGTGTGTATTCTATTAAAGATAAAATTGCTTTAAGGTATAAATATAAGGATATAAACGAGATAGCAATGTGTTTCTTTATTCGTGAAAATTTTCAAATTTTCGGATATTTACAAATACATAGTTTGTATTGTCGTGATAGAAAGAAATTATTTCCATAGCGAATTGTCTTTTATAAGAAATACAGTAGAACCTCCCTTTAGTGAACACCCTGCTAGCGGAACAGATTTCATTTGTCAAAATTACCATTTTTACTATTTAGTAACGGTATGAGGACGGTATGTAAATAAACTTTTCTCCTTGTTTGGCGCAAGTATCCCTTGCGGGATATAGCGCTTTGAAACTAAAATAATTGTATAATTGTATAATTTTAAAAATAAGGCTTATTTTGGATTGTAATAAGATTATTTATTAATCCGATATTTCGATGGACCAATCTTCCATCTTTTACGAGGTATTTTGCTATGAAGCACGCAGCAGGTTGCGCGCCGCAGGTGAGCAACTAGACGTCTTGCAAGCTTTTTGGAAGATTGGTCCATCGAAATATCGGATTAATAAATAATCTTATTACAATCCAAAATAAGCCTCATTTTAAAAATATACATATATTATGGATTGCTCTATATTCAGAATAATTGTATAATTGTATGAAGACATCTCTCCCTAAAGGACAATTTGGATCTGTAATTAGGTGTTGTTCTTTACAGGGAGGTTATACTGTATATCAATCGCATATATCTAAAATGAAATAGAATATTTACAATCCCTTTGCATTTCGGATCTTTAGAATGCCTGTGGAAGGATTGTGAAGATCCGAAAGCTTGCAATTTTTCATGAATGAAGAAACGTATTGATAATGTTTATATATTAATATTGTCAAGAAGCTCCATCCAGATGGGACACCTGTCAATCATCCCTGAACCCCGGGGGGGGGGGGGGGCCACAGATGTGAGGGGTTCTCGGAAGCTGATCTGTAAATAAGGAAAACCGGTCGGTGGCTGACGCCGATCATTATTATTATCTTTACCTTGGGATAAGTTGTTATCTCTCTCCCTATAAATACCTCTTGTATATAAATTTATTGGAGAACTAAAAGGTAGATACCCTTCATAATAAATTAATATTTCCCAAATTTTGCCCTTGCTTTATTTATCTCCGCAAGAATATTAATACTCGAATGTATTCCTTGATTCTCCTTAGTTATGCCCAAGCTTGTAGAAGAGATTCTATCCTCTATTCGCTGGGATTTATATCAGCCTTGTTTACACAAGTCGGAATTGGAACAGGAAATAATTGCTTCTAGGTAATTCACACAGGGAACCGTCGTTAGAGAGGATTTTTACATTTGCCGAGGAACTTAATAAACTCGGTTCATTGTGAGGATGGGTTGCTTAATTATCGTCTGCGGTTAATTGGATTCGTCTGCCCCGAGGGGCTAAGCCAGGTACCATCGCCATCTTTGCTTGTGCGCGCGATATAAATGAATATTAATTAGCTTATTATATTTCATAGTGAAGATGAGTAATTATAACGAATTAACGCGATATCTATACTCATGGACAAAACTTTAAAATGTTGTATATTTCAGCATGTATATCGCGATTCAGACAATAATTCTGAAGGATACACTCATGGACAAAACTTAAGGAAGTTGTACCTTTCAGCATGTATATCGCGATTCAGACAATAACTCTGAAGGATACACTCATGGACAAAACTGAAGAAAGTTGTACCTTTTACCATATATTTCGGGATTCAGACAATAACTCTGAAGGATACACGCATGAACAAAACTTAAGGAAGTTGTACCTTTCAGTATATATATCGGAATTAAGACAATAACTCCGAAGGATACACTCATGGACAACACTTAAGGAAGTTGTATCTTTCAGCATGTATTTCGGGATTCAGACAATAACTCTGAAAGATACACTCATGAACAAAACTTAAGGAAGTTGTACCTTTAAGCATATATATCGGGATTCAGACAATAACTCTGAAGGATACACTCATGAACAAAACTTAAGGAAGTTGTATCTTTCAGCATATATATCGGAATTCAGACAATAACTCTGAAAGATACACTCATGAACAAAACTTAAGGAAGTTGTACATTTCAGCATGTATTTCGGGATTCAGACAATAACTCTGAAAGATACACTCATGAACAGAACTTAAAGAAGTTGTACCTTTCAGCATGTATATCGGGATTCAGACAATAACTCTGAAAGATACACTCATGAACAAAACTTAAGAAGGTTGTACATTTTAGCATGTATATCGGGATTCAGACAATAACTCTGAAAGATATACTCATGAACAAAACTTAAAGAAGTTGTACCTTTCAGCATGCATATCGGGATTCAGACAATAGCTCTGAAAGATACACTCATGAACAAAACTTAAAGAAGTTGTACCTTTCAGCATGTATATCGGGATTCAGACAATAACTCTGAAAGATACACTCATGAACAAAACTTAAAGAAGTTGTACCTTTCAGCATGTATATCGGGATTCAGACAATAACTCTGAAAGATACACTCATGAACAAAACTTAAAGAAGTTGTACCTTTCAGCATGTATATCGGGATTCAGACAATAACTCTGAAAGATACACTCATGGACAAAACTTAAAGAAGTTGTACCTTTCAGCATGTATATCGGGAATCACACAATAACTCTGAAAGAAACACTCATCGACAAAACTTAAAGAAGTTGTACCCTTCAGCATGTATATCGGGATTCAGACAATAACTCTGAAAGAAACACTCATGGACAAAACTTAAAGAAGTTGTACCTTTCAGCATGTATATCGGGATTCAGACAATAACTCTGAAAGATATTACAGTGACCTTTAATGAAGATAACGAGATAACTAAATGTGAACAAATTTGCATCTGTATCCTTAAAAAAAAAAAAACTGGCGACCGACCACATCAAATACTTTCTACAAAGAAATATATCCTACCGAATCTCCGTCTTCCTCATTTTTATCCTTCCTATAATCACACATAGTCTCAATAGTCCATTAGTATTAACTAATAATCTATAGTTTTTTATGATTTAACTGTATTATGTTAATTAGTATTTGAACGATTTCTAAAAAAAAATAGTATAGTACACCTATCCCCCGATTTACATGGTAGATACGTTCCTGAGAAAAACGTGTATATCGAAAATTATGTTTTTTTTAATTAGAAATACAGACACAGTGTGCGTGTGCAGAAAGTCAGCATATAAGCTCGGGATTCCTCGTGAGATGTGTACACAGCGCATGTGTTCAATCACAGTAGCATTTAGTATAGTGCGATAAAAACAAAAAAAAAAAACTTATTTGGAAAACCGTGTAAAAGCGAAAACGTGTAAAACAAGTACCGTGTAAATCGGGGGATAGGTGTAGTTATACCTGTAACACCTGAGAGTTTGTATGTCGTGATAGAAAGAAATATTTCCTCAACGAATTGTCTTTTATAATATATACAATAGAATCTTCCTTTAGTGAACACCCTTCTAGCGGACACTTCTCCACAAAAGACAGTTTTCATTCGCAAAATTACCATTTTTAATACACCCATACCTCGCTTTGCGTCGGGGTTACGTTCCAAAAAAATACGACGCAAATTGAAACGACGCAAATTGAAAATATGTGAAGGCGCAATCAAAAACAAAGGTGTTGCCATATTTTAGGGAAAAAAATAAAAAAAAAAAAATTAAAGACTCGAATCCAAAACAACGCAACTTCGAAAATCTAACGACGCACAGTGAAAATCAGTAAAAATAAATCAGCGACGCAACTTCGAAAAAAACGCAAAACGAAACGACGCAAAGCGAGGTATTGGTGTATTTAGTAACTCTCCAGTAGGGCCTCCAATCCCGGTACATATTTTCAATCCCGGGATTCGGGATTGCTTTTTTCTCAATCCCGGGATCCCGGGATATCCCGGGATTGAAAAACATTTTCCTCTTTCTACGCCAAGAGGTATATCGTTTCGTTCGTTATATTTTTATTTTTTTCTTTTATATAGTGCCAATGACGTGGCACTTACTTCGATGAAAACAACCTGAAAGCCATATATTTTGCGCCTGCTTATAAACTAAATAATTGATTTTGAGTTACAGTTCGAAATTATCTGTCAATTACTGTACACACATCTGGAAAAAAAATACTGTTCTTGGAACTCTTAGACCACATCTCTTAATGCAGTGTTGGACAGTAATCCATTCAAAGTAATACATTACCTTGTAATTACGATTACTTTGCAATGCATTACTTTGCAAAAAAATATTAATTGCATTAGAATGTAAAAAAATTACTCGTAATTCTATATATAATAATAGCAATTGTGATTAAAATTACTTGTAATTGTAATTATAGCAAATGTAATCATGATTATTTGCAATTGTGATTATAGAAAATGAAATCATTATTGCATTTTGCCCAACTATGTATTAATGTTTAGAAAGAAGACAGCACCGTTTTAAAAACCATGAATTACTTTATTTTAAGGATAAAAATTCAATTTCGAGAAAGATTTGAGCGTAGGAAAGATAATTTGTCAAGAGTGTCATCATGCAAACTAGAACGTATCTTATTACATAGGTATCCAGAGGAGGAGAAGACTCTTTCCGATTCCACAGACGTTGGAGGAATTGTCAGCAAGTATTGATACACACTCTCTAAATGGGGTCCTCGTTTGCCTGACTGAGCAGCAATATTAAGTTCGTGGTTAATCATAGTTGAGTAGGATGCGGAGTCTGGTGTAGGTATTGCAATTGAAGTTGAAGAGGCAGCCTCAATAGCTTCTTGCAATCGGCGCTCAATTGTAAGATGGTCATTCGATTGTGATGGCTCATGGCGTTCTTGTAAACTACGAGGAAGTTGCGAATTACCAGCCTGAATTCTTACTTTGGCCATTTGTTCTTGTAACGGTTTAAGACGCAAAAGCAATTTCACGCTAAAGTCTTTGACCATCTTCATTTTTTCTAACTGTGCTTGCGGATTGTGCAGATATTGGAGGACTAAAGATGTTTTATTATATGTGGATAAATTGCTTCAGGGAATGAGGGATGTGCTTCCTCTAGGCTAACGTTAAATGGAGAAGTGTCCTCATTGTCATCCTCGGAAAGGTCAGATTCTACTTCATTTACTGTTGCGGAAACGAATTCAGGAACAGCCCTCTATTTTTTCTCAGCATAAAGTACATTTGGAAATATCTTGCAGAATAACCCCTTGTTATTAGTGCATGAAAATAATTTCAAATCTCTCAGAAAAAAAAAAGACCCGAAATGCAGCTGTATAAACAGAACGTCAAAAGTGTGCTATCTCATATCTGTTTGATTACCAAAATGCTAGTAAGAAAAAAATATTTTTGCGCTGGTTTTCATGCACAAACCAGTAATCCCGGGATTTTTCGAGCAGAATCCCGGGATTTCGGGATCATTATTTGGCTCCGGGATTGGAGGCCCTACTCTCCAGTAAGAGGACACCTCTCCCTAAAGGACACTTTTGATCTGCAATTAGGTGTCCTTTACAGGGAGGCTCTATTGTATAATCAATCGCATATATCTAAAACGAAAAAGAATAATATTTGAGGAAATTTAACCTAAGAATATATGCAATGTAAACTATACAAATGATTAACTATGTAAAATATATAGTGATGAAGAATATTATAGTAATTAACTAAGATAAAAATAGGTGAGAAAACATTGAATATTCTTTTCTTTGACTGTTAAATCACTTTTTACCAGTCTTTGATGTTATTGGAATAAATATTTTTTTGCTATATATTTTATTCTTACCTGGGTAGTTAGGGTTTAACGCTAAAATTATTGTAAATTAATGTAAATATGACCTGATATAAAAGCAAAACACATAATACAATATATGGTAGTTTAACTGGTGAAACCGCTGGGAGGGTTCACCACTGCTGAGTCACGCCCTTCCATTAATTTAATCATTACAGTAAGGGGGGCACTAGAAAAATTATTATTATTTTTTTTTTTTTTTGAGAAACATACGCGCTTTAGTTCATATTTTCAACAATAGATGGCGCAATAATTAAATTAGCGAAACCGCTTGGAGGATTTACTACTGATGAGCCAGGCCCTCTCAATATATTTTTAATCAAATCAGTAAGGTCAGTAGAAAAATTATTTTATTTGAAAATAAACATACGCAATATAAATAGTTCATATTTTCAATAATAGATGGCGCGATTATTTATCCTGTTCAAAAAATAATATTGACACAGTTTTTTAGATTAAACTAGCGTAATCGCTGGGAGGGTTCACCAATGATGAGCCAAGCCATTATTTTTTTATCATTATAGTAAGAATACTAGAGAACTTGTTCAATTTGAAAAGAAACATACACGCTCTAAATAATTTAAATTTTCGATAACAGATGGCGCACTAATGTATTATGTAAAATAATAATCTAAAGATTGCTCCTTTTATTCACTAACTAATAAATTTAATTTTAAACTGAAAACTATGATATGTACGCGTTAACTTATTATAAAAATAATTAACCTCAATAAATCTTTTACTAGATTGTCCTGTTTTTCAAGATTACAGAATCAAAAATAATTTAATAGTAACAGATCCAAGTATTTTTATTACTAGTAAAGAAATGTATATTAAATTCAATACCTTTTGTAGATATATTTTAAATTATATAGCAACAAATATATTTTAAATTATAAAACTATTTTAGAGGCGTATTATTCTTTTTTAAAATAAAACAATTTCTACTGTCCTTACTGCGATGAAAAAATTAAAGGGAGGGCCTGTAAGGACAGTAGAAATTGTTTTATTTTAAAAAAGAATAATACGCCTCTAAAATAGTTTTATAATTTGATAACAGATGGCGCTCTAGTACATCGTAAATATATTTTAAGAAACTGATAATTTATATTATGTTTATTGTACATATTGCCAGACACTTCTTTCTTTTGTACATAGTTCTTTTTCTCGTTTTTTCTCTCTTTCTCATTGTTAATATCATATGACTATTCTATTCACGGCCTAAAATTATTGTATATAAATATGTATAGACAAATGTACAGGCATACATTTATGACAGCGCAGGTATCCCTAGGGGGACATAGCGCTTTAAATTAAAATAAATAAATAAAATAATAATAATGAATTTTATAAAAAAAAAAACTACTAAATTCCATTGGAACGCTTTTATTTAGAAATTAACTCTTTTTAGTATTGTTTTAATTGAATAATTCTCTTATATCTATCATATTTTCATTCTAATATTTTCCTTAAAACTTTTTTTTTTATCTGTAAATTGCTTTTCTCGAATAAACACAATACAATTTGATTTCATTTAACTAAATTTGCATACCATCCCTTTGTATATATATCAATTGTGTTGATATGTATTTTTCTATCTTTTCATCTAACTAACTTACATACTAATTCTGTACATATTTAAAATATCTTTCTTTCTTTTCTTTCAAAATGTTTGTTTATGTTTAAAGTGCAAGTGTCCCTAGGGGGACATTAGCGCTCTAAGTCGAAATAAAGAAATAATAATTAGTATTTTTGAAATGTTTAAGATATAAAAATCGACATGTCGCCAGCTAGGGTTCCAGGCCACTGGTGTCGAAACAATTTATTTTGCAGATAGTTCGAGAGGCAAGTCAAAATCTCCGAGAGTTAACAACTTCCTGTAATTAATCATGGCTTGATCGAAGGGATATAATTAAGAGCTCAATGTGTTTTGATAGAACACTCAACCAGAAGTAATGAGCACTGATTAGACACTTATCTGATTCATACTTTCAGAATATTTAATGGAAATTCGATAAAAAGATTTTATAATTATTCCTATTTATCTGAAGATGAAATATCAAAGTCTAATATATCTCTTACCAGTTTATTATATATATGTTATATAAAAAAAATATATTTTATGCTGATTTATGAGATTATCTTGAAGATTATGCTATGGTAATGCAGTCGTGTTTAAAATCTTGAAAGTATAATGAATAAAAATAATAAATATTAGAAATTGCTTTAATTGAGCTTAAGGAATATAGAAAAACATAATTTGATAAAAGTACTGCCTGGCTTAAGGCGTAAGAATAAAAAAAAAATGAAAAACTTATTTACATAATGTACAAAAGTTTGAGCCTGCCATCAGGAAACACAACAATCGGTTTTATATAGGGAAAGTCCCGATACCTGGTGGTAGATTTAAACAGAATATTTGTATCTATGAAATATATTTTTAAATAAAATAATTTTTTAATATAACCTATATTCTTTGAGAATATCTGAAATTTACTTAAATCTGTTCTGTGATTTTCTTCTTTGAGGGTGTGATCCATAAGTTTCCAGGGTTTAAAGACCTTTGTGTAATAATGCAATGTATTGCGTTTGACAACGTGGTTTATTGAAGCGTAATTTCTATTTACAACTATACTCTTATATATATGATGAATTTAGTCTATTTTTTTGACCGCGTATGATTATTTTTAAAATAAATACATTTTCTACTGCCTTTACTGCAATGATAAAAATAAAATAATAAAAGGGCCTGGCTGATCAGTTTATTTATTTATTTATTTCAATTCAAAACATTATGTCCCCCTAGGGACACTTGCGCTAAATGTACATACAAATATAACAAAGAAAATATTCAACATGGAAAGATACACAGAAAGCGACTTAGAAAGATACATAAATATTATTTACATATAGAGATACTCTTTGAATTTTATTTACAGTTACATCATTGAATTAAAAAATATATACATATACAATGGTGAACTCTCTCAGCGATTTCGCCAGCTGTAATATTGTATTTTTCGGTTTTACTTTTATATTGATACTGAAGCTAGACTCTTGGAAAGGGTATTTTATATGAAATACTAGCCGAATGGCCCGGTCAACGCCCGGGTTTTACCCGATTAAATGCTTTTATTTAAATACTATTCGTTACAATTATAAATTGGCGCCGTGGATGTCATTCTTGTATAATATATAAATGAGTTTTAAAAATTGTAAAAAAAAAAAAAAAATGCATCGAACCCGTGCCGCCCGCGTGGCAGGCGAGCATTTACCACTGAACCACCGATGGTTATGAGAAATGGCCATATTTGGGTTTATTCCATTCACAAAAGCAAACGGTGACAGAATTGATTAAGAAAGAATTGGTTATGACGCTGATAACTGTATATATTATAATGGACAACACACGCGAATGAATCACACGCGTCAAAAAATAGTTTAAATTTATCATAACAGATGACGCGTTTATGCATTCTTTTAAGAGTTAATGAGAAGAGCCATAATAGAATAGTTAGCTTGAAGACGAGCGTGGTGTGTTTCGAAATATCTCTTCAAATTTTCGTATAGATTCAAAGGTTTCTTAAGAAATTTAAAGATATGTGTGTGTGTGACAATTTTGACAATTAAACATTATTTATTGTCTTCTAGACAATGTTATATATCAAAGAGAGAGAGAGAGAGAGAAGAAAATATATACAAAAAGAATTAAATATATACATATATAATATACAAATTTACAAGGGGGCTAAAAGTAGGAGACCTCGGCGCTGGAGGGTCCTGGACCAGGCGATGAGCGGGTCCTCTACCGCTTCTCCGAGCCCAACCTGGACAAAGTAGCGATAGATTCGCAACTTTGCCGACGCCAGGATGGAAAGGGCATCGTCCTCAAGGCCGGACCCGCCGAAGATCCAAGCCTGCAGGTCAGGGGGGCCGCCCTATGATGTTGAAGGCCTCTCTGATGAGAGGCCTGATGGAACGGCAGCACCAGTAACGGTGGCCGAGGGAGCGGTCGATGGACCCGCAGGCAGGACAGGAGGGGCCGACCGAGGCAGGATGGGCCGGATGGGGCAGGGCGTGGAGGGCTAGCTTGAGAGCTGCGTCGGCCTCGTGACCCGAATAGGCGCAGCGCCGCAGCGAGGCCCAGTCGATCCTGGATGGTGGATTGATGGTGGGCGTCCATCTCGCCAGGAATCTGGAGATGGGCGTGGCGGCGAGGCGCGGACGATCCAGGGCCCGTCGGGCTGAGCGGGTCGTGAGGCCGTTGAGGAACGGCGTAGCCGTCCCTCGCAGCACCACGGCCGCAGATAAAGAGCTATGTGTGTGTGTGTGTGGGGGGTTACTATGATATTGAATTGATTTATAAATGTTATAAAAATACAGTAAAATCTCCCACGAGAAACGCGATCTAAATAATGAATACATTCCGGGCTCTCCTGGATGTAGTCATTTATTGGAGGTTGTCGAGATAAGTCATTTTTGATTTTACATAGAATATCATTCTGGTGGATAGTCTTTAATAGATAAATCGCCTATGGAAATAATTGATGCTTATGTAAAACAAACACACACTAGCAATCGATTGTATAAATTAAAAAAAAAATCAAATATATCAAATTCAAACCTCATTATAAATTATAATATTTTAACACCAAATTCGAATAATTATGTTAAAATTCTATTAAGAAACTAAACACGCCAAACAATCACATATATTCACAAATTCAATTTATCTTCTAAATCATTTACATAAATTAAGATACAAAATTGAAAACTGAAAACAACAAAAAAAAAGGTTAAAATTCTAAGAGATTTAAGACATATATTGATAGGGTGTTGTGTAGAAAGTAGAAAGTTGATTCAATTTAGAAATACAACATTATCCATCTTCACCAAATAGAATTTATTTCGTAAAATATTTAGGAAAATTAACGAATTTGGCTTAGATACAAAATATAATTATTTTTCTCACCCAAATAAGAAAGTTTTCAGCTATATTTAAATCCTTTAGTCACTTCTTGAGTTCAAGAAGGGGAGATTCTATTGATTGTCGTCAACGTGAGTGATTTAATTTGGAGAAGCTGTCATTTTTCTTGGAGAATAAGAAGGATAGACTTAAATCGTGTAATTGTCTGGCTGTCAAGAATTTTCCGGCCGCAATTTTCTCATTCATTTTGCTTCTGTGAGATATAACTTGGAGAAAATTGTCTAGTTGCCAGAATGTCTTTTGTATCGTCAGCTCGGATGCATTAAGTTGAATACTGTGAGAGAAATCGATATGTATAGGGAAGATAGCAGATTGTCTTACGTCTATTAATATATTTTCGTTGACTGTTTAATTACTTTTGACCATAGTATTAGATGTTATTGGAATATATCCTCTTCCTATTAATATTATTCTCACCTGGGTAGTTAGTGTTAAACGCTAAAAAAAAAAAACAGTTTTGTATATATTTTTCTTTATTTAAGTCAATCAGTACGTTCTTCTAACATGAGAGAAATAATAAAAAAAAAACATTACTACATTGGTAACAACGCTGTTACCGAAACGTTACACACTATTTATTTATTTGAATTTGGTATTATTACCTTGTGTTGAATTATAAATTGTTATTTGGTAATGAGATTTTTTTTTGTGTTTTTCACATTTTTATTTGGTGACTTTTTGAATGAGAGATTTTCAAAATTTTCGGAATTTTCATAAAAGTTAAGGAAACAATGCGTTAAGGAAATATTGATTTACACTCATGTACAAAACTTTTTAAAGTGGAAAATCTTTTATATCGCAGATCATCTGTTTTTTTTTTTTTGAGAATACAGAGACAATTTTGTTCACACACTTGGTTATATCGTATGTCTTCAATAAAGGTCACTGTAATATCTTTCAGAGTTATTGTCTGAATCCTGATATACATGCTAAAAGGTACAACTTCCTTAAGCTTTGTCCATGAGTCTATTTTTATTACAGACTATTATAGTCAAAAATATTTTCTTGTTAAATTAAGAAAAGCTAACCAGTTTAGGGCTATTGGTCCTCGTCAGAATGACTGTACTTCAATAAATAAAAAAAAGGCCATTGAAGCTTCTTAAAAAATCAATAAAAATGTATTTTAAATCAAAAGTACCTAGGCTATAATACATATACATGAGTTTCTCTTATATTTTAATAATTTGAATATTCGCTTAGTATTTTATAATAATATTCACATATTTATATATATATATATTAAAACAATTATTATCACTTATGGCACAATATACACAATTAATATAATTCTTCAATTTTATTTATATTAAGAGGCTAACAGATTCAATTCGAACGAGAGCTCTGCATGATCCAATATAGCAATCTTTTAAAATCAATGATATGAACGTATATGTGTAAGAAAATATGTAATTTGGCCATTGAATTATTTAAAATATTTATTTTATATGTAAAAATATGTTGTTGTTTTTTTTTTAACGAAAGATAATGATGTGATATGTTATTCTTATGTTACTAGTGTCTTCTAAGATAAAATAAGTCTAGAACTAAAAACAAAACAAATAAAAAGCTTTAAAAAAAAGCCTCTTTATATTCAAACAGAAACGTTTTTTTTTTGCTATATAGAATATAGAAACAGAGAAGTAACTTGATACAAACGTGCGTTAATCAAATATAGAAGAAGCACTCAATATAAACATCAGAACTAAAAGTATCGGTACATAAAAAAAAGACATGGAAAATGCGTGGAATACAAATAAAGGACCAAGCATAGAGCAATAATGGGTAGGAAGCGTCGAGGGATTCCAAATTTGATTAAGACTCCACGTCAATGGCGTCTGATTTGGAAAGGGAAGTCATTAGAAGACCTGGCCAAACGACGGGATTAGAGAGCAGACGAAAAAAAAAAATTTTGGCGGGAAAACAAAAAAAAAAGGCTTAAAGTCGATACAACCATAATCTCTCTATTTCCTTTTCAATTTGAATTCTATTGATTTTTTTATCTCTAAAAAAAAGGTTTTTGAAATTATTTAAATATAAATATATTTTAATATTTCAAATAGAAGATTGAAAAATATCGTGTGTTTAATATTAAAAAGCTAATCCTTAATATATGTGCATATAATAAATTTGTTTTGTAAATCTACAAACTTAAATGATTTGGTATTTTAATCATTTTCTGAATGATATTTATTCATCTCGTAAGTGTTTACATAACATTTTTAAAAATTCAATATTTATTTAATTTAAAATATTTTGTTTATCCAGGTTTCTATATAAGCGTTTTTTTTATGGAAAGGTTTTATTGCACTTTTTATTTCTCTCTTCTTCTTCTTCTTCTTCTTTCTTCATGACTAGGTGAAGTAGAATGTGTCTGCATTTGTCATTAAGACTGGGAGCACTACTCAGTAGCAGGCTGACTTAGCTCCAATATGAGATGGCCGCCTCTGACATGAGGAACAGACACCATGTACAGCCACTCCTAACATGGAATACAGACACTGTTCATCCTGTATCCCTGGATCAGAAGCCCTTACAAGGCACTATCAGCCGGGCCAGCTGAGCTCGGGGTTTTTAGTGAGCTTGTTACTGCTCCCTCTCCTCCTTTTTCATCTGGGCTTGGGACCGGCAAAGGCGGAGTAGCACTTTTACTATATTATTATAATACCAAAATCAATTACTATATGGAATGTTCATATTTTCCTTCAAGTCAATTTCTTAAAAAGAAAGACAAAACTGATTAGATTTATTTTTCCAAGCATTTTAAATCAAGCCAAAACGACAAATTCTCATTATATTTTCCCCTATTTTACAAAATTATTCTATACTAGCCGAATGCCCGGGTTTTACCCGATTAAATGATTTTATTCAAATACTATTCGTTACAATTATAAATTAGCGCCATATATGTCACTTTTGTGAAACGCCCCGCTCCAAACTTTACATGTACATTAGGTCAACTGATATCAATCTAAAGGTTCTACACACGAGCGAAAGGGCAAATTTACAAATCAAATTTGCAAATAACTGGACGAATATTCGGTATAGACACCTGAAAGTTTCACTATAAGTTTTTCCAGATTCTAATTTATATATTCCTAAATTTCAGTTAGATTAGTTACGTATTTTGGACGTGTATAGCCGACAAACAAACATACATAGTCTCGTTTTTACACCTGTCGATGGGCGGTTATGCCCGAAAGCTTGTGATCTAATTTTGTGTAATAAAGAAACTCTTTCCTCATAAAGTATTTCGTTCTTAAAACATACATACATACACCGACTTTTATATATATAGAGAGAGAGATTTAATTCTAAATATTTGTACATCTCTTAAACTATATTTAAACATTAAATATTATAGTAAATTACATATAAAATTTATACAATTAAAGGAAATTTTTGAAACCATGTTTAGGGTATTTACGCAAGTTTGCCCTTAAATATCCATTTCTTTATTCCTCAAGAAGCCTCTAGGATCAAAAGAATTTTGGTCGTAGAGATACAACCTACATCACGCTGACGAGGGCCAACAGCCCGAAGCGCGTACGTGGTTAACTTTTATTGATTTATCAAGAAAATAAGTTGGCCAAATATCAGGGAACAGATTAAATCAACGTTTAGTTGATTTCTGTTCCACTAGATGGCGTCCTACCATCTAAAAAACGTCCATGCTAGTGGTCAGGATATGACTAATTTGTTTTTTCATTAAATATTTTATTTTTTCACTAAATCAAATCAAATTCTTATTTAACGTGTAAAACAAATCCAATATCGAGAAGCTTTATTATTTTAAACATTCTATATTGCTTACAAATTCCTTTTTAAAAAGAAAGAAGAAAGGGGTTTAGGTTTTTAAAATTTATCTCCAAAGTTTTCACGTTTAATCTCTTAGAATAATATTTCTTAAGTTAATCTTTAAGCGATGGTTGGGAAGTCTTTCCCACATAGGTACTGGCGCTGTGGAAACCTCATCTATCAAAACTAGATCCAAATTTCCATTTTAAAAAATGGATTCTGTGAAATAAATATTGTAAGATTTGTTATAATAAAAATGAAAATTGATGATTTTTAAATCGCTTTTCTCTATCACTAATATTGGTGGAATATGTATATCAAATTATTCATAATAACTTATCGCAATCATAGATTATGATTATTCATAAAGGTATATATATATATATGTTATATAAGAATATGTTTTTCAAATATATTTCATAGATAAAATACTCTGCTAAATCGACTGTAATAGGTCACGATTCCCCTATAAAAACTCGTTGTTGTTTCCTGATGGCCGGCTCAAATCTTTTGTACATTATGTAAATAGGTTTTTCATTTTTTAGATTCTTACGCCTTAAGACAGGCAGTACTTTCATCAAATTATGTTCTTTATACATTCCTTTGCTCAATTAAAGCTATCTCTGATCAATACTATTTTATTATTCCCACGACTGAAAAACAACATCATTATGATACTCATGTATCCAAAAAATAATTAGAAAATAATATTCCAAAATCAATAGAAATCTCATTTTTCTTTTTATAAATTCTTATGTATACTACAATGATAAAATTAATAGGAGGGCCTGGCTCATCAGTGGAGAATCCTTTCATCTGTTTCGCCAGTTTAATCTACCATACCGTTCTAATTATTCTATTTTGATGTTTTTCGTTTATACTGAAACTGAAGATCAACTCTTGAAAAAAGGTATTACATACAAATATGAGCATAAGCTTTTTGAAGACTATAAATACATTTTAATATAATTTTTTACTCTTTAACTATTTTCATTGTCAATATTATTTATTTCCTTGTCTTCGTCTGGAAGGATGACCATAGATGTAGGATTGAGGTGGGTCAGTCCAAGTAACAAGATTTATTTCACAGAATCCGTTTTTTAGATGGAAATTTGGATCTAGTGTTGATAGATGAGGTTTCCACAACGCCAGTACCTATGTGGGAAAGACTTCCCAACCATGGCTTAAAGAATAACTTAAGAAATATTATTCTAAGAGATTTGTATCTTATATCTCAAGAAAGCTGGACAAATGAATTAGCCTTATTTACCTAAGATAAAAGAGAGAGGTGAAGATAGAGATTTACTAAGTAATAAAATATATAAATATCATAAAGATAGAGGCTGCCTGGCCGGCATTCATAGTTCTTCAAATTAAAGATACTTAGGCCAGTAAATCTTTTTGTTACCTCGACGTTTCGACAGAAATATTTTGTCCTCGTCAGGAGCAAACAAAAATTGAAACATTTGGCAAGGCGTTAAAAATTTCAAGGCCTTGCCAAATGTTTTAAATTCTGTTTGCTCCTGACGAGGACAAAATATTTTTGTCGAAATGTCGAGGTAATAAAAAGATTTACTGGCTGAAGTATCTTTATTTTCAAGAAAAATATTCAGATTAATACTCTCTTGTTAAAATCATTAATATTATTCTGAGATTATATTTCTAAGATTCCACCCTTCAGTGTAGCATATAAAAGCAGAATTGTCCAATATATAGTAGCCAGACGATAAAAGCCAGACCTTCTGATCTCTGGGTCTTGATCGCTTGATCTTGATCCCTGAAATGATCCCTTAAATATTTTTGAAGCCTGCGGCGCTTTAGTTGTGCTTGGTGCTGCCTTGGTTCCCTCAAAATCGGCGCGCACTCGCCCTCCTCTCCCACGGGGTGCCCACGGCTCTGCCGGCGCCTCTCCAGCCCTCTCCTTGGCCCTCCACTGCGGCGGGCGCTTGGAGACACCTAATCATAAGTGATGCCTTAAAATGCTTACCGAAGCATGTAGAAGGCAAAACAATTGTATGTCCAATATATAGTATTAGAGAGCTCTGAGAAGCCGTCTGATAGATTAAATTGACGAAACCACTGGGAGGATTCACCACTGATGAGTCAAGCCCTCCCAATATTTTTACATCGCTGTAAGGACAGTAGAAGTTTGGTTTTTGTGAAAAGATAAACATTCGTGATTCAAATACTTTCATTTCTTATGCATGTATATCGGAATTCAGACAATAACTTTGAAAGTTATTACAGTGACCTTTATTGAAGATACGCGAGATACCGAGTGTTATTATATTGCAATATATATTTTATATTATATAAATATACGAAACCTATATCGGTGAGTATGAAGAAGTTTCAACTTGGAAACTGGAATTGACATTTGTTTTATAGAGCGGTTGTTTAGGACCCCAAGAGAGAGGGACAAAAAAAGTCGGGTTTTTCTATCTAAAACCATCTTAAAGTTACAAACCAAAAACTATCAAAGTTCTAAATTCTCTATTGACCGTAACATAAGAAACGACCGAACAATGACATCGTAGTTCTGTCTGTTTAAATCGTATCTTTATATATTTACTAGATACTGTATATACTCCGTACTTGTATTTTGCGTTCGCTTGCCATCTTTTTAATAGCTTTTCGAAATTCGATGCGCTTAACGATAGCTTGTTATATAATGTAACAATTATATCTTTTAAAATATTCGAAAATAATTATCATTTTCCATGTACCGGCTCTCAATTTTTCATCAGACAAATGTAAAATAAAATGATAATTATTTTCGAATACACCTATCCCCCGATTTACACGGTAGATACGTTCCTGAGAAAAACGTGTAAATCGAGGGATAGGTGTATATTAAACTGTCAAATCTGAATAGGTGTTCGCCCCCCTCATGAATCAGAGCCTCCCAATATTCTTTTCAACATAGGTAGTATAGAGTAGAATATCGAATTTTAGTATAGTGCGATAAAAACAAAAAAAAAACTTATTTGGAAAACCGTGTAAAAGCGAAAACGTGTAAAACAAGTACCGTGTAAATCGGGGGATAGGTGTATTTTAAAAGGTAATTTTATAACAAGCTATCGTCAAGCGTATAGAATTTCGAGAAGCTATTTAAAAATACTTCGTATATGTACTTTGTACATTCTATAGCTCTATTTTGTGTTTATTGATATATACTTAACCAATTAATACGTTTTTTTTCACTTCATACTTGCTTTATATGAAATTTGATATCACTATATTTGTACTTTATACTCATGGACAAAACTTAAGGAAGTGGAAAGTACTTATTGTCGTTGGTTGTCTTATTTTTGAAGGAGACAGAGGCTGTTCACACTTGGTTATCTCGTATGTCTTCAATAAAGGTCGTTGTAATATCTTTCAGAGTTATTGGCTGAATCCCGATATACATGCTAAAAGGTACAACTTCCTTAAGTTTTGTCCATGAGTGTATTCATACTTGGTTATCTCGTATGTCTTCAATAAAGCTCACTGTGTATAAAATGACTTTCAAAGCTAGTGTCTGTATTCCTATAAACATGCTAAAAGGTAAAACTTCCTTAAGTTTTGTCTATGAGTGTATATTTATTATATACTTGTAAAAATCGAAAATTATAATCCCGTGCAATATTATTTTGCATTGTTTTCGTCAAATAATCTATATAAAATATATTTATATTATCATTTTAAATAGAATTTATTGTACTCTAAAAGAGCGATTGTGAATTTTTAATATTTTGAGGTTTATTTTATTCTCTTCAAAAAGACCGTTTGATAACAATTGAAAGTTTTCGTTGCCAACTGCTTGATTCTACTGATGGCTACAGATTTCAGATCTTCTTTCTATCAGACAGAATTTTGATATTCTTATTTATTGCCGAGAACTCTGCAAATGCAATGCATGTACGAAGAAAACCAACGGTAACCATCTTCCCTGAACAACTCCATAACCTGTGCTGCCAATTACTGGAATGTTCTTTTTCATCGATATTCATCATTGATGATTATCATTATCGATTTATATATATTCTCGGTCTGAATTGGAAGCTCTTATTCGCGTATACATCCTGATTTTTGTTCATCGTCACTCATTCTTAAATCAAGGAATATCTTGATTGTTCCAAGCCTTAAGAAAGGTAGTCGAGTATGAATAGAATATCATTTTTTTTTCAGAATTGATCATTGATTTGAAATTCATTTCTCTTTGCTGTAAAAGCATGATAACCATTTCAATACCACCTAAAGCCAAGCGTCTAGAATGATATTTTGTAATTCTGAGGACGTCTCGCGAGAAACTCAAGTCCTGGTTCCTTTTCCCAACTTAATCAAAGTCTTGTTCTGGCATCTTTTAACCTGGGTTTGGATCAAAATTCCGAAAGGGTCAAATTCTAAAGTCCAAAATTCCGACAGTGCGAAATCTCGATATTCTAAATCCGACAGATAAAATTCCCAACAGGGACGAAATCCCGACATACAATATTCCAGACATCAACAATGCCGACAGGGATGAAATCCCGACATTCTAAAACCGACAGACAAAATTCCCAACAGGGACAAAATCCCGGCAGACCATATTCCCGATATCAACAATACCGACAGGGATGAAATCCCGACATTCCAAAACCGACAGACAAAATTCCCAACAGGGACGAAATCCCGACATACAATATTCCAGACATCAACAATCCCGACAAACCATACTCCCGATATCAACAATCCCGACAGGGATGAAATCCCGACATTCTAAAACCGACAGAAAAAATTCCCAACAGGGACGAAATCCCGACATACCATATTCCAGACATCAACAATACCGACAGACCAAAATCCCGACATTTCAAAACCGACACACAAAATTCCCAACAGGGACGAAATCCCGACATACCATATTCCAGACATCAACAACACCGACAGACCAAAATCCCGACATTTTAAAACCGACACACAAAATTCCCAACAGGGATGGAATTCAGACAGACCAAAATCGCTAAAAATGAAATTAAAGAGAAAATAAATCATTTTTATATAAAAAGGAATATATTGGATATTAAAAAACATAATTTATTTACCGATATTTCAGTTGGCTGAACGCCAACCTTTGTCAAGGTATACTTCAAGGTCATCGTATTATTTCTTTGATGTGTAATATAAAATTTTATAATCATTCTACCTCAAGTACAGTAATATGATTTTTATATATTGTTGGAACTTGTTTATATCTTTTATTTTTTGGATTTTTGAGTATGTTGGGATTTTGTCCCTTTCGGGATATAGACTGTTGGGATTCTGTGTGGAACTCTTTGGCTCAATTCCAGCAGATGTTCTCCACCGTGGCGTCAATAAATCAGAAGTTTTTTATCTCCAATAATTTGTTTTCTAGTTTAATTTTTGTAATTTAGAATAGATATGTGAAATTTATATATTACATCTTGTATAGAATATAAAAATACGATATTGATTTGATATGATTTGATATTGATTTCTAAAAATTACGAAAAAACATTGAGAAATGTTTAGTAAATGCATTTTCAACTTGAAATAATTCATTCAAGCCCTCCCAATATATTTTTTCATCGCAGTAAGGACAGTAGAAGTTTGTTTTATGTATAAAAGAAACATTCGTGCTTTTTTAAATCCTTTCATTTTTAAATAATTCATTATTCTAGAAAACTATGGTAATATATAATATCTAATGAATTCAACGGTTTTTTTTTTTCATGTTTAATATCATATTATAACTTCAGCCTGTCGCATATTCGAAACTGAATTTTAAAGATATCTGAACTGAAAATATATGTGTGCAAAAAGAAAGGTTGTTAATTCGTCATTTTAATATAACATAGGACAAACTATATTTATAATTATATGTAATTCTGCTGTCCTAAAAGCTTATGTCCATAGTTCATCTAAAATACCCATCCGAAGAGTCAAGCATCAGTATCACTATAGCAGGAAGTTCCAAAAATGCAATATAACAGCGGTATGGTAGATTAAACTGGCGAAACCGCTGGGAGGGTTCACCACTGATGAGCCAGGCCATCCCTATAATTTTTCCATTGCAGTAAGGGCAGTAGAAATTGTTTTATTTTAAAAAGAATATTACGCGTCTAAAATAGTTTTGTAATTCGAGAGGACAAACTATTTGTAATTCACGTTGTTGTTTTTCTTTTCTCATTAGAAAATAAGTACCGTTGCCATGTTAATCACCTTGGACCAGAATTTGGTCAAATATTCTAAAGGTCCTGGGGGGTGTGGTCGGACTTCTCCCTCCTGGAATTAACGTTGACTTAATACTTAATGTAAATGAACCTCTCACTTGTATATAATCTATAGATGAAAATTGATGAATTGAAAATTTGATCAATAAAAATCAAGGTCGCCTACCATCAAATACACGTTAACACTAAACGCCATCTGTTCACCGTCTCCAGAAACTATCGGACTCATAGCTGACACTTAGTTTTAGTGTATATTTTGACGGAAGAGACTACCTTTAGACGAAAAAACATGGTGAAGGAAGACGAGTTTCTTTTATTGATGCATAGGTGCAAGCTTTCGGGTAAAACCCCTTCAACAGGCGAGCAATGAAGCGCGACTTATAAGAACTATGGTACAAATGGTCTTTTTTATATATATATTCCTACCTACCATTTGTACCATAGTTCTTATAAGTCGCGCTTCATTGCTCGCCTGTTGAAGGGTTTTTACCCGAAAGCTTGCACCTATGCATCAATAAAAGAAACTCGTCTTCTTTTACCATGTTTTTTCGTCTAATTTCAATTCAGGAAGTATTCTTTATCAATATTAGAGACTACCTTTATTACCCAGGAAGGTGAGGTGGACTATGGGAGTCCTGGGATCGCTCTGGTCAATCGGGCAGCTTGGCGAACTGGATTAATCAAGAAATTAGGTTGGCCAAATATCAGGGAACAGGCTAAATCAATGTTTAGTTGATTTCTGTTCCACCAGATGACTCTCTGTCTTCTTAAAAGCACATGTGCTCCTGGTCAGGATATGCCTTATTTATTTTTATAAAAACTATATATAATTATATGTGAAAAAAAAACTAAAGAAAAAAATAAAAGATAAAAAGATCAGGTGTTGATATCAATATTAAAAATGGCATATCCTGACCAGGAGCACATGTGCTCCTGGTCAGGATATGCCATTTTAAATAATTTTTTGTATATAATTGTATGTAATTCTACTGTCCACAAAGCTTATGTCCATAGTTCATCTAAAATACCCATTGCAAGAGTCTAGCAACAGTATCACTATAAAAGGAAGATCGAAAAATGCAATATAACAGCGGTATGGTAGTTTAAACAGGCGAAACCATTGGGAGGGTTTCACCACTGATGAGCCAGGTACTCCCATTAATTTTTTCCATTGCAGTAAGGGCAGTAGAAATTGTTTAATTTTAAAAAGAATCTTAAACGTCTAAAATAGTTTCTAATTTTAATAAAAAAAACTTCATTAAGATACATTTTTAAAAGAGCTTTATTTTTTTCATAAATGAATAATAATCTTTATGATGCAAATTTAAGATGAAGTTTTTTTATTAATATATTCCGAACAGCAATATAAAAGAAGTCTTTACTGTCAGCTGTATTTGAAGTTCTATTGACTCAAAGTTTTTATCTCATAGTTATTTTAGGATAGGAGGAATGACTTCTAATTGATCCATCCTTGTTTTCATCTTTTCTCTTGTCACAGTTCTTTTTTTTTTTTTTTTGCGCTTCCCTAGTACACGTGGTACAGGCCATGATAATCATGGTGGGTAAAAGTAGACTCTAACTGTAAGTGCACCACATATCTATACATGTGAAAAGCAGTTCGACTTTGAACTTACAAATATGCCATAGCCCCTTTAGGCTACTTGCACTCGTTGGTGGGGTTGGACTTGAGCAAGAATCGGGGGCCATTGGAGCATTTTTTTTAAATCATAAAGAAGTGCCCAATGTGGGAATCGAACCCGGGTCGTAGCGGTCCAAATCCAACGGTGTCGACCATCCTTCCACCGACCCCCGTTGTCGCAGTTCTACATCAAGGATAAAAAAAAGATATAAATTTATGACAGATTTATTTACATGTGAACAATAGCTATCTAGAGATTATTTGAAAAAGGAAAAATAAATAAAATTAAGATAAAGAATGTCTTTTAATTTTGATTTTGAAATTTTTGAGCAAATTTTTCTGTTCTTCAACGGGAAAATACTTCTATGTACAATATAAAGATGACTTTATTCAAAAATAATTGAAAAATGTGTTTTTGGTATGTGCTCTCGTTGGCGTGCATCAGACTGTTTACTGCTAAAAAATATTGTAGCGAGTAATAAGTTTTATCATTTTTATGTAAATATTTTAATTTATTTTTAATGCCTGATTTTTGCATAGGTGTTTGTTGTATTTTTGATTCCTATATATACTTTGGCGTGTATTCATTAAGTCATTCATATTTTTCGGTTGTTCTTCTTTTGACCTCGGTTTGTTTGGTTAATAAAATAACGTTCTTCGTTTGCGGATCACCGACTCTACCTTTCTGCTACGCTACAACTGGTGGAGAAGCTGGATCGTCAAGACCGATATCCCTTCAGACATAAAAGAAGGACTGAAACTGTTAAACAAGAAGATAGTGTAGAGCTCAAGGAGATGACCGTGAAAATAGAGGAAGCTACCCAGGTGGGCAATTATTTTGTTCAGCACCTACCAAGGAATCCTTCCATGTTCTCCGGGGAGGATGGTGAGGATCCCCTTACCTGGTTAAGAGGTTACAAACGTGTGGCAAAGCATAATCATTGGGACGAAACCCTCTGTCTTGCCAATGTCTACTTTTACCTGAATGGAACTGCCCTCAAATGGTTTGAGAATAATGAGGAGACCATCCGGAATTGGGAAGAGTTTACTACTCAATTAGAGAGTGTATTTGGGAAAAGTGAGAGTCTGCGGCTGCTTGCCGAGAAAAAACTTAAAATCCGGGCTCAGTTAAAGGGTGAAAGCACCGAGTTCTATATGCAAGACGTCCTACGACTCTGCAAAGAGGTGGATCTTCAAATGAGCGAGGAGGATAAAATCTCTCACCTCATGAAAGGAATAGTGGAAGAACTTTATCAGGCGCTTCTTCCAAGAGACATAAACAATACGGATCAATTTGTGTCTGAGTGCCGCCGCATTGAAGCGCTTCATCTTCGGCGTGTGACCCCCGCCAAGTACGAACGCTTGCCCAATGTAGCATCCCTTGATGTCTGCAATGATAATTTGTCATCCATGATTAGACAAATTGTCCGCGAGGAGGTGCAACGGGCCTTGGCCGCTCCTCGAGAAGAACCAAGAATCGCCACCATTGAAGATATGGTGAGGGAAGAAATTTATAAAACCCTCGTTCCAATAACAAATCCTTCCAGAGACTCCCCTCAATATCGAACTTATACGCCGTCACCAATCGCTAGAAGAGAGACGGCCGCACCCCAGACTCCCCGTCCCAGAGCTCGGTACCCGAAACAGGGAGAAAGACTGGACACAAATGAATGGCGGACCACTGAGGGAAGACCAATTTGCTTCCATTGCGGACGCCCTGGCCATGTCGCCCGTTACTGCCGTGACAGAAGGAGACAGAATGACGAAAGAGAAAACGGATATTCCCAAGGGAGGCAAGAACCAATGTTCTTCTATGGATCCCGTTCCAAATTCCCGGCGCTCAATGACGACGAGCCAAGGGATAATTTTAGACGTTACCGAAGCCCTTCCCCATACCCTGGCCGAAACGGACAACATTCGTCGCCTATTAGAGGGTCCAGTCGGTCACCTCGCCGTTCCCGCCAGGAAAACTAGAGGTTGCGACCTATTTTGGAGGTGGGGCCGCAAAATTTGGAAACCCTCCCTCATCGACTACAGTGGATATGAAAGGAAATTATATAAATATTAAAATAGAAGGAAATATAACCAGTGCTCTTGTTGATTCTGGGGCTTCTTATTCTGTCGTGTCCGAGAGGTTCAGACTCAAATTAAAGAAAATAATGTTTGCCGAAACTGACGTGAGCTTAAGAGTGGCCAACGGTAAAATTATAAAACCGAAAGGACGCTGCTCTTTAAAATTGGACTTAAATGGTCTGCAGGAAAATTTAGAATTTATTGTTCTGGAGGACTGTAGTCACGATGTGATCCTCGGATGATACTTTTGGAAGTTATCCAGGGCGGTAATTGATTCTGCAGAAGATAAACTTTTTTTAGAGGAATTCCTAGTCGAGGACACACCCAAGAACAACTCACCTCTCTACGCGGAACGGGAATACAGAATAGAGCCCGCATCTTGTCAGCTGATAGAGGTATTAAGCAGAGACATCTCGGATAATGCAACTGTGGTGGCAGAAAGTCAAAAAGGTCTGTCGCTGGAAAGAGAACTAATGGCTCCCTCCTCTATCATCTCGCTTACCAGTAACAGGGGAAAACTGTGGGTGGCAAATTGGAGCCCATATCCGAAGATAATTCCCCAGGGGATGCACGTGGCCGATGGTGTCGTCATCGAGGATAGCCAGCTATGTGTACTTGCTGAGGGCAACCACGTGGGAACAGATATAGGCCATTCCGAGGATTCAAAAATTGCGGAAATTTTAAATATAGATGATTCACTTGACGATTTTCAAAAAGAAAAATTAATAAATTTATTGAGAAACTATAGAGATATTTTTGATTTCAGAAAAAAGAAGCGTCCAAGACCGATAATGTTAAGCATCGAATTAGCACTGGAGACCACCTTCCCACCAAACAACGACCGTACCGAGTAGCACCAGCGGAACGTCAAATTATTCAAGAGGAGGTAAATAAAATGGAAGAAATTGGTATTATTCAGCCCTCTGCGAGCCCATGGGCCTCACCGGTCGTTTTGGTCAGGAAAAAAAGATGGCAGCTGGAGATTCTGCGTCGATTACCGCCGCCTTAATAAGATAACAAAAAAGGATGTTTACCCGCTCCCAAGGATCGACGACACTTTGGACTGTTTACAGGGAGCACGATTTTATTCCTCTATGGATCTTCAATCTGGATACTGGCAGATCGACGTGGAGGAATCGGACCGTGAGAAGACTGCATTCATAACCCCAGATGGATTGTATGAGTTCAAAGTGATGCCATTTGGGTTATGTAACGCTCCAGCTACATTCGAACGAATGATGGACGGCCTCTTGAAGGGTCTTAGGTGGACAATCTGTCTCTGTTACCTTGATGACATAGTCGTTTTTTCCGATGATTTTGAGGAACATCTGAGACGCCTTCAGCTGGTATTAGGCTGTTTGAGGAAGGCTGGCTTGTGCCTCAATCCGGGGAAATGCAGGTTTGGTGCGAAAACTATAACAGTTCTTGGACATGAGGTGAGTGGAGATGGAATATGTCTCGATCCAGAAAAAATTAGAGCAGTCCGTGACTTCCCCAGACCAAAGTCGCTAAAGGAAGTTAGAAGTTTCCTAGGGCTATCTTCCTACTACCGCCGTTTCATACCCAATTATGCCCATATAGCCCAACCATTAAACGCTCTTTTAAAGAAAGATTCAGTGTTTAGTTGGAACATAGAAGAGCGGCACGCATTTGAAGCTCTCAAGTCAGCCCTAAGTTCTTAGCCTGTCTTGGGACATTTTGATCATTCATCCCCAACAGAAATACATACTGATGCGAGCAACTATGGAATAGGAGCAGTTTTAGCGCAAATTCAAAAGGGAAAGGAAAGAGCCATTGCCTATGCATCGAGAACGCTCAATAAGGCGGAAAGAAATTATTCGACGACTGAGAGAGAATGTCTTGCTATTATTTGGGCCATTGGCAAATTCCGGCCGTATGTTTTTGGACGTCAATTCACTATCGTAACTGACCATCACTCCTTGTGCTGGCTGACCAACCTCAAGGACCCATGTGGGAGGTTAGCAAGATGGGCTCTTCGGCTGCAGGAGTTTGATGTTACTGTTGTGCACAAGAGCGGAAGAAAACATCAGGACGCTGACTGTTTATCAAGAAGTCCCCTAAATTGTAGTGAAGATATAGAAGAAGATATTCCTTGCATAGTTGCCTTACAGAATTTTGGACGGGAACAAATGAAAGACCCGGACCTCACGAAGATAGCCGACAAAATCCAACAGGAAACATCTAACAAGTCCTTTATAAAAATAAACGATACTCTCCATAAAAAAAATTTACGATCCAATGGGAAGGGAATGGCTTCTGGTGGTCCCCCGCCACTTGAGGCCTGAAATACTGAGAAACTTACATGATTCTCCCACTTCAGGACATCTTGGATTTACTAAGACATATGATCGAATAAGAAAAAAATTCTACTGGCCCGGAATGTATAGGAATGTTAGGAAGTATGTGGCTCACTGTCCAGATTGTCAGCGACGCAAACGCCAGCCCCAACTCCCTCCAGGACTTTTGCAGCCGATACCTATGCCTATAGCCGCCTTCGAAAAAGTGGGAATGGATCTCCTTGGAAGGTTTCCAACATCTATGTGTGGGAACCGCTGGATCATTGTCTGTACGGATTACCTCACCAAGTTTGCGATCACGAAAGCTCTACCGACAAGTGAATCAATGGAAGTAGCGAAGTTATCACAGATCGAGGACGAAATTTTACATCTTCAATGATTCGTGATCTGAACAAACACTGCAGAATAACTCATCGGACAACAACCGCCTACCACCCTCAGACCAATGGACTCACTGAAAGGTTGAATAAGACAATAGCAGACATGCTGTCCATGTATGTGGACGTCAACCAGAAAGATTGGGATGAGATTCTCCCATTCGTGACGTTCGCATACAATACGGCGAAGCAAGAGTCCACGGGGTTTAGTCCATTCTACCTTGTGCACGGGCGTGAGGCGGAGACCCCACTAGACTTGCTATTCCCCAAATTTCCTTCAGAGGATGAAGATGACTTCATCCAGACTCTAGGATCAAGGGCCGAAGAAGCGCGACAGCTGGCACGCATTCACACTATGAGGTCCCAGGGAGGAAATAAACTCCGTTACGACGCCCATCACAGAAACATAATCTATCAGCCCGGAGATCTCGTTTGGATCTATATCCCTGTGCGCAAGGTGGGTTTGTCTGAAAAACTAATGCGACGTTATTTCGGCCCGTATAGGGTGACAAGAAAAATATCCGATGTGACATATGAAGTGGAGACATTCGGAGACCAGCATAGTCGTCGTAAAACAAAGGACATAGTTCACATCTGCAGGATGAAGCCCTATTTAGATCCAGAGAAGCGGGAGGACCACCTGGAGGAGGACATGGAAGACAACTTATCAAGTCCTCAAAAGGAAGAAGTTCCAGCGGAAGGGAGGCAACCACCCTTGGCCCAGGAGGAGGTCCCCAGACCAAGAGACCTGGATATCCCTGGCCCTATTACGCGGTCGCGAGCTCGTAGACTGGAGGCGCAGGTCTCCTGCTGAACATCGGGTCGATGTCCTTTGAGAGGGGGGCTATGTAGCGAGTAATTAGTTTTATCATTTTTATGTAAATATTTAATTTATTTTTAATGTCTGATTTTTGCATAGGTGTTTGTTGTATTTTTGATTCCTATATATACTTTGGCGTGTATTAATTAAGTCATTCATATTTTTCGGTTGTTCTTCTTTTGACCTCGGTTTGTTTGATTAATAAAATAACGTTCTTCGTTTGCGGATCACCGACTCTACCTTTCTGTTACGCTACAATATTATAATGGGATGAAATCTATATTAATTTATTGATAATTTGTCAGGAATATTGCCATATTGGGTTGAGAGATCTATTTTTCTATTAATGCGGTTTCTTTACCATGAGTATCTTTCTAATTCAAAAAAATAATTCCATGTATCAATTAAGTTGGAAATATCAGGATTCCATGAAAAAGTTTCTTTTCAAAATCTTTAATATCTTTCGGGAATGTGAACGCCCTTTTACCAGAGAAATCCTATTGGCGATTTATTTATAGTGATCGAAGTATTTATTATTTTACACTAGTGTTAACATTTTTCTTAATTTATGCACCTTATCCCAGTACAATATCATATTTGTGTTATTTTTTCACATTGTGTAGCGTCCTCACGCAATTCTGGCCTTAACTACCCGTTCCATGATTTTTCAGGATGCCTTAATGACTAATTTTTTTGGTCGTTAAGGTACAGCTTGCACCACGCTGATTAGGGCCAACAGCCCGAAACGCGTCCGTGGTTAGCTTTTCTTGATTAATCAAGAATGGGTATTTGGCAAATTCTGGAATAATTAGAAATCAACGAGAATAGTTGATATTTATTCCGATAGATGGCGCAAGCCATCAGCAACTTTCAGTTGCACGATAAGGAGATGACTTTTTCTTAATTAATAGTATTAACAGAGTATCATTTTTTTATGTTTATATTTTACTACTCTGTAAACTTCCCTCATTCCTTATCTTTTGTTTATCCTTCATAGTTTGTTCTTGCCTTGAATAAATTGCTGTGTCATCCTGAAGTTTTCCTGCCTCCACCTTCACTGGCCTCTTCTACTGGACTTCATCCCCTGCCAAGACTCCTGCCTCTCATTGCTTCCAAGCGCTGTTCCCCTGCCATCTCTACGTTTCTTCCATCCCTGCGAGACATATCTGCTGTCAGATCTTAGGATCCCTTGCCAATGGAAGTCGCGTTCTGCTACCATGATGGGGGCTTGAAGACGTTGCTACTAAAAGACCAAATAGCCCGGAAAAAAAAGAAACTGAACTGAAATTTGTCTAACTAATTTTCCACGTGGCAATAGTAGCGTATTTTCTCCTGTAAAAGATCGTTTATACCCGAAAGCTATTTTGAAAGGAAACTTTCCCCTTGAAACCTGATATTTTTACCTCTTATAAGAGAGAAAAACTTCTTTTTTATTATTTGAAATGTAAGATTTCAAAAGCGAAAATCATTCTCTTTTACAAGTTCAAAAAATCAAGAAAGTTAATTATTCCTGAATAGGATAGTTTACATGTATACGGTACTAGTTAGGCAATAGCCTTTGTTTCTTAACCTAAACCTGTATAAAAACGATTCTACCTTGAAGCTTATACACTCATGGACAAAACTTAAGGAAATTGTAACTTTTAGCATTTATATCGGGATTCAGATAATAACTCTGAAAAATATACAACAACAACAACAAAAGCCTTTATTGAGGACCTCTCGTCCTATATAGGATTTGCCAGTTTACAGAGTAACTCTGAAAGATACACTCATGGACAACACTTAAGGAAGTTGTACCTTTTAGCATGTATATCGGGATTCAGACAATAACTCTGAAAGATACACTCATGGACAACACTTAAGGAAGTTGTACCTTTTAGCATGTATATCGGGATTCAGACAATAACTCTGAAAGATACACTCATGGACAACACTTAAGGAAGTTGTACCTTTTAGCATGAATATCGGGATTCAGACAATAACTCTGAAAGATACACTCATGGACAACACTTAAGGAAGTTGTACCTTTTAGCATGAATATCGGGATTCAGACAATAACTCTGAAAGATACACTCATGGACAACACTTAAGGAAGTTGTAACTTTTATCATGTATATCGGGATTCAGACAATAACTCTGAAACATACACTCATGGACAACACTTAAGGAAGTTGTACCTTTTAGCATGAATATCGGGATTCAGACAATAACTCTGAAAGATACACTCATGGACAACACTTAAGGAAGTTGTAACTTTTAGCATGAATATCGGGATTCAGACAATAACTCTGAAAGATACACTCATGGACAAAACTTAAGGTAGTTGTACCTTTTAGCATGTATATCGGGATTCAGACAATAACTCTGAAAGATACACTCATGGACAACACTTAAGGAAGTTGTAACTTTTAGCATGAATATCGGGATTCAGACGATAACTCTGAAAGATACACTCATGGACAAAACTTAAGGTAGTTGTACCTTTTAGCATGTATATCGGGATTCAGACAATAACTCTGAAAGATACACTCATGGACAACACTTAAGGAAGTTGTACCTTTTAGCATTTATATCGGGATTCAGACAATAACTCTGAAAGATACACTCATGGATAATACTTAAGGAAGTTGTACCTTTTATAATGTATATCGGGATTAAGACAATAACTCTGAAAGATACACTCATGGACAAAACTTAAGGAAGTTGTACCTTTTAGCATTTATATCGGGATTCAGACAATAACTCTGAAAGATACACTCATGAATAATACTTAAGGAAGTTGTACCTTTTAGAATGTATATCGGGATTAAGACAATAACTCTTAAAGATACACTCATGGACAAAACTTAAGGAAGTTGTACCTTTTAGCATGTATATCGTTATTCAGACAATAACTCTGAAAGGTATTTGATACACAGTGACCTATATTGAAGACACACGTGATAACAAAGTGTGAACAAAATTGCCTCAGTCTCTAAAAATAATAATAAATAAATAAACAACTGACGATATCACAGATTTTACACTTCCTTAGGTTTTGCTCAGAAATGTACATATTTCGAATAGAAACTTTCTAAAAAAATAAATGTAATGACTTTGTTGACAAACTTCTTAAGACGTCAATTTGAAACAGTTTTATACAGGTTTCGATTAATTTGTGCTAATCAACTAGTGAAAAAAATTGTATTTTAGATTTTTTCTGCCTTTTTTATTCGATAAAATTAGAATTAACAAGAAAACAACTATATGCTGTTGGAAATATATTTTTGTATGATTCATATTCGAGTATAGATTGTAATATTTCCATTAGAAAATTTTAATTAATTCAGATTTTACTGTTCTATCATTTATTTGATAATGTTACCATTAGAATTGTAAAGCTAAAGCAAAACACTATGTACTGATTGAAATACATTATTGAAAGAGATTTTATGTATGGAATTAATTTAGAGATTGCCCTTTTTTCCCTTTTATTTGATAATGGTAAAATTAAAATGATTAAGCACAAGCGACTATGTATTGGTTGAAAAATCCATTATTGTAAGATTTTACATTAGAATATAGAATTAATTCAATTGGCTTCTGAAAAATAAATGGAATATTTGAGGGATAATTAAATTGGGGCGTTTATATAAGTGTGTTTTAGCGAATATATTGAATATATGCCCGATGTCACAAGAACCTATAGGACATGCGACAACTGTCCTGGTGTGGAACTAACACCTACCTATATATACTCATGTCCAGCAATGGCCGCAACTTGCAGAAAATTGACATAGACCCAGAGCAGCAGCTTTACACACCCAAGATAGAGAACATTGCTACTGCTGTGATAGAGATGTATGGAGACATCTGAGGCTCTTCTTTGGACACAACAACAACAGAAAATTGACATAGACCCAGAGCAGCAGCTTTACACACCCAAGAAAGAGAACATCGCGACTGCTGTGATAGAAATGTATGGAGATATCTGATGATCTTCATTGGACACAACAACAACAACAGTGAATCTATTATATAATATTGTTAGAGGAATGGTCTAGACCGTCTTTTTTGACAGCTACGACCTGGGATCGAATCCCGCATTGGACACTTTTTTTTTTCTAATACGAGGGTGTATAGAAAGGTAAGGTCTCCAACTACACCATTTCAGATCGCAAGTTGGTAGGTGAAATTTGGCAACAGTACTGTATTCCTTGGTTTCCACGTCACTATCTCGAACAATCTTTGTAACTTTGGGACACTCAGTCGCTACATATCAGCCGTTTAGTATGGAGTTCCCGCTTCGCTCGCCCGCCATGTGTGAGCTGTGCTCAGTCATTCCATTTTTGAATGCAAAAAGTTCCAAGACGCGGTAGGAGAGTGGTACGATGCCGGAATTTAAAAAATAACTGATTTCCAGAATGCAAAAAAGTGACTGATTGTCAAAGCGACTATTTTGAAAAATAACCGATTGTTCAACCTTTCCAAAAATTTACGCAAAGTTGTAAATAAATTACATTTTCCGTTAAAAAAAAATAGGAGACCTTACTTTTCAATACACCCTCGTATATATCCTTCGATTCATGCAAATGTTCAACTCCACCAGTGAGTGCAAGTAACCAAACGGGACTCTAGTACATTTGTAAATGCAAAAGTCGAATTGCATTCCACATGTCTAGACACACGTGGAACACTTACAGTAAAAGTAATCGCAAATTTCTACCTACCATGATTATCATGGCTTATACCACGTATACCAAGGATAATGAAAATATTATGAAATTATTTAGCTTTCAAGAATTAGTTATTCCTCAGGCTTACAAATCCGTAGAACATGAAGCTTTTAAAAATACCAATATTTTAAAACATTCGAAACTATTTTAAAGGCGTAAAATTCTTTTTGAAATTAAACCTTTTCTACTGCCCTTACTGCAATGCAATTCCAAGAGTCTATCAACAGTATCACTATAAAAGGAAGTTCCAAAAATGCAATATAGCAGCGGTATGGTAGATTAAACTGGCGAAACCGCTAGGAGGGTTCACCACTGATGAGCCAGGCCCTCCCTTTAATTTTTTCATTGCAGTAAGGGCAGTAGAAATTCTTTAATTTTAAAAAGAATCTTTCGCCTTTAAAATAGTTTAGAATTTTGATAACAGATGGCGCGCTAGTGCATCATTTTAAAACATACTTACATATTCTTTTATCACACACAGAAAAACATAATATGTACAAGTACAGTTTCTATTTTTTTTTAATATAGACTTTAAAAATATATATATAACATTTCATGTTTTCTTTGTTTTTTACCGGTCTCATTATTTATTGGACACACCTTGTATATAGGTTTAATTGTATTTATAGCTTTATGAGCATACTCATTAACGGATTTACTAGGTCCGAGGAAGAATAAGAGTCGAAAGCTTGCCAAATTTACAATAAAAAGGGGAGTTTTCCAATTAATCTTTTTTTGTATGTTTGTAAACTAGTTAATTAATAATTATAGAAATTGTAATAAATATTATATGAAAAAATAATTCCTTTGGCAAAATAGTATTTTTATTAACTTTAACCGCGAGGGCTTTCGAAGTCTCGCTCTTCAACAAGCAAAGGATAATAAGAGCGAACATATAATAGAGTAAATTCTTACCTTCCACGTTCGCTCTTATCACCTTTTGTCTGTTGAAGAGCTGAGCTTGAAAGCTCGCGGGTTTCTTCTTCTTCTTCTTCTTTTTTTTTATCTCAGAGCCATGATAATCATGGTGGGTAGAAGTAGGCGACTGCTTTTACTGTAAGCGCACCACATGTCTACACATGTGAAAAGCAGTTTGACTTTGCACTTACAAATGTGCCAGAGCCCAGTTTGGTTACTTGCACTCGCTGGTGGGGTTGGACTTTTGCTAGAATCGGGGGCCATTGGAGCATTTTTTTTAAACAGAAAAAAGTGTCCAATGCGGGAATCGAACCCGGGTCGTAGTGGTCGAAAACCAAACGGTTTAACCAGCCTTCCATCGACCCCCAATCACGGGGTTATAGTTAATAAACGGATCTTAATTGCAATGATTGAAATCGCCGGATATCATTGATAAGGAGAGACCAAAGGTAAAACTTGTCGCTTTTACTTTAATTTATTTATTTTTATTAATCAACCAGGTGCTATATACATTGAAATATTTGCGCTATTATATAGGAAACAAACAAAACAACAAACAAATTAAAACTTAGAATTGAATATTTACAAATTTATGCCTGAAGGACCAGTTTTTTGGTCTTTGAGGTACAGCTTGCACCACGCTGATGAGGGCCAACAGCCCAAAATGCTACGTGGTAAGCTTTTCTTGATTAATCAAGAATGAGTGTTTGGCTAATTCTGGAATAATTAAAAATCAACGAAAATAGTTGATATCTATTCCGATCAACAACCTTCAGTTGCACGATAAGGAGATGCCTTTTTCATAATTTATGCACCTTATCCCAGTACAATATCACATTTGTACTATTTTTTCAAATTTAAATGTATTAATCGACAGAGATCATAAAATTTATATAGACAAAGTAGCTGATGTAAGAGAGTTAAATCATTTAGATCAGGAAACAAACGATGTCTCACTTCTGTAAAGTTCGGACAGTTATAGATAAGGTGAAGAGCAGTTTGTTCAGTTTCTCCTCAGGAACAATTTGGTGTTTCTGATATATTTATGTAAGTATTTATGGCCGTGTGATGTGACAAATTGAGTGATTATAAAATTTGGATGTAACTGTGTAGGAATTCCGTATAGCTCTTATATTTGGTCTCTTCTTTAAAGAATCTTATTACGTGAGGATTTTTTTTTTTTGCCTATCCCTATTACACGTGGTACAGGCCATGATAATCATAGTGGGTAGGCGACTGCTTTTACTGTAAGTTCACCACATGTTTACACATGGTAAAAACAGTTCGACTTTGCACTTACAAATGTGTCAGAGCCCCGTTTGATAACTTTCACTCGCTGGTGGGGTTGGACTTTTGAAAGAATCGGGGGTCATTGGAGCATTTTTTTTTTATCAGAAAAAAAGTTCCTAATGCGAGAATCGAACGCGGTAGAAAACCAACGGTTTAGACCATCCTTCCACCGACACCCTAGGATTTATCTTTTATGTGTAAACTAGTTAGTAACAAGTTTTAAGAATGAAAATGACATAAGAGGTTCTTCCTATTATCTTGTTATTAATAAGAAAAGGATGAGTAATGGATTGCGATGAGGGTCACACGCCCGCGCAAATTCGAACATTCCTGCAGAGTCAGCTGTGACGTAGCACTGTTTACCCGTGTTGCCAGTTGTTTCCTGGTCACATTGGCCGCGTGGTGGTTGGCCATGAGGGTCACGTCCTTCGTCGGTTCGCCCTTCAGGGTAGGTTCCTTCCTTCTTCTCTATCTACCCCCTGGCTGATCTTTTATTACCTCTTGGCCGACCTATTCTTGTCGGCTTGCGCTAGTTAACACGAATCTACTTTTTGTGCATACAACTACCAAAACCTTTTGCTTTTTAGGACGAGTCTACATTTTTGCATATTAATGCAATCATTGATCTTATTTCATGAATATATTCTTCTGGCTCATACATCCATCCAACTTTTATTGCCTCTTGGGTCGACCTATTCCTGTCGGCTTGCGCTACTTTTCACGAATCTACTTTTTGTGCACATAACTCTCAACCTTTTGCTCTTTTTATTGGCGAGTCTACACTTCTAGCACATTAATGCAATTATTCATCTTATTTCATGAATATATTTTTCTGGCTCGTACATCCATCCAAATTTGATGACATAGAGCTTGTACTTTCGACTTTTTGTATTTTTCACGAGTCTACTTTTCGCTTTAGTTAATTCAACTATTACTCTTTTTTTTTTTTAATTCACTCTTTTATTCCATATATATGCAACTTTTGATATTCTTCCACGAGTCCACTATTATAGACCTTTGATGCAACTTTTGCTTTTCTTCCACGAGTCCATTCTTCTAGCCCGTAGATGCAACTTTTGCTTTTCTTCCACGAGTCCATTCTTCTAGCCCGTAGATGCAAATTTTGCTTTTCTTCTACGAGTCCATTCTTCTAGCCCATTGATGCAACTTTTGCTTTTCTTCCACGAGTCCATTCTTCTAGCCCATTGATGCAACTTTTCATTTTCTCCCACGAGTCACATCATTATAGATCCTTGATGCAACTTTTGCTTTTCTTCCACGAGTCCATCATTATAGACTTTTGATGCAACTTTTTATATTCTTCCACGAGTCCATTCTTCTAGCCCGTAGATGCAACTTTTGATTTTCTTCCCCGAGTCCATTCTTCTAGCCCGTAGATGCAACTTTTGATTTTCTTCCACGAGTCCCTTCTTTTAACCCGTAGATACAACTGTACTATTCTTCCATTAATCTATGATTCTCACCTGTAAATGCATATTTCTATTTTTCCACGAGTCCACACTTCGAGCCTCATAATTTTAACTTTTAATATTTTGATATACCGCGCAGCGCCAATTTACCAGCTAAAGCTCTCTTTGAAGGATTGTAAAGATTCCATTCTATCCCTTGTGGATCTCACGAAATCAAAGCCCCACTCTGGACTGACAAGGGTCATAAGCTCGAAACCATTGTCTCTAGGTTGGCGTTTTGATTTTTCCAAAGCTGGTATTGTGGCTTTGTTACCGACCTGAGTCCATTATATTGTAGAGACGGTCAATATAGATTGGAATTAATTTTATAGCGTCTACGCGTATTTTTATGGTAGATACAACACCTTTCGTTTTATAAATATTTAGTTTTAAAATTACATCTTACATAATATGTAAATATTACTGAGAGTAACTTTTAAATGATCATAATTAAAATTCTGGAAATGCAATATATTGTTGTTGCTGTTGTTGTGTCCAATGAAGAGCCTCAGATGTCCCCATGTATCTATCACATCAGTGATGTTTTCTGACTGATTCTCTATCATCACCTTTGTTTTTTTTTTAATGGGATGATAATCATAACGCGATGTTTTAATACATTATCTATATATATATAAATGAATGAAAATTGCAATTATACCGCGAATGTTTCTTTTAAACAAAAATCGAAATATATTTTAAAGAGAAATAACGATTATTTCTAACTTTAAGGATGAAGTATGATAGGATGAATTGTGAAGAGTAATGACAAACGGAAAAATAAAAGTGTCCAGTTTGTCATTACTATTCACAATTCATCCTATCATACTTCATCCTTAAAGTTAGAAATAATCGTTATTTCTCTTTAAAATATATTTCGATTTTTGTTTAAAAGAAACATTCGCGGTATAATTGCAATTTTCGTTTTACAATCATCAGCCGCGTTATATTGTATTTTAAATATAAATGAATGTTTGTATGTTTGTTTGTTTGTATGTCCGGTATACAAATTCGCAGTAGTTCACTAATTCAAACCAAAATTCCCATACATAGGTAAAATAATACGGGGAAGACGATAGGCTATTTTAAAATATATATATAAATCAATTATTAAAACAATATATTCAAATTATTCTACTTAGCTCACGAACAGCGCCCTCTATCAAAGATTAGATTAAATTATGCTGATGCAAACAAATAGATAATGATAATAGCAAAAAAAACAAGTATAAAAAAAATCTTATCTAAATATATATCACTCGGGTAGATATGCACACGGGTCAATCCCGGGGCGAAGCCCGGGTCACCCGTCTAGTTTTATAAAATGAATAAATCTTCCAGGGTTAAGTTTCTTGTTCAACTTTTTATTTTCAAGCTTTCAGACTTGTCAGTCCTTCAACAGGGCTATCACGATAATAAATTAATGATAAATACTCTTTTTATATACAAATTATTATTTACATATTTTAAATATTTATGATATTGAAAGGGGGAGAAAATATAGATTACATTCTTTGTGTGTTATAAACAATTTTTGAAATTATAAACAATTAATGCATAATTAAATGGAGAGGTGATTCTTTCAATACATAGGAAAGTTTTAAGAAATGTGATCATTTTTTAGGCGTATGATTGCTTTTGATTTAAAGCGATGTTCTGCACTCTTTACTGCAATGATTAATTAGTGTGAAGGGCCTGGCTCATCAGTGGTGAACCCTCCCAGCGGTATCGCCAGTTTATTCTACCATACCGATGTAATATTGCATTTTGCTGTTTTACTTTTATACTGATACGATGCTGAACTCTTGGAAAAAGTATTTTGAATAAACGATGGGGACATATGCTTTGAGCGGGGACAGTAAAAATACATATTGTAACAGAGTATTTATTATTTTATTAACAGAGTATCATTTTTTATGTTTAGATTTTTCTACTCTATAAACTTCCCTCATTGCTTATCTTCTGTTTGTCATTCATAGTTTGTTCTTGCCTTAAATTCATTTCTGTGTTAGGGGGTCGGCGGAAGGATGGTCTAAACCGTTGGTTTTCGACCGCTACGACCCGGGTTCGATTCCCGCATTGGGTACTTTTTCTGATTAAAAAAATGCTCCAATGGCACCCAATTCTTGCAAAAGTTCAACCCCACCAGTGAGTACAAGTAACCAAACGGGGCTCTGACACATTTGTAAGTTTAAAAGTCGAACTGCTTTTCACATGTGTAGACATGTGGTGCACTTACAGTAAAAGCAGTCGCCTACTTCTACCCACTATGATTATCATGGCCTGTACCACGTGTACTAGGGATAAGCAAAAAAAAAATCTGTGTTATCCTGAAGTTTATCTTTCCTAATTTTCCCCGTCGCAATATAATTATAAATATATAATATGCTTCGAACATTCCCTTCCGTAAATAGTAAAAAGGAAAGTTTGATAAAAGAAAGCTATTGAGTAATCCCTATTTCAAAATTAAAATATAAGGCATACTATATTTTGGATTAAAATGCTGTATATTTGTAATTCAAAAATTAATAAGCAATACCTAATGTTTTCATTACATACGAAGGCGAAAATAATAATCTTATGCTTATTTAAGCAGTATGACGCAAACATGCTTTATATTTTCCAAAAGATTATCGGTAAAACATTTTGTTTTCGTAATTATTATTATTTATAAAATAAATAGTATAATAATATAAGTTGTGTAGGCGTATATTTATAATAAATTATAAATTTTCGGAAATCAAAGTTTTATTATCGTTTTTTTTTTTAAATTGATTTTTATCCTTTTAAAAAAAGTCACATCACGAATCTGTGTCATCTTGTTAAGTTTCTAGAAACAACAAAATATTGAAACAATCTTTTGGAACTTTCGGAAAACAATAAAACGATTGATTGTACGATTTTTATTGACTTTCTTCAAAAATAATAAAAATACAATGAAAAAAAAAATATTTATTTTATTTGATACAATACTAATAAAAATCAAATACATGATATTTCTTCAAAAAATATATATATTTCCGATTCTATTCAGCTTCACAAATTAAATAAATATTAATCCAAGAGAAAAAAAAAGCGTTATGCAGAGAATTTCTTTGGTGTCATTTTATTCATTTAATATTGTGACTGTTTCTGGAGAAAATTCCATTTATATATTGAACAATTTATAAAACTTCTTTTTACCCTTTTTATTTAATGTAAAAAAAGCCTTATTTAAACTTAATGCCTTTATCGTAAGATGAAATTTTCTCAGAAGAATGGGCACAACATTTTATATTTATAGAGTGTAACAAAGACCTTTTCTTGAATATTAATATTTTATATTTGAATTATTGATAATTCATATTATTTATTGATATCCCTGTAAAGGATACCTAATTTCAGAGCTAAAGTGTCTTTTAGGGAGAGGTGTCCTCTTACCGGAGAGTTGCCAAATTGTAATAATGGTAATTTTGAAAATGAAAACTGTCCTTTTTAGAGAGGTGTCCACTAAAGGGAGGTTCTACTGTATAAAACTAAAAAAAAAAGGGGGGGGGGGGCATTTTTCCCTTTCTTTTGTTGTTGTTGTCGTTCCAAAGAAGAGTCTCAGATGTATCCATGCATCTCCATCACAGCAGCAGCAATTGGAAAATGGGTGCCGTTGCCACGTTAGTCACCTTGGAAAGGAATCAGATTTTCCCTTTCCTTTTCTTTTGATTCATAAATATAATTTGTTATTCAGAAAAAAGGTCCACCTACTGATTGGCCACCCTTGATATAGAAAACATCAGAGATTAAATCATTCTTCTTTAAGAATTCTGTTATAATTTAACCAAAGTTACCAATATTACCAAGGTTGTTCCAAATATTTCTTAAACACTTGCCAAATATAAATCATAATATATAGATAAAGAATTCTTCCTGGATTGAAATTAGGCGAAAAACATGGTGAAGGAAGACGAGTTTCTTTTATTGATAAATAGGTGCAAGCTTTCGGGCAAAAACCCTTCAACAGGCGAGCGCGACTTATAAGAATTATGGTACAAATGGTAGGAAGGAATATATATGATTTGTACCATAATTCTTATAAGTCGCGCTCGCCTGTTGAAGGGTTTTTGCCCGAAAGCTTGCACCTATTTATCAATAAAATAAACTCGTCTTCCTTCACCATGTTTTTCGCCTAATAAATCATAATATGTTTAAGAACTTTTGTAACAACCATAGTATCCTTTCGTAACTTTATACTGCATATATATGTTATACTATTTTTAAAATTGATATTATTTTCTCATTTTGATAGAAATAGTAAACTTTATATTTTGATAGCGATCACACTTATGAACAAAACATAAGAAAGTTGAACGTTTTTATATCGCCGGTCGTCTGTTTATTTTAAGGAGACAGAGACAATTTTGTTCATACTTGGGTATCTCGTGTGTCTTCTAAAAATCTCGCTGTGTGTCCAATATCTTTCAGTGTTATTATCTGAATCTCGATATACATGATAAAAGGTATAACTTTCTTGTCCATTAATGTATTCCCTGATTCAATATACGAATTTTTGTTAATAATCGTGCAATCGTGAACTTTCTTGAAAGAAAATTCGAATAACTTTTCTATTTTCACTTTAATTGAGTCGATTTTTTCAAGAATCGGAGGCATTTAAACATTTTTTAAATGTGTGGTCAATGCTAAAAAATTCGAGTCTTCTACCAACCATCTGAAAAAAAGCATTAAAAGGTTAAAGGTGTAACATAATAAAAAGAATGTTTGCACAAGCCATGCACAAAGACAGAACGTGCTCAAGGCTACGTTTAAAGGATCAAGGGCTATTCATACATACCAGCTAATTTATCTTTTTTTTTTTCTACAGAAAATAGTTGAATAGATCTCTGGGGGTAGCTGAATAAAAATACCTCCTTCCTTCATATTTTTATCAGCTAGAAAATGTAATAATTTTTAATACTTAGAATAACTATTTATATAAAGTAACTGGCGTTTTGAAATCTCTTCTAGGTAAAAAGATTGTAACGTAGAAAATTAGGAAAGACAAATCTTAGAATTACAAGACAATTTATTTGATCTAAAGAGACAAAGGTCGCCTCTCCCGTCAAAATAGACGTCAAAACTAGACGCCATCTATTGACCGTCGCCGCAACTAGCGGCCTCGGGTCGGTGACAAAGCCACAACACCAGCTTTGGCAAACTGAAAAGCGTCCACCCAGAGACCCGAGACCGCTATTTTGCGGTGACGGTCAATAGATGGTGTCTAGTTTTGACGTCTATTTTGACGGGAGAGGCTACCTTTGTCTCTTTAGATCAATATCCTCCCGGAAAAATTTCCATCTATAATTTATTTGATGTCACACCAAAATTAAAACTAGAGAGATATATGAAAAAACAATAGAAAAAAAAAATAAAAAAATAAGTGGGTCAGGTGTTGATATTAAAAATAAAAAAGGCATATCCTGACCAGAAGCACATGTGCTTTTCAGAAGGCATAGCTCCATCTGGTGGAACAGAAATCAACTAATCATTGATTTAGCCTGTTCCCTGATATTTGGCCAACCCAAGTGAGAGATATATAAATTTTAACCCAGGTTCCTGGAGCGCAAAGCGCCAAATTAAAACTAATAAAATAGCATAAAGGCAATGAGAAAATTTTACAGTGTATCAAAATAGAAATATCGAAATTAAAAACATTTTCATAGACTAATAAATAACACTGATATACAAAACTTAAGGAAGTTGTACCTTATAGCATATATATATCGGGATTCAGAAAATAACTCCGAGATATATATATATATATATGCTATAAGGTACAACTTCCTTAGGTTTTGTCTATCAGTGTAATCTGTCAAAATATTTCATAACAACAAAAAAAGAGAATAAATGATACCTTTAATTTTATATAGAATCGTCGGGTAGTCCATGAAGAAAAAGGTAAAAGAAATAATGATAAAAGTATAAGATATTTAAACTATTTTATAAATGAAATAATTTTCTACTGCCCTTACTACAATGATAGTGATAAATTCCTATAACGATGGTACGATATTATTGTAAGTAGTGTCACAACGTCTATACATGTAGACAGAAGTTCGACTTTTGCACTTAGTAGTATGTCAAACATTGGATAAACAGTAGTAATCAATTATGTACAATCTTGGTGGTAAGACACAACAATCACAGCTTATCTTTTTACCTCTTCTTGCTTATCTAGGTGGTTAGTAGTTAGCGAATGTTTTTATTGTAAGTATTGTCACCACATGTCTACATTTGTAGAAAGCAGTCCAAATTTTACACTTACAAGTATGTCAAACATTGGATAAACAGGAGTTATCAACTATACACAGTCTTAATGTTAAGGCGCAACAATCACAACTTCGATTTCTTCTTCTTTTTGTTTATCTCGGTGGGTAGTAGTTAGTGACGGCTTTTATTGTAAGTATTGTCACCATATGTCTATACATGTAAACAGCAGTTTGATTTCTGCACTTACAAGTGTGTCAAACACTAGTTGAACAGAAGTTATCAACTATATACAGTCTTTATGGTGACACATAACAATCATAGGTTATCCTTTTACCTCTTCTTGTTTATCTCGATAGGTAGTAGTTAGTGACGGCTTTTATTGCAAGTATTGTCTAAATTTGTAGAGAGCAGTTCGACTTTTGCACTTACAAGTATGTTAAATACTAGATAAACAAAAGTTATCAACTATACATAGTCTTGGTGGTAAGACATAAGAATCACAACTTCTATTTCTTCTTCTTCTGGTTTATCTAGGTGGGTAGTAGTTAGTGACTGTTTTTATTGTAGGTATTGTCACCACATGTCCACACATGTAGACAGCAGTTCGACTTTTGCACTTAGTAGTGTTTCAAACACTAGATACACAGAAGTTATCAACTATATACAGTCTTTATGGTAACACATAACAATCTTAACAGGGCTTCAACATCGGGTCGCTCGAATCAGCCTCCACCCTCTTTTAGAGATTACTCTGCCTAGTCTGATTTAATCAGCCCTGCCAGGCTCCTAGACATATTACCTTGAGTAAAATTATAACAATCATAGCTTATTCTTTAACCTCTTCTTGTTTATCTCGATAGGTAGTAGTTATAGTGACGGCTTTTATTGCAAGTATTGTCTACATTTGTAGACAGCAGTTCTACTTTTTCACTTACCTGTATGCCATAGCTCCATTTGGTTACTTACACCCACTAGTAGGTATTGAACTTTTGCATAAATCATTACCATTGAAGTATTTTTCCAGGAAAAAAATGTCCAAAGAAGGATTCGATCCTGGATCATGACTGTTGAAAATTCGACGGTTTATACCACTTCTCTACCAACTCTTTTAAATAAATCTTTAAAACGTAATATTAACAGGATGCATTAGTGTGCCATATGTTATTAGAAATTTAAAATACTCTTGATGCGTATGATTTTTCTCAAAATAATTCAATTTTCTACTTACCTTACTGCAATGATAAAATATTGGGAGGACCTGACTCATCAATGGTGAAAATGACTAAACCGCTAGGAGAGTTCATCACTAATGAACGAGGTCTTCTCAATATTTTATCATTGCAGTAAGGTGAGTAGAAGATTGTTTTATTGTTGAAAAGAATCATACGGGTCAAAAATAATTTGAATTTCTTATACACAGTAGACTCTCCTATAACGCGAGTTTTTACAACGCGATAAAAAAAATTGCGATAAATTTATTTATACAACGAGAATTTTCGTATAACGCGTTATAAAATAAAACAATTTACCCTAACAACATTCGCGTTATACAAGTTTTATTTTCGTACAACGCGAATTCCTTTTAACGCGATTTCATACAACACGGAACACATTAATCGCGTTATAGGAGAGTTTATGGTAATAGGTTTCTTAATTAGCTATATTTTATATTAGTGTTTGAAATCTTTATTGAACAGATTTTTTTGACCATTAAAGAATATATTCAAACCTCATTTTTCATTGGAAAAAATATTGAGAGTTAAAAATGGCAAGTCTATTTTAAAGGTATCACAATATTTTGAAATAGTTGGCAATTCTTGAATATAAATATATATTTCGCCTTTTATATAGATATAAATATTATTTCATAGCTATAAACACACACAGAGAGAAAAAAGTGAAAATAAAATTTGCGATTTGAAAAGCTCGATTTTGAAAATGCATGTAGCACAAAATAAATATTTAATAACGATATTGTTTGAAGGGTATCAAAATAACCTTTAGATATTTGGAATATTCGTCTGGATTATTTGTGATTGTTCTGTTGTATTTTTTAACACATAAGATAAGAAATAAGAATATTTCACTCGACAAAAAGACGTCCTTTAAAATTTGCGGGCTCATCGTTTGTTATCTCTGAAAAGAAAATTTTTGATTGACCACAGTCAATAATTACTTTCGACGCTTCCAAAAAAATTTCATCCGATAATAACATCGTGGCTATAGCTAGGAAACACCAGAAATTCGAATATGGCTGCATAAATTTATTAAATTCAAGTTTAATGGTACACAATCCAATGGGAAACACACACACAAAGCTTTATTAAGACCACCGGTCTTATTAAGATTCACCACAGGAAGAAAGGAAGCATAGATGGAGCTCTTGTATTCTAGGCAGCGCAGCACCCAACAACAGCCTCCTGGTCCGGCGCATGTCCAATGGCCACACGTTCCTTCGTGCATACGTCATGGTTAGCGTATCACTGAGCAGGCTAGTGTAGAATCAGCCGCGTTCTAAGTCTTCGCTTTCCTCGTCCCATCCAATGGGAAACACAACTTTTAACGACAATTTGAAAATTATCCCGCATGTGTTTCTTGGAATTAATTCCCATTCCTGGACACTTTTTTTTTTTCGTTTATCATTACTCTTCACAATTCATCCTTTCATACTTCATCCTTAAGGTTAGAAATAATAATTATTTCTCCTTAAAATAAACTTCGATTTTTCGTTAAAAAAGAAACACATGCGGGATAATTTTCAAATGTCGTTCTACAATCATAAGCTGCATTATATTGTATTATAAACAACTTTTAACGTTATACTTGGGCCTTCAAACAACAAAATATTTAGTTTTCGACGAAAAGCATCTGATATTATTGAACGTGATACTCCTGTGTTTCGACTAAGGTTCTCACATTAAGACAATTTATAATTTTAAAAAGATAATTGGAATCTAATTTGGCTTACGTCGATGGAGGGTTTTCGTCTCTGGCGACTTCATCACCTCCTTTGATCCCTATAATTCCGTTGTTGTTGTCGTGTCCAATGCTCTTCATTGGAAAATGGGTTCCGTTGCCACGTTAGTCACCTTGGAAATGAACCAGAATTTGCTAAAATATTCCAAGGGTCCAGGGGGGACTGCAGGGAGGTGGATCCCTATAATCCCAAATATGTAAACAAAGACGGACCTACTTCAAACCTATAATGAGAGAAAATGGTTCATAAAAGATGTTGATGTTGGGAAATTTAAGGAAGACACTTTTTTTTTGTCAATTAAAATAATTTTATTGACATCTTGACAATACATGCAAAGTGCACAGTCTGCATTATTATAAAAAAAGATCATTATATACACTATGTAAAATTAATATGGCGCCTCTACCAGCGCTGCAGAGTTTGGTGGAGAATCGCCAGTGGGTCTCCAGCGACACCACGTATTTCGCGATCTACGAAGAATACGTAGATCTCGTACTTTAATGAAGAGAGAAAAACATGCACGGATCTCGCTAGAAGAGGTCAATAAAGCTACCAAGAATGTCACTAGATGAGCTGAGAGTGAAAGTCACTGACAGATCACATTGAAGAATATTTGTCCATAGTGTCATCAAACGTTTAACTCGACTTGAAGGACGCTAACAAGTTTCTTATGCCAAAATATATTCCTTTTTTGTTGTTTAAAATATGGAATCATACAAACATACACACAAACTTTATTATTATTTTCCCTATCATGCATGGTACAGTTGATTATAATCCTGGTTGGTAATTAGCGATT
>CP092876.1:14971350-14995440 GCA_030710605.1 Cordylochernes scorpioides | reverse complement strand
ATTTTGAAAGGAAACTTTTCCCTTGAAACCTGATATTTTTACCTCTTATAAGAGAGAGAGAAACGTCTTTTTTTATTATTTGAAATGTAAGATTTCAAAAGTGGAAATCATTCTTTATAAGTACAAATCAAGTAAGTTATTTATTCCTGAATAGGATCGTTTACATTTATACGGTACTAGTTAGGCAATAACCGTTGTTTCTTAATTTAAACCTGTATAAAAACGATTCTACCTTGAAGCTTATATACACTCATGGACAAAAGGAAGTAATACTTTTTAGCCAGTATATCGAGATTCAGACTATAACTTTAAAAGATATTTGATATACAGTGACATTTATTGAACACTCTAATAACAGAGTGTGAACCAAATTATCTCTGTCTGCTTCGAAAAAAAAAAAGAATAAATAAACGACTGGCGATATCAAAGACTTTATACTTCCTTAGATTTTGATCATGAGTGTACATATTTTAAATAGCAACTTTCTAAAAAATAAATGTTCTAATGGCTTTGTTGACAAACTTCTTGGGACGTAATTTGAAACAGATACATGGCATTTTATTTTTATACTGGTTTTGATTAATTTGTGCCAATCACATTTGGTGAAAAAATTGTATTTTAGATTTTGTCTGCCTTTTTTATTCGATAAATTAGAATTAACAAGAAAACAACTATATGCTGTTGGAAATACATTTTTGTAAGATTCATATTTGAGTATAGATTGTAATATTCCCATTATAAAATTGAATTAATTCATATTTTACTGTTCTATCTTTTATTTGATAATGTTAACATTAGAATTGTAAAGCTAAAGCAAAACACTATGTACTGATTGAAATACATTATTGAAAGATATTTTATGTATGGAATTAATTTAGAGATTGCGCTTTTTTCCCTTTTATTTGATAATGGTAAAATTAAAATGATTAAGCACAAGCGAATATGTACTGGTTGAAAAATCCATTATTGTAATGTTTTACATTAGAATATAGAATTAATTCAATTGGCTTCTGAAAAATAAATGGAATATTTGAGGGATAATTGAATTGGGGCGTTTATATAAGTGTTTTAGCGAATATATGCCAGATGTCACAAGAACCTATAGGACATGCGACAACTGTCCTGATATGGAACTAACACCTACCTACATATTCTCATGTCCAGCAATGGCTGTAGTCTTGCGGAAAATTGACATAGACCCAGAGCAGCAGCTTTACACACCCAAGATAGTGAAAATTCCGATAAAAAATCATCTTTAAAGTTCAATTCATTTTATAAATACATTCTAAACTTTCTACAAAATCTGGATCTCTAATGTTTTTATGCGTTGAATAATGTAAATAACTTATGTAAATGAACTTTTCTCCTTGTTTGGCGCAAGTATCCCTTGCGGGATATAGCGCTTTGGAAATAAAATAATTGTAAAACGAAAATTGCAATTATACCGCGAATGTTTCTTTTAAACAAAAATCGAAATTTATTTTAAAGAGAAATAACGACTATTTCTAACTTTAAGGATGAAGTATAAAAGGGTGAAAATATGAAGAGTAATGGCGAACGGAAAAATAAAAGTGTCCAGGGGCGGGAATCGAACCCACGACCTTCCGCTTACCGGGCAGATGCCATGTCCACTAGGCTACCCGGTACATCTGCCCGGTAAGCGGAAGGTCGTGGGTTCGATTCCCGCCCCTGGACACTTTTATTTTTCCGTTCGCCATTACTCTTCATATTTTCACCCTTTCATACTTCATCCTTAAAGTTAGAAATAGTCGTTATTTCTCTTTAAAATAAATTTCGATTTTTGTTTAAAAGAAACATTCGCGGTATAATTGCAATTTTCGTTTTACAATCATCAGCCGCGTTTATTGTATTTTAAATAAAATAATTGTAATTATAATTATAATACATATTATATATATAAAATATAATTCCTCTATCACAAAAAGTTTCTTTTATTAACTTTGACCGCGAACTTTCGAAGTCTCCCTCTTCAACAAGTAAAAGATGATAATAGCGAACATATAATAGAATGAATTCTTCCCTTCAACGTTCGTTCTTATCACCTTTTGACTGTTGAAGATCAAGAGTTCGAAAGCTCGCGGGATTGAAGTCTTTTTTTTTTTTAATAAGAGAATCTTAATTACAATGAGAAAAATGCCGGATATCATTGCTAGAAAGAGATCAATGGTAAAACTTGTCGCTTTTACCTTGATTTTTTTCATTTTTCTATCAATCAACCAGGCGCGATATTGAAATATTTGCGCCTATTACAAAGAAGAAAGCATATGGTTCTATGATACACTAATCAAAGTGTATGATTTTCGAGCCCAGATGAATTACATAAGAAACAAACAAAACAAAAAACAAATCATAACTTAGAATTAAATATTTACAAATTTACATGTTTTATAATACAATATAATATAATGCGGCTTGTAATTGTAAAACGACACTTGAAATACTATCCCGCTTTTGTTTCTTTTCAACGAAAATTCAAAATTTATTTCAAGGAGAAATAACGATTGTTGGATGGGATTCCCATCCCTGGACACTTTTATTTTTCCGTTTATCATTACTCTTCATAATGCATCCTTTCATACCTCATCCAAAAGGTTAGAAATAATCGTTATTTCTCTTTGAAATAAATTTTGAATTTTCGTTGAAAAGAAACAAATGCGGGATAGTATTTCAAATGTCGTTTTACAAACTTACATGTATTAATCGACAGAGTTCATAAAATTTATATAGACAAAGTGACTTATGTAAGATAATTAAATGATTTAGATCAGGGAACAAACGATGTCTCACTTCTGTAAAGTTCGGACAGTTATAGATAAGGTGAAGAGCAGTTTGTTCAGTTTCTCCGCAGGAACAATTTGGTGTTTCTGATAGACCTCTTTTATGTAAGTATTTCTGGAATTTTCTGTGTGATGTGACTAATTGAATGACTATAAAATTTGGATGGAACTGTGTAGGAATTCCGTATAGCTCTTATCTTTGGTCTCTTCTTTAAAGAATCTTATTACGTGAGGATTTTTTTTTTGCTTATCCCTATTACACGTGGTACAGGCCATGATAATAATGATGGGTAGAAGTAGGCGGCTGCTTTTACTGTAAGTGCACCACATGTCTACACATGGTAAAAACAGTTCGACTTTGCACTTACAAATATGCCAATGCCCCGTTTGGTTACTTGCCCTCGCTGGTGTGGTTGGACTTTTGAAAGAATCGGTGGGTGATTGGAGCATTTTTTTTATCAGAAAAAAAGTGCCTAATGCGGGAATCGAACGCTAAGAAAATCAACGGTTTATACCATCCTTCCACCGACACCCTAGGATTTATCTTTTATGTATAAACTAGTTAGTAACAAGTTTTAAGAATGCAAATGACATAAGAGGTTCTTCCTATTATCTTGTTATTAATAAGAAAAGAATGAGTAATGGATTGCGATGAGGGTCACACGCCCGCGCAAATTCGAACATTCCTGCAGAGTCAGCTGTGACGTAGCACTGTTTACCCGTGTTGCCAGTTGTTTCCTGGTCACATTGGCCGCGTGGTGGTTGGCCATGAGGGTCACGTCCTTCGTCGGTTCGCCCTTCAGGGTAGGTTCCTTCCTTCTTCTCTATCTACCCCCCTGGCTGATCTTTTATTACCTCTTGGCCGACCTATTCCTGTCGGCTTGCGCTACTTTTCACGAATCTACTTTTTTATGCATACAACTCTCAACCTTTTGCTCTTTTTTGACGAGTCTACACTTCTAGCACATTAATGCAATTATTGGTCTTATTTCATGAATATATTCTTCTGGCTCGTACATCCATCGAAATTTTATTGCCTCTTGGGTCGACCTATTCCTGTCGGCTTGCGCTAGTTTTCACGAGTCTACTTTGTGTGCACATAACTCTCAAATTTTGGTCTTTTTTTGGTGAGTCTACACTTCTAGAAAATTAATGCAAATATTGATCTTATTTCATATATATATTCTTCTGGCTCATACATATATCCAACTTTGATGACCTAACGCTTGTACATTCGACTTTTTGTATTTTTCATGAGTTACTTTTCGAGTTCGTAAACTCAACTTTTACTCTTTTTTTTTTACGAATACACTTTTTTATTCTATATATATGCAACTTTTTTTATTCTTCCACGAGTCCATCATTATAGACCTTAGATGCAACTTTTGATTTTCTTCCACGAGTCGATCATTATAGACCTTTGATGCAACTCTTGATATTTTTCCACGAGTCCGTTCGTTTAGCCATTAGATGCAACTTTTGCTTTTCTTCCACGAGTCCATTCTTCTAGCCCGTGGATGCAACTTTTTATATTCTTCCACGAGCCCATTCTTCTAGCCCGTAGATGCAACTTTTGCTTTTCTTCTACGAATCCATTCTTCTAGCCCGTAGATGCAACTTTTGCTTTTCTTCTACGATTCCATTCTTCTAGCCCGTAGATGCAACTTTTTCTTTTCTTCCACGAGTCCATTCTTCTAGCCTGTAGATGCAACTTTTGCTTTACTTCTACGAATCCATTCTTCTAGCCCGTAGATGCAACTTTTGCTTTTCTTCTACGTGTCCTTTCTTCTAGCCCGTAGATGCAACTTTTGCTTTTCTTCCACGAGCCCATTCTTCTAGCCCGTAGATGCAACTTTTGCTTTACTTCTACGACTCCATTCTTCTAACCCATAGATGCAACTTTTGCTTTTCTTCTAAGAGTCCATTCTTCTAGCCCGTAGATGCAACTTTTGATTATCTTCTACGAGTCCATTCTTCTAGCCCATAGATGCAACTTTTGATTATCTTCCACGAGTCCATTTTTCTAGCCCGTAGATGCAACTTTTGCTTTTCTTCCACGAGTCCATTCTTCTAGCCCGTAGATGCAACTTTTGATTATCTTCCACGAGTCCATTCTTCTAGCCCATAGATGCAACTTTTGATTATCTTCCACGAGTCCATTTTTCTAGCCCGTAGATGCAACTTTTGCTTTTCTTCCACGAGTCCATTCTTCTAGCCCGTAGATGCAACTTTTGATTATCTTCCACGAGTCCATTCTTCTAGCCCGTAGATGCAACTTTTGATTATCTTCCACGAGTCCATTCTTCTAGCCCGTAGATGCAACTTTTGATTATCTTCCACGAGTCCATTCTTCTAGCCCGTAGATGCAACTTTTGATTATCTTCCACGAGTCCATTCTTCTAGCCCGTAGATGCAACTTTTGATTTTATTCTACGAGTCCATTCTTCTAGCCCGTAGATGCAACTTTTGCTTTTCTTCCACGAGTCCATTCTTCTAGCCCATAGATGCAACTTTTGCTTTTCTTCTACGAGTCCATTCTTCTAACCCATAGATGCAACTTTTGCTTTTCTTCTAAGAGTCCATTCTTTTAGTCCATAGGTGCAACTTTTGCTTTTCTTCCAAGAGTCCATTCTTCTAGTCCATAGGTGCAACTTTTGCTTTTCTTCTACGAGTCCATTCTTCTAGCCCGTAGATGCAACTTTTGATTTTCTTCCACGAGTCAATCATTATAGACCTTTGATGCAACTTTTGATTTTCTTCCACGAGTCCATTTTTCTAGCCCATAGGTGCAACTTTTGATTTTATTCCACGAGTTCATTCTTCTAGCCCATTGATGCAACTTTTGCTTTTCTTCCACGAGTCCATTCTTCTAGCTGTAGATGCAACTTTTGCTTTTCTTCCATGAGTCCATTCTTCTAGCCTGTAGATGCAACTTTACTATTCTTCCATTAATTTATGATTCTCACCTGTAAATGCATATTTTTCTATTTTCAAACGAGTCCACACTTCGAGCCCTCATAATTTTAACTTTTAATATTTTGATATACCACGCAGCGCCAATTTACCAGCTAAACCTCTCTTTGAAGGATTGGAAAGATTCCATTCTATCCCTTGTGGATCTCACGAAATCAAAACCCACTCTGGACTGACAAGGGTCATAATCTCGAAACTATCGTCTCTAGGTTGGCGTTTTGAATTTGCCAAAGCTGGTGTTGTGGCTTTGTCATCGACTCTAGTCTGCTATATTTGCAGAGACGATATAAAGATGGCGTTTATTTTGACGGTAGATATTACCTTTCGTTTTATAAATATTTTGTTTTAAGTGAATAAAAAATGTCCTAGTAGCATAATATTCTTATGCTTACTTTAGAAGTATGACGCAAACATGCTTCATATTTCCCAAAAGATTTTCGATAAAGAATTTTGTTTTCGTTATATCATTATTTATAAAATAAATAGTACAATAATCTATAAGTTGTGGGGTATATTTATAATATATTATAAAATTTTTCGGAAATCAAAGTTTTATTATCATTTTTTTCAAAATTGATTTTTATCCTTTAAAAAAAGTCACATCACGAATCTGTGTCATCTTGTTAAGTTTCTAGAAACAACAAAATATTGAAACAATCTTTTGGAACTTTCGGAAAACAATAAAGCGATTGATTGTACGATTTTTATTGACTTTCTTCAAAAAAATAATAAAAACTCAATGAAAAAAAAAATATTTCTTTTTATTGATACAATACTAATAAAAATCAAATACATGATATTTCTTCAAAAAATATATATTTATTTTTGATTCTATTCAGCTTCACAAATTAAATAAATATTAATCCAAAAGAAAAAAAAAAGCGTTATGCAGAGAATTTCTTTGGTGTCATTTTATTCATTTAATATTGTGACTGTTTCTGGAGAAAATTTCATTTATATATTGAACAATTTATAAAACTTCTTTTTGCCCTTTTATTTAATGTAAAAAAAAGCCTTATTTAAACTTAATGCCGTTATCGTAAGATGAAATTTTCTCAGAAGAATGGGCGCAACATTTTATATTTATAGAGTGTAACAAAGAACCTTCTCTTGAATATTAATATTTTATATCTGAATTATTGATAATTCAAATTATTTATTGATATCCCTGTAAAGGATACCTAATTTCAGAGCTAAAGTGTCTTTTAGGGAGAGATGTCTTCTTACCGGAGAGTTGCTAAATAGTAAAAATGGTAATTTTGCAAATGAAAACTGTCCTTTTTAGACAGGTGTCCACTAGCGGGGGTATCCACTAAAAGGAGGTTCTACGGTATAAAACTAAAAAAAAAAAGGGAGGGGGGCATTTTTCCCTTTCTTTTGTTGTTGTTGTCGTTCCAAAGAAGAGTCTCAGATGTATCCATGCATCTCCATCACAGCAGCAGCAATTGGAAAATGGGTGCCGTTGCCACGTTAGTCACCTTAAAAAGGAACCAGAATTTCCCTTTCCCTTTCTTTTGATTCATAAATATATTTTTTTAATTCAGAAAATAGGTCCACCTACTGATTGGTCACCCGCTTAATATAGAAAACATCAGAGATTAAATCATTCTTCTATAAGAATTCTGTTATAAGTTTACCAAAGTTACCAATATTACCAAGGTTGTTCCAAATATTTCTTAAACACTTGCCAAATATAAATCATAATATATAGATAAAGAATTCTTCCTGGATTGAAATTAGGCGAAAAACATGGTGAAGGAAGACGAGTTTCTTTTATTGATAAATAGGTGCAAGCTTTCGGGTAAAAACCCTTCAACAGGCGAGCAATGAAGCGCGACTTATAAGAACTATGGTACAAATGGTAGGAAGGAATATATATGATTTGTACCATAATTCTTATAAGTCGCGCTCGCCTGTTGAAGGGTTTTTGCCCGAAAGCTTGCACCTATTTATCAATAAAAGAAACTCGTCTTCCTTCACCATGTTTTTCACCTAATAAATCATAATATGTTTAAGAACTTTTATAGCAACCATAGTATCCTATCGTAACTTTATACTACATATATATGTTATAAAAGACAAGATTGAAAGGACTGAAATTTAAAAACAATGGATTATGATCTGTCTGAGGTTGGACGGTGAAATGCGAGTGTGTCTGATCTTTGCTTACTTGCCACCAAACGAACACTATTTGACCAACTGCAAAAATTTACTCGACTAAATAGAAGGGAAAATAGTTGAAGGATATGAAGTTTTACTGGCTGGTGACTTGAATACACGAACGGGTGCAATGGGAATTCTTCATAATACATTATACCTTCCTTGCACTTAACTACTAGACGCACTTCTAAAGATCCTGTAATATCTACGCATTCAGAACAATTGATGGATAGATTGGATAATAATACTCTCACAATAAAAAGGCTTGTGTGTTGTGTATATTATTTTTAAAATTGATATTATTCTCTCATTTTGATAGAAATAGTAAACTTTTATTTTGATAGCTATTACGCTTATGAACAAAATTTAAGGAAATTGAACGTTTTTATATCGCCGGTCGTCTGTTTATTTTAAGGAGACAGAGACAATTTTGTTCACACTTGGTTATCTCGTGTGTCTTCAATAAAGTTCACTGTGTGTATCAAATATCTTTCAGTTTTATTATCTGAATCTCGATATACATGCTAAAAGGTACAACTTCCTTGTCTAGTAATGTATTCCCTGATTCTCTCAATAGGCGAATTTTTGCTAATTGTTGTGAAGTTATGCACTTTCTTGAAATAAAATTCGAATAACTTTTCTATTTTCACTTTAATTGAGTCGTGTTTTTCAAGAATCGGAGGCATTTAAACATTTTTTAAATGTGTGGTCAATGCTAAAAATTCGCGTCTTCTACCAACCATCTGAAAAAAAGCATTAAAAGGTTGAAGGTGTAACATAATAAAAAGAATGTTTGCACAAGCCATGCCATGCACAAAGACAGAACGTGCTCAAGGCTACGTTTAAAGGATCAAAGGCTATTCATACATACCGGCTAATTTATCTTTTTTTTTTTTCTACAGCAAATAGTTGAATAGATCTGTGTGGGTAGCGGAGTAAAAATACCTCCTTCTTTCTTTTTTTTTTTTTTCAGCTATAAAATTTTAAAAAATTTAATACTTACAATAACTATTTTTATAAAGTAACTGGCGTTTTGAAATCTCTTCTAGGTTAAAAGATTGTAACCTATAAAATTAGGAAAGACAAATCTTAGAATTACATGAAAATTTATTTTATGTCACACCAAAATTAAAACTAGAGAAAGAGAGATATTTATAACCCAGGTTCCTGGAGCGCAAAGCGCCAAATTAAAACTAATAAAATAGCAGAGAGGCAATGAGAAAATTTTACATTCTATCAAAATAGAAATATCAAAATTAAAAACATTATCATAGACTAATAAATAATCTGCTACAATATTCCATAATAATAACAACAACAAAAAAGAGAATAAATGATACCTTTAATTTTATATAGACTCGTCGGGTAGTCCATGAAGAAAAAGGTAAAAGTAATAATGTAAAAAGTGTAAAAGATATTTAAACTATTTTTAAAATAAAATAATTTTCTACTGCCCTTACTGCAATGATAGTGGTAATTTCTCAAAACGATAGTTCGCTTTTATTGTAAGTATTGTCACCACATGTCTACATTTGTAGACAGCAGTTCGACTTTTGCACTTACAACTATGTTAAGCATTGGATAAACAGAAGTTATCAATTATACACAGTCTTAATGTTAAGACACAACAATCACAACTTCGATTTCTTCTTCTTCTTGTTTTATCTCGGTGGGTAGTAGTTAGCGAATGTTTTTATTGTAAGTATTGTCACCACAGGTCTATACATGTAAACAGCAGTTCGATTTTTGCACTTACAAGTGTGTCAAACACTAATTAAACAGAAGGTATCAACTATATACAGTCTTAATGTTAAGACACAACAATCATAACTTCATTTCTTCTTCTTCTTGCTTATCTCGATGGGTAGTAGTTGGTGATTGTTTTTATTGTAAGTTTTGTCATCACATGTCTACATTTGTAGAGGGCAGTTCGACTTTTGCACTTAGTAGTATGTCAAAGATTGGATAAACAGTAGTTATCAACTATATACAGTCTTAATGTTAAGACACAACAATCACAGCTTCATTTCTTTCTCTTTTTGCTTATCTCAGTGGGTTAGCGACTGATTTTATCGTAAGTAGTGTCACAACATGCCTACACTTGAAGACAGCAGTTCAACTTTTGAACTTACAAGTATGTCAAACATTGGATAAACAGAAGTTATCAACTATATACAGTCTTGGTAGTAAGCAACAATCACAACTTTTAATTCTTTCTCTTCTTGCAAATCTCAGTGGTTAGTAGTGAACGAATGTTTTTATTGTAAGTATTGTCACTACATGTCTACACTTGTAGACAGCAGTTCGATTTTGCACTTACAAGTATGTAAAACACTAGATAAACAGAAGTAATCAACTATGTACAGTCTTTATGGTACCACATAACAATCATAGCTTATCTTTTTACCTCTTCTTGCTTATCTCAGTGGATAGTAGTTAGCGACTGCTTTTATTGTAAGTAGTGTCACCACATGTCTACATTTGTAGACAGCAGTTCAAATTTTGCACGTACAAGTATGTCAAACATTGGATAAACAGAAGTTATCAACTATATACAGTCTTGATGGTAACACATAACAATCTTAACAGGGCTTCAACATCGGGTCGCTCGAATCAGCCTCCACCCTCTTTTAGAGATTACTCGGCCGAGTCTGATTTAATCAGTCCTGCCAGGCTCCTAGACATATTACCTAGAGTAAAATTATAACAATCATAGCTTATTCTTTTACCTCTTCTTGTTTATCTTGATAGGTAGTAGTTAGTGACGGCTTTTATTGCAAGTATTGTCTACATTTGTAGACAGCAGTTCTACTTTTTCACTTACCTGTATGCCATAGCTCCATTTGGTTACTCACACCCACTAGTATGTATTGAACTTTTGCATATATCATTACCATTGAAGTACTTTTTTTAGGAAAAAAATGTCCAAAGCGGGATTCGATCCTGAGTTATGATTATTGTAAATCGACGATATATACCACTCCACTACAACTCTTTTTAATAAATCTTTAAAACGTAATATTAACAGGATGCATTAGAGTGCCATCTACACATGTACACATGTATGTATATTCTTCAATGGTCAAACTATCTGTTCAATAAAGATTAGAAATTTAAACTACTTTTGATGCGTATGATTTATTTTCAAAATAAAATAATTTTCTACTTACCTTACTGCAATGATAAAATAATGGGAGGATCTGACTCATCAATGGTGAAAATGACGAAACCGCTGGGAGAGTTCATCACTAATGAGCGAGGTCTTCTTAATATTTTATCATTGCAGTAAAGTCAGTAGAAAATTGTTTTATTTTTGAAAAGAATCATACGAGTCAAAAATATGTAAAATTTCTTTTAATAGGTTTCTTAATTAGCTATACACCCATACCTCGCTTTGCGTTGGGGTTACGTTCCAAAAAAAACACGACGCAAATTGAAACAACGCAAAGTGAAAATATGTGAAGGCGCAATAAAAAAACAAAGGTGTTGCCATATTTTAGGAAAAAAAAATAAAAAAATTAAAGACTCGAATCCAAAACAACGCAACTTCGAAAATCTAACGACGCACAGTTAAAAATCAGTAAAAATTAAGCAGCGACGCAACTTCGAAAAAACGCAAAAGGAAACGACGCAAAGCGAGGTATTGGTGTATTTTATATAGGTTTGAAAAATTCGTTGAACAGATTTTTTGACCATTAAAGAATATATTCAAACCTCATTTTTTCATTCGAACAAATATTGAGAGTTAAAAATGGCGAGTCTATTTTAAAGGTATCACAATATTTTGAAATGGTTGCCAATTCTTGAATATAAATATATATTTCGTCTTTTATATAGATATAAATATTATTTTTCATAGCTATAAACACGGAGAGAAAAGTGAAAATAAAATTTGCGATTTGAAAAGCTCGATTTTGAAAATGCATGTAGCACAAAATAAATATTTAATAACGATATTGTTTGAAGGGTATCAAAATAACCTTCAACCGTTTGGAATATTTGTCTGGATTATTTGTGATTGTTCTGTTGTATTTTTTAACACATGAACTCAGAATATTTCACTCGACAAAAAGTCGCCCTTTAAAATTTGCGAACTCATCGTTTGTTATCTCTGAAAAGAATTTTTTTATTGACCAGAGTCAATAATTACTTTCGACGCTTCCAAAAAAGTTTCATACGAGATTAACATCGTAGCTACAGCTGGGAAGCACCAGAAATTCGAATGTGGCTGTATCAATTTTTTAACTTCAAGTTTAATGGTACACAATCCAATGAGAAACACACACACACAAAGCTTTATTAAGACCACCGGTCTTATTAAGAGTCAACACAGGAAGAAATCATAGATGTAGCTCCCGTATTCCAGGCAGCGCAGCACCCAACAATAGCCTCCAGGTCCGGCGCATGTCCAATGGCCACACGTTCCTTCGTGCATACGTCATGGTTAGCGAATTACTGAACAGGATAGTGAGGGAATCAGCCGTGTTCTAGTTTTCATTTTCCTCGTCCGCTCCAATGGGAAACACAACTTTTAACGACAATTTGAAAATTATCCCGCATGTGTTTCTTGGAATTAATTCCCATTCCTGGACACTTTTTTTTCGTTTATCATTACTCTTCACAATTCATCCTTTCATACTTCTTCCTTAAGGTTAGAAATAATAATTATTTCTCCTTAAAATAAACTTCGATTTTTCGTTCAAACGAAATACATGCGGGATAATTTTCGAATGTCGTTGTACAATCATAAGCTGCATTATATTGTATTATAAACAACTTTTAACGTCATACTTGGGCCTTCAAACAACACAATGTTTAGTTTTCGATGAAATGCATCCGATATTACTGAGAGTGATACTCCTGTGTCGACTAAGGTTCTCACATTAAGACCATTTATAATTTTTGAAAGATGATTGGAATCTAATTCGGCTTTCGTCGATGGAGGTTTTTCGTCTCTGGCGACTTCATTACCTCCTTTGATCCCTATAATTCGGTTGTTGTTGTCGTGTCCAATGCTCTTCATTGGAAAATGGGTGCCGTTGCCACGTTAGTCACATTGGAAATGGACCAGAATCTGGTAAAATACAAGGTGTGTTCATTAATTTCCAGGACTGGTTAAAAAATGAAATAAATAAAAAAGCTAAAGAAAAAAAATTTATACAGAGTTAAATATTGGACATTCGACCACACCAATAACTTGTATTCCAATGCCATACCAATGCAAAACTTGTATTCCAAGGGTCCAGGGGGGACTGCAGGGAGGTGGATCCCTATAATCCCAAACATGTAAACAAAGACCTACTACTTCAGACCTATAATGAGAGCAAATGGTTTAGAAAAGATGTTGATGTTGGGAAATTTAAGAAAGACAATTTTTTGACAATTTAAATAATTTTATTGACATCTTGCCAATACATGCAAAGTACACAGTCTGTACTGTTAAAAAAAAAAGATAATATGGATTATATACTCTATGTACAATGAATATGCCAGTGCTGCAGAGTTTGGTGGAAAATCGCCAGTGGGTCTCCAGCGACACCACGTATTTCGTGATCTACGAAGAATACGTAGATCCCAGATCGTGTCTATCGAGAATTCACGGCTTATACCATTCCTCCACCAACCTCCAGAATCAAACGTACATATCCATGATAATTAAATCACACATAGATATCTAATAACCCTAATGCATGTACATGAAGAAAAATGAAATTCAACCTACTTAATATTTGACGTTTTAAAATAGAGATATATTTTATTCCCAAAATGATTTACAAATTAAGAAAAAAAAAATTAATTAACTTTAACATATTACAACTTTAAAAAGCCTTTCATTTTCATAATATTTTATTGTATTATTATTAAATTTTTTAATATATTATTATCAAAAATTGTTTTTGACCAATGAAAAATTTGTTTTCATATGATCTACAATAATTTGTAAATTAAATTCACTGTGCAATAAATTGATAAAGAGGGAGCAATCTATCGAAATATTTTGAGAAAAAATTGTTTTTTTTTTATTTACAGATCCAGGTACGCCTTTTTATATAATCTTTAACATGTTCAAGAGAAGCTTCCAAACGAAAAGAAAATCTAATTAAATATAGATATGTGAATATATATTCACTAATATAATTATATTTGAATAAATTCTATCATATCTTTAAAAAGCTTCAAGATATATGTTGAGGATGATAATATAAGAAATTGATATATTCGAGAGCATATGAGATTGCGGAGCTGGTGATAGGGATGGCTGTGCTGGAGTAAACCTCCTTTTTGTGTCTGGATGCGATATTTATGGCGAACTAAATAACTTAGTCCCTATTTCTGCTCCGCGCTTGTGGAATTGAAGACTTTGAGGCGATGGCATCGACCTTTCATATTAAATCTTACTTTTCCTTATTACTAATAATTGTATATAGTTGCGGAACTACTGGTTTCCTGTGCTGCTCTTTTCCTGTTATTGCACCTTGTACGGAGAATCTGTATAAGACTAATGTCTTAATAAAGGCTTTGTGTGTGTGTATATTCTAGAGTATAATCATTTATAAGGATCCATTCAATGTATGCGTAAACATATTATGAAAATTCGAAACTATTATAGACGCGTATGATTCTTTTTGAAATTAAAAAATTTCTACTGCCCTTACTGTAATGGAAAAATTAATAGGAGGGCCTGGTTCATCAGTGGTGAACCCTCCCAGCGGTTTCGCTTATTATAACATTTATATTATGATGCATTAGCGTGCCACTGCTGAGCCAGTCCCTCCCAATAATTTTTCCATTGCAGTAAGGACAGGAGAAATTGTTTAATTTTAAAAAGAATCATACGCGTCTATAATAGTTTCGAATTTTCATAACAGATGGCGCGCTAATGTATCATAATATATCTTTATAAAACTTGATCTTACCTCTCAAATCTTAACCTCCAATGACAGACTACCTCTAGGAAAGACCACTAGTTTACATGTTTTATTCGGTATCGTTGGAGAAGTGGAATCAACAGTCGATTTTTGACAGTTACTAACCAGGATTGATTCACGCATTAGGAATCTCTTTCAATTTGACTTGAGAAATTACTTACATCCCAGCTATCTCTTCAGAGTATGATTCCTATAATGACAATAACAACAAAGAACTTTATTAAGTACCCTCGTCTCATATAGGATTCTCCTAGGTAGGTAAACAGAATTACACATAACAGTTATCTATAGAAAGTGGAGAATTACATCGACCTTCCTTTAAGTTGGATCCATCATCTGTGTTACGTCTATTGTCTGTTTTGTTTTCCAGAATTTGTGAAAATGTATAAGGTAAATTTCGAACATAGGTTCATATATATATATCACCATCTCCTCAGCGTCGAAGTACGCGATCTACGTATTCTTCCTAGATCGCGGAATACGCGGTGTCGCTGGAGACCCGCTGGTGATTCTCTACCAAACTCTGCAGCGGTGACAAAGGCGCCGTATTCACTGTACATCGTGTATATAATGCATATTATATATTTTAAATAGTGCAGACTGTGCACTTTGCATGTATTGACAAGATGTCAATAAAATTATTTCAATTGTCTATATAAACAGGAATACAACAAAAGCTTCTTATTAAGACATATATACTATTATTGTGCCTTCTACATGCTTCGGTAAGCATTTTAAGGCATAACTCATAGTTAGGAGTCTCCAAGCGCCCGCCGCAATGGAGGGCCAAGGAGAGGGCTGGAGAGGCGACGGCGAGGCCGTGGGCACCCCGGGGGAGAGGAGGGCTAGTGCGCGCCGTTTTGAGGGAACCAAGGCAGCACCAAGCACAACTAAGGCGCCGCAGGCTTCAAAAATAGTTAAGAGATCATTTCAGGGTACGAGATCAGGCGATCAAGACCCAGAGCTCAAGAGGTCTGGTTTTAATCGTCTGGCTTTTATCCTTTCTTATTAAGACATCTTTCCATATATCGATTCCTCATGGAATCTAAAGAGAAAAAATAATTTCAATTATGTTTAAGCTATCAATAAATAAGGAATCAACTATTTACAGTCTTGGTGATGAGATATTACAACAATTTCTTCTAGACAACTTCTTTTCTAAAGAGACAAAGGTCGCCTCTCCCGTCAAAATAGACGTCAAAACCGGACGCCATTAATTGACCGTCGCCGCAAACTAGCGGCTTCGGATTGGTGACAAAGCCACAACACCAGCTTTGGCAAACTGAAAAGCGTCCACCTAGAGACCATGGTTTCGAACTAATGGCCCTCGTCAGCCTAGGGTGGATTTTATTCCATGAGATCCACACGGGATCTAATGGAATCTTGACAATCTGCCAAAAAGGTGTTTAGCTGGCAAAGTGGCTGGGACAAATCTATTGCTAAAATATAAATATAAATTTTGCCGGGACTTCTTTTCTGTTTTAAAGATATAGTTTCAACCTTTCTCTGCTGAACTATACAGGGTGGTACAAGTAGACATAGCTCTCATCAGTAAACGACTCATAGAAGGATTGTCAACTTTGATTTCTGAATTAAAAGACATTCTTTTTACAATTTTTACAATTATTTTCAAAGCGTTATATCCCGCAAAGGATACTTGGGCCAAACAAGGAGAAAAGTTTATTTACATAAGTTATTTACATTATTCAACGCATGAAAACATTAGAGATATCACAAAAACAACTTGAATCCTCTCCACTGTCTTTATTCTATTTTTAAAAAACTTTTGAAATTTCCATGGTTTGTGAATTATAAAAATTGTGTACTATAAAAATTTGGACGAAAGTATTTAGGGATTTCTTGGGGAAAAAAACTCAAGAAAGTATTATTTGCTTCGTTTTTCAGAACATCTATTTAATATATTTATTGTTCGAAAAAAGAAGGAAAATCTTTTAAAATAATAAATCAATGATCTTAAAATACTTTTAGGGCTCAACACTGTAATATAAAAAGAAGAAATAACCAGTGATCTTTTTTGTTAATATAATTAATAAGTGTGATTGTTATTGTAATAAATGTTTTTCTTTCTCTCTCTTTGAAAATAATAAATTTAAAATACTCTTTCTTAAAAGGTAAAAATCACCTAATTCTTTAAAACCATTTCAGCTGTAAGTAAACTTATTATTTATTGTTTCATCGTCTGAACCATGAAAGATTCCCAACATTTATGTATAAAAATAGTGAACCTGGATCTCTATCTCTCCAAATAACTTTATTAGGTACCGCTCAAAAAGAGCAACCTAGATCATCATATTTACTGTGGGGGATGTACAGGGTTTGTTCATTTACAATTATAATTTATAATGATGTCGTTGGATCCTCAGGTCCTTGGGGATATTATTCTTGAGAAGGTTTTGTCTGGCTTGTTTGATATTCAAGGTGGGTTTATTTTTCCTTTTTTCCACTTTTCGTCATTCTGCCTTAAATGATTGTCTAATAATGTAGTCATTGATGTTTTCGATATTTAGATCGTTCCTGAAGATTGTGTTCCGAACGAACCAGGGTGGAGACATGATTTTTCTGATCATTTTATTTTCAAAGACTTCTAACTTTTTAAAGATGGTCTTATGTGCTGTCATAAACCTGGATCTGTGAATGAAAAACGATTTTTCTCAAAAAGTATTTCGAAGGATTGCACCTTATTTATCAATGTATTACACACACGCACATGATAACGTTTATAATACAATAAATTAATAAAGAGGAAGTAATTCCTTGAAAAAAATATTTAGAAGAAAAAGTAATTTTCACAATTTATTTATTTATTTATTTCAACACACAAAACGCGATATCCAGGCTAGGGATAATTGCGTCGATTTACATTTTTTTAAACAGAAACAGTTATAAACATATTATACAATAAAAAATAATCGGAATAAAAAGAGAAACAATAATATCTATTAGGAACCTGAACCTTTCAGGTTTGAAAGATTCACAGTTTCAGAGAGAAGGTACGCATTTTTGATAAAAATAAACTTTGAATTGTTACGTTAATAGGTGAATTATAATATACAAATTTATTCTTTACCTCTGAAACCGGGGAAAATGAAAAATGTTTATAGATTTTTTTTTTTATCTTGAATTTTATAACATAGTTTTAACTCATTTTATTATATTTTAATATTACAGAAACACGAAGTCTATCAGACTATTGTGCTATATTAGAATTATTTACACATATATCTTTAATTATTTACACAATGAATTAGTAGTGATTTATAAATCTATGTACAAATAGCTCTAAATTTACCAAAGTTTTCATAAGATTGAGTAAATACAGAAAGATGGCATTATGTCAAAGTAAGCAAGTACAATTTGGTTAGTCAGAGGGCAAGCCAACAAAAGATGGTATTTCAACATCTAGACAGCATTCACATGTAGGATAATTTATAACTCTCAAGTCGAAGAGAAAATATAAAAGTTTATTAAAGAGTATTTTTCTTCTAAATATTCTAAGCTACATCTGGGAAGAGCTAAGTATGGTATACTTTGTTATGCTAGGGCACTTTCAATTTGAAATAGATGATTAGAAAACCAGACAACTTCAGTTAGAAATGAGGGCTTCATACAATCAGAGATAGGATTAGCCTCTAACAACTCTCCCAAATTGAAATAGCTAATTTGCATATTCAACTGTTACCTTACTTGCTATTGGTCTATTTCCTTATTTACATATTATTTAAATGTCTTATACTTAATTTTGTGGTAAAATATATTCATATTTGAACAGTAGTTACTGAGCGTATTTTATAAAGAGTTATATATTTCAATACAAATATATTCTGATGCATTAGCACGCCATCTGTTATGAAAATTCGAAACTATTATAGATGCGTATGATTCTTTTGAAAAATAAACAATTTCTACTGCCCTTACTGCAATGGAAAAATTAATGGAAGGGCCTGGCTCATCAGTGGTGAACCCTCCCAGCATCAGTATCACTATAAAAAGAAGATCGAAAAATGCAATATAACAGCGGTATGGTAGATTAAACTGGCGAAACCGCTGGGAGGGTTCACCAATAATGAGCCAGGCCCTCCCATTGATTTTTCCATTACGCAGTAAGGGCAGTATAAATTGTTTATTTTTCAAAGGAATCATACGCGTCTATAATAGTTTCGATTTTTCATCACATAGTGTAACATTTAACATAGTGTATATAATGCATATTAACTTTCTTTTTTTTTTTAATAGTGCAGGCTGACACTTTGAATGTATTGACAAGATGTCAATAAAATTATTTTAATTGTCAAATTGTCTATGAAGCAAGTGAGCAATGGATATTTAACAACCCCTATAAGACCTGTTCACACTTCTCGGCTCTCTACTACCGTGGACCACACAACCTCTGCCATATTAAAGCCTACGCTTCCAAATCAGTCAGCTGAAGTTAAGAATCCAGACCCTCATAGCGAGCGGATAATATGCTCCAGGTGGAGAAAATGAAAGTTCTTAGAGTGTAGTCAGAGACACAGTTACGTTGGACATGGTACTATCAGCAGACAACGCTGTCGAGTAGGCGACCTGTTTGTGTCGCGTTAAAGGATTCCTTTACCATGTTCGCTCGGATCGCGAGGACATGGTATGTACGGACCAATCCTTCTCTTGTGGGTCGTTGTCGCCTTTGGATGTGCATGAACGCAGCCTCACTGGCATTGCCTGTCCTTTTATCCAACCCTCAAGCACTGTGTCAAGCTCAGCGACAAAACATAGGCCGCACTCTCGTGTCATGGTTTCCGTTGCCCACAACTGTTAACTCCCAGGCATCAACGACAAGAAGTGTTGGGAGAAGAACGGTGTACATTGAAAAACACCTACTGGACATGTCTGCTTCTTCTTATTGTTAACTATCTGCAGCTCTTCGCCTCAATCTATTTATCGATACCTAAAACGAATAAACGCCGTTAGATGTTTGTTGTGTGTGTGCTAACGATAATTAATTCTAATACTAACTAATAAAACTAACTATTTAGCATCTAACCGTATTTATTCTTTTTTATGTACTTCTGTAGTAGGACAGAGATACCCCAAAGCTCTAGATCACCTTTAATAAAGATAAATAAACTCCTCTCCAGAAACCTGTAGCATTTGTTTAATTGAAGATACGTTTGTTGTATTATTTAATAAATCATTCGATCCAAAGTTTTCCCGTTAACTTATAAAATAAACATTATTAGTATGATGCACTAGGGCGCCATCTGTTATCAAAATTCGAAACTATTTTAAACGCGTAAAATTCTTTTTATAATTGTATGTAATTCTACTGTCCTCAAAGCTTATGTCCATAGTTCTTCTAAAATACACATTTCAAGAGTCTAGAAAATGTATCACTATAAAAGGAAGTTCGAAAAATGCAATATAACAGCGGTATGGTAGATTAAACTGGCGAAACCGCTTGGAGGGTTTACCACTGATGAGACAGGCCCTCCCAATATTTTTTTCCATTGCAGTAAGGGCAGTAGAAATTGTTTAATTTCAAAAGGAATCCTACACGTTTAAAATAGTTTTGAATTTTGAAAACATTATTAATCATTATTTAAATATCTTTGATACGTTTTATATAAAAGAGAAAGTAAATATAGGATAGTACACATAGACAGAATAAAGTCTAACAACCCCCAAATTGAAATGGCCACAAGGAAGTACATGCTGGAAACCTAACAATGGTCTACCGACAAAGTGGGGTGGGGAGACCATTGTTTTGATGCTATTGTTAGACACAAATTGTCAGATCGCTTTTTCCCAACATGGAAGTCGACCTCTTACCTTGACCGAAGTCCTTGGGCGGAAAAACTCTTTTTTTTTTTCAAACTGCGGATGATGCAATTTAGGATGGCTCACTTTTTTGTTATTTCCTTATAGCCAGTTTCAAAATGGCGTTTAAAATTGTTGTGACTCTCTTGTAAAAGGATACAGAATAACCTAATTTGAGATTAAAATAATGCAAGGTACATGAGAAACAACAGTGAGCCCAATTCAATTCACGGGTAGATTAATTTCTTTAATCAGTGATAATATATATATATATATTAATTATATCAATTAATTATTCATTGATAATATTAAAAACAAATCTCTGATCGAATCTCTGAGTCTCTCAAGTAAAATAAGACGGTTTGAAATAAGACAATCTTCAAATGACAAAACTACATCTAGAAGGCACCAGGGTATTCATGTTTGCAAGATAGCATCTCAAAGTAGGTACAATAGAATATCCTAGATATGAATTGAAATATTGCAAAAAATTTCTGGAAGTGAGTTTCTTTTCATTTTATTATTGTATTCTTATGATTTTACGGGTATTTCAACCCTTCAACAGGAGTACAAAATGGACAACAATGAACATGGTTAGATACAAACTTTTCAGAAAAAAAAAAGTACCCATGCGGGATTTAATCCCGAGTCGTAGTGAAAAAAAAAATATTTGGCATGAATTAATCAAATTTCTGTTGCAAATATGTTGCCTATAATTTTGTGCAACATTTTTATTCAATATTAAAAAAATCCTTATTGTTTTTAAATTTTAAGCATGATTAAAATTTACAATTATAAATAATATTCTATGAAAGAAGATAAACAACGGAAAAAAAAAGAAAAACACAAGAACAGGCAAGAACAAATACTTTACGTGGCTCTTATATATCCTTTATTTTAATTTTATATGTTAATAAATATTTTAATGATTATATAATTGACGTGATCCCTATCTTCCCATTTAAACACCGACAAAAACCAACAATTTCAACTGAGAAGACATCTCTAAGAGTGTCAAGGAATATCCCAAGTTTTTAGGCAGTCTTCCATGGAAGCTTCTATTGTACAAGTGTTGAATCGAGGGGTGAGTCATTTCTAAATGTTTCCCAGTCATCCATTGTCGCAATCTACAGCCGACTGTCGCAAGGGTTTGACATCTTTCAACATAGATTGGTACTTAACTATTTTTTAGTTGTTTTCTTTTAAATATTATAGTGAATACGCTCGTTTTTACGTGTACTAATGAATATAGATAAAGGTATACCCAGAAGAAATTGAAGAAAAATATTGAATATGACTCAAATTAACTTTTTGAGGTTTATAATGAATGATTAAATTTTGGATGCAAAAAGTTTATACAATAGAACTTCCATGATAGGACACTCGCGCTAGAAGACAACTCTCTACAAAGGACAGTTTTCACTACCAAAATTATTATTTTTACTATTTAGTAACTCTCCGGTAAGAGAACACCTATCCTTAAAGGACACTTTGTATCTGCAATTAGGTGTCGTCCTTTAGAGAGGTTCTACTGTAACAGTTAAATGGGGGATGATTTCCAGTTTAGATCATTTGATCTATGGAATAAATTGTGTTTTCGTGACAAGTTTCCTGAAACAAGGCCTGTTTCATTTTCACTAGTGCAACTTTCTTTGTAAGATTCTGCCGAGCATAAAGGATCTCAATATAAATTAATAAGTTATTCTAAATTAAGATAGTCTGAAAGAGAAAGACGAAAAACGTAAACAACTCAGGTAGTAATTTTAATTAATTGAAAAAATCAAAATTCTGTAATTCTGTTATATTCCCCTAAAAGAAGCATCAATAAAGCTGATAAATGAATTTGATTGATTGCTATATTTTGTATACACTGTTATTGAAACTTTTTATTATTCTTAGTTCACGTGTGTGGTACGGGCCATGATAATCATGGTTGGTAGTTGGCGACTACAAGCACTTTTGCACTCACAAGTGTGCCAGAGTTCCATTTGGTTACTTGCACTCGTTCTCGCGAGATTTTCCTAGGTAAGGTAAATCATGGTACTTCAACATGGAGGGGATAAAACGTCTGAATCCATATACCTCGTGATTCTTATATCTAATCCAAATTGTACCTTTATCATTATCTAATCTCATAGTATCACAAAGTAACAAAAATGAATTCAAATACCTCGTGATTATTTTCTCTAATCCAAATTGTACCTCATCATATTCTCCCATAGTATCATAAGGTAACAAGACTAAATACAAATACCTTGTGATTCGTATATTTGATTGTAGCTCATTTTGTAGAAAATGTGTACCTTATCAGATTATCCCATAGTATCACAAGATAACAAGACCAAATCCAAATACCTTGTGATTTAAATATATCAAATTCAAATTTTACCGTATCAGATTATCTCATAGTACCACAAGGTAACAAAACTGACTCCAAAGACCTCGTGATTTTCTTCTCTCTAATCCAAATTGTACCTCATCATATTATTTCATTGTGTCTCAAAGTAAAAATACTAAGTCCATATATGTTGTGACTCTTATTTCCAATATCTAAATTTCACATCATCAGATTATCCCATAGTACCACAAGGTAACAAAACTGCCTCCTAATACCTTGTGATTCTTATATCTAATTGTACCTCATCATATTATCCCATAGTATCACAAGGTAACAAGACCAAATCCAAATACATCGTGATTATTTATCTCCAATATTCAAAATTGTATCTCATCAGATTATCCAATAGTATCACAAAGTAACAACACTGACTCCAAATACCTTGTGATTCTTATATCTAATTGTACCTCATCATTATATTCCATAGTATCACAAGGTAACAAGACCAAATCCAAATACATCGTGATTTTTTATCTCCATTAACAAAATTGTATCTCATCCGATTATTCTATTGAATCACAAGAAACCCCATTGATTGATATCTGTTAAAGATTTTGCAACAAGAGTATCGACTGTGATGGGGTTTTTTATTGATAAAAAATATCAATATGGGGGGAATCGATCCTGCTACGTGATGTGTAAACAAAGTATTCTCTCCTACAATATCCAGTTGGATTAATGCGATAAAAGTAGTTTAACCAAGATTAGAAGTTTCCTGACTTCTTTTCCACCAAAGATATTCTTCAAAGTTTCACAGATTTACTTATGATAATTCTTTATGGCAAAAAAATATAGCAAACTATTACTCTATATTGAGTCGAAAGGCGACCCATTGAATATTTTTTGTATAGAAAAGGTATAGGATCGTTTTTGAAGACAACTCTCAGATTTATAAAATTAATTTATTAAACATTAAACATTTTTAGATATATATAGAAACGAGTTAATTACCTCGTATTTAAATCAACAAAAGATTCATCTAATTTTTATACATTTTTTAACCAGATTCAACTTGTGC
>CP092876.1:14950459-14971250 GCA_030710605.1 Cordylochernes scorpioides | reverse complement strand
ACATTTACTGTAAGTTCACCACATGTCTATACATTTTTATATAAAAAAAAAAACACTTCGGTCAGTTGGAGTTTTTTATTTTCTCAACGTTTCGACAAAAATATTTTGTCTTCGTCAGGAGAAGTAAATAAAAATAAAGCATTTGGTAAGGCGTTAAAAATTGTTCTGAGGTTTGCAAGGGCGTTCTCACCTGTTTTTTCGAATTTAGTACAACATCTAAAGCGCCAAATGCTTTATTTTATGGAGGCTGCTTGGCCGGCATTCATAGTTATACAAATTAAAGATACCTCGGCCAGTGAGTCTTTTTTATTGTCTCAAAGATTTACTGGTCGAGATATCTTTAATTTGAAGAACAATGTAGAAAGTTTGATGCACTAGCCCGCCATCTGTTATCAAAATTCGAAATTATTTTAAAGGCGTAAGATTCTTTTTGAAAATAAACAATTTCTACTACCCTTACTGCAATTGCAAAAATTAATGGGAGGGCCTGGATCATCAGTGGTAAACCCTCCCAGCGGTTTCGCCAGTTTAATCTACCATACCGCTGTTATATTACATTTTTGGAACTTCCTTTTATAGTGATACTGTTGTTAGACTCTTGGAATGATGAGTCAGGCCCTCCCATTAATTTTTCCATTGCAGTAAGGACAGTAGAAATTGTTTATTTTTTAAAAAGAATCATACGCCTTTAAAATAATTTCGAATTTTGATTGTATAAAGTAGTTAGAAATCTGCACTTAAAAGTATTACTTGCCATTTATTTACTTATAAGTATGTAAATAGATTTAATTTGGTTACTTTAACTCACTGGTGGGGTTGATATTTTCAAATAATAGGTGACCATTGAAGAATTTTATTTTTAATTAGAAAAAAAAAGGTGACCCATGTGGGATTCGAACCCAAGTCGTGTCTATCGAGAATCCACGGCTTATACCATTCCTCCATCAACCTCCAGAATAAAACGTACCTATCTATGATAATTAAATCACACATAGATATCTAATAACCCTAATGCATGTACATGATCAAAAATGAAATTCAACCTACTTAATATTTGACGTTTTAAAATAGAGATATATTTATTCCCAAAATTATTTATAAAATTAAGTAAAATAAAATTTAATTAACTTTAACAAGCCTTTTACTTTCATAATATTTTATTGTATTATTATTTTTCTATGTATTATTAATAATAATTGCTTTTGACCAATGAAAAATTTGTTTTCATATGATCTACAATAATTTGTAAATTAAATTCACTGTGCAATAAATTGATAAAGAGGGAGCAATCTCTCGAAATATTTTGAGAAAAAAAATTGTTTTTTTTTCTTTACAGATCCAGGTACGTCCTTTTATATAACTTGAACATGTTCACAAGAGAAGCTTCCAAACGAAGAGGAAATCTAAATAAATATAGTTATGTGAATATATATTCACTAATATAATTATATTTGAATAAATTCTATCATATCTTTAAAAAGCTTCAAGATATATGTTGAGGATGATAATATAAGAAATATATATATTCGAGAGCATATGAGATTGCGGAGCTGGTGATAGGGATGGCTGTGCTGGAGTAAACCTCCTTTTTGTGTCTGGATGCGATATTTATGGCGAACTAAATAACTTAGTCCCTATTTCTGCTCCGCGCTTATGGAATTGAAGACTTGAGGCGATGGCGTCGACCTTTCATATTAAATCTTACTTTTCCTTATTACTAATAATTGTATATAGTTGCGGAACTACTGGTTTCCTGTGCTGCTCTTTTCCTGTTATTGCACCTTGTACGGAGAATCTGTATAAGACTAACGTCTTAATAAAGGCTTTGTGTGTGTATATTCGAGAGCATAATCATTTATAAGGATCCATTCAATGTATGCGTAAACATATTATGAAAATTCGACACTATTATAGACGCGTATGATTCTTTTTGAAATTAAACAATTTCTACTGCCCTTACTGCAATGGAAAAATTAATAGGAAGGCCTGGCTCATCAGTGGTAAACCCTCCCAGCGGTTTCGCTTATTATAACATTTATATTATGATGCATTAGCATGCCACTGATGAGCCAGGCCCTCCCAATAATTTTTCCATTGCAGTAAGGACAGTAGAAATTGTTTAATTTTTAAAAGAATCATACGCGTCTATAATAGTTTTGAATTTTTATAACAGATGGCACGCTAATGCATCATAACATATCTTTATAAAAACTTGATCTTACCTGTCAAATTCTAACCTCCAATAACAGACCACTTCTAGGAGATACCACTAGTTTACATGTTTTATTCGCCGCTGGAGGTCGACGCCATCGCCTCAAGTCTTCAATTCCATAAGCGCGGAGAGAAATAGGGACTAAGTTATTTAGTTCTCCATAAATATTGCATCCAGACACAAAAAGGAGGTTAACTACAGCACAGCTATCCCTATCACCAGCTCCGCAATCTCATATGCTCTCGAATATATCTATTTCTTATATTATCATCCTCAACATATATCTTGAAGCTTTTTAAAGATATGATAGAATTTATCGTTGGAGAAATGGAATCAACAGTCGATTTTTGACCGTTACTAACCGGGATTGATTCCCGCTTTAGGAATCTCTTTCAATTTGACTTAAGAAATTACTTACTTCTCAGCTATCTCTTCAGAGTATGATTCCTGTAATGACAATAACAACAAGGAACTTTATTAAGAATACTCGTCCCATACAGAATTCTCCCAGATAAGTAAACAGAAGTAAACATAGCAGGTATCTATAGAGTGTGGAGATTAACATCGACCTTTCTTCAAGTTGGATCCATCATCTGTGTTACGTCTATTGTCTGTGCTGTTTTCCAGAATTCGTGAAAAGCTATAAGGTAAATTTCGAACATAGGTTCATATATATATCACCAACTCCTCAGCGGCGAAATACGCGATCTACGTATTCTTCCTAGATCGCGAAATACGTGGTATCGCTGGAGACCCGCTGGTGATTCTCCACCAAACTCTGCAGCGGTGACAGAGGCGCCGTATTCACTGTACATCGTGTATATAATGCATATTATCTTAGTTTTAAATAGTACAGACGGTGAACTTTGAATATTGACAAGATGTCAATAAAATTATTTCAATTGTCTATATAAACAGGAATACAACAAAAGCTTCTTATTAAGACATCTTTCCATATATCGATTCCTCATGGAATCTAAAGAGAAAAAAATAATTTCAATAATGTTAAATCTATCAATAAATAAGCAATCAACTATATACAGTCTTGGTGATGAGATATTACAACCACTGTCTTGTAGACAACTTATTTTCTGTTTTAAAGATATAATTTCAACCTTTCTCTGCTGAACTATACAACTGGTAGTGACAAAAGTTATTTTTACGGGTTAACACACAAAAAATAATAAACTAGGGCATACCGTAAGAGTAACTTAATACACAGAAAAACGTACACTCAAGATCACAACACCAACCACAAAAATGAGAAAAAAAAAACAAAAAAACTCGCGAATTGTTAAATAAAATAAAAACAGTATTTTATTTGCAGCGTTGATAAGGAGTGAACCGGGGTTACACAGGTATGTCAGATCACCAGACAAGCACACAGAGAACGCTTTAAGCGTCTCCACTCGAACATCACACCACGACATCTCGCATTCCGTTTCAACCCTCTTTTATGTACAAACATGGCCACATTCGTCCAATGACGTGGGAGATCAGTTCACTTAACAAATAAACAACATTCTTCCCGCATAACTGAGAAGATTAAAACTGCTATGTTTGTCAAATAATTTGACAGTAGTACAAATAGACATAGCTCTCATCAATAAACACCTCATAGAAAGATTGTCAACTTTTATTTCTGAATTAAAAGACAATCTATTGAATATTTTTATGTATAAAAATGGTGAACCTGGATCTGTGAAAGAAAAGCAAATTTTCTCAAAAGGTATTTCGAAGAATTGCACCCTATTTATCAATGTATTACACATACACATGATAACGTTTATAATAAAATACATTAATAAAGAGGAAGTAATTCCTTGAAAAAAAATATTTTAAGAAAAAAAGTAATTTTCAGTTTATTTATTTATTTCAACACACAAAACGCGATATCCCGACTAAGGATAATTGCGTCGATTTACATTTTTTTTTAAAACAGAAACAGTTATAAACATATTATACAAGAAAAAATAATCGGAATAAAAAGAAAAACAAAAATACCTATTAGGAACCTGAACCTTTCAGGTTTGAAAGATTCACAGTTTCAGAGAGAAGGTACGCATTTTTGATAAAAATAAACTTTGAATTGTTACGTTAATTGGTGAATTATAACATTGAAATTTATTCTTTTCCTCTTGAACCGGGGAAAATGAAAAATGTTTATAGATTTTTTTTATCTTGAATTTTATAACATAGTTTTAACTCATTTTATTATATTTTATTATTACAGAAGCACGAAGTCTATCAGACTATTGTGTTATATTAGAATTATTTACATATATATCTTTAATTATTTACACGATGAATTAGTAGTGATTTATAAATCTGTGTACAAATAGCTCTAAACTTGCCAAAGTTTTCATAAGATTGAGTATATACAGAAAGATGGCATTATGTCAAAGTAAGCAAGTACAATTTGGTTAGTCAGAGGGCAAGCCAACAAAAGATGGTGTTTCAACATCTAGACAGCATTCACATGTTGGATTATTTATAACTCTCAAGTCGAAGAGAAAATTTAAAAGTTTATTAAAGAGAATTTTTCTTCTAAACATTCTAAGCTACATCTGGGAAGAGCTAAGTATGGTATACTTTGTTATGCTAGGGCACTTTCAATTTGAAATAGATGATTAGAAAACCAGAGAACTTCAGTTAGAAATGAGGGCTTCATACAATCAGAGATAGGATTAGCCTCTAACAACTCTCCCAAATTGAAATAGCTAATTTGCATATTCAACTGTTACCTTACTTGCTATTGGTCTATTTCCTTATTTACATATTTTTTAAATGTCTTATACTTAATTTTGTAGTAAAATATATTCATATTTGAACAGTAGTTACTCAGCATATTTTATAAAGAGAGTTATATATTTCAATACAAATACATTCTGATGCATTAGCACGCCATCTGTTATGAAAATTCGAAACTATTATAGACGCGTATGATTCTTTTGAAAAATAAACAATTTCTACTGTCTTTACTGCAATGGAAAAATTAATGGAAGGGCCTGGTTCATCAGTAGTGAACCCTCCCAGCAACAGTACACTATAAAAGGAAGATCGAAAAATGCAATATAACAGCGGTATGGTAGATTAAACTGGCGAAACCGCTGGGAGGGTTCACCAATGATGAGCTAGGCCCTCCCATTGATTTTTCCATTGCAGTAAGGGCAGTAGAAATTGTTTATTTTTCAAAAGAATCATACGCGTCTATAATAGTTTCGATTTTTCGTAACATAGTGTAACATTTAACATAGTGTATATAATGCATATTATCTTTCTTTTTTTTTTTAATAGTGCAGACTGACACTTTGAATGTATTGACAAGATGTCAATAAAATTGTCAAATTGTCTATGAAGCAAGTGGGCAATGGATATTTAACAACCCCTATAAGACCTGTTCACACTTCTCGGCTCTCTACTACCGTGGACCACACAACCTCTGCCATATTAAAGCCTACGCTTCCAAATCAGTCAGCTGAAGTTAAGAATCCAGACCCTCATAGCGAGTGGATAATATGCTCCAGGTGGGAAAAATGAAAGTTCTTAGAGTGTAGTCGGAGACACAGTTACGTTGGACATGGTACTATCAGCAGACAACGCTGTCGATTAGGCGACCTGTTTGTGTCGCGTTAAAGGATTCCTTTACCATGTTCGCTCGGATCGCGAGGACATGGTATGTACGGACCAATCCTTCTCTTGTGGGTCGTTGTCGCCTTTAGATGTGCATTAACGCAGCCTCACTGGCATTGCCTGTCCTTTTATCCAACCCTCAAGCTCTGTGTCAAGCTCTGCAGCAAACATGGTCGCGCTCTCGCGTCATGGTTTCCGTTGCCCACAACTGTTAACTCCCAGGCATCAACGACAAGAAGTGGTGGGAGAAGAACGGTGTACATTGAAAAACACCTGCTGTACATGTCTGCTTCTTCATATTGTTAACTATCTGCAGCTCTTCGCCTCAATCTATTTATTGATGACTAAAACGAATAAACGCCGTTAGATGTTTGTTGTGTGTGTGCTAACGATAATTAATTCTAATACTAACTAATAAAACTAACTAGTTAACATCTAACCGTATTTATTCGTTTTTATGTACTTCTATAGATGGACAGAGATACCCCAAAGCTCTAGATCACCTTTAATAAAGATAAATAAATTCCTCTCCAGAAACCTGTAGAATTTGTTTAATTGAAGATACGTTTGTTGTATTATTTAATAAATCAATCGATCGAAAGTTTACCCGTTAACTTTTAAAATAAACATTATTAGTATGATGCACTAGGGCGCCATCTGTTATCAAAATTCGAAACTATTTTAAACGCGTAAAATTCTTTTTATCTATATTTATAAAATGGAAATTTCATAAGTGGTGTTCGCTAAAAACTTTCGTTACAATGCATCAATTTCGACCAAATTTTCAACATTTATGTAAACGAGATGGAGCAGGTTTTGCTTAACATCAAAATATTTTTCCTAACTTTAACATGCGTAACTTTGCTGTTATCGATAAAATACAAAAAAATTCAACAGAGTTAATTTTATTTATATATAAATACAAAAAAAAAAAAAATTCAGCAATTCATTCAACTCAATCTAAAAAAATATTGAAAACAAGCAATTTTAAGATAACACCATATGTAAAACAGTCGGCCAAGAAAACAACAACGATATTACATCTTTCTCACATATTCACACACAATCTTGATTAATAATTAAAACTAATCTTTAACATTGTTTATTATACTTCATAATATATAATATTCGTTAGGCAAACTTTCACTCGGATAAAACCCGGGCGAAGCCGGGTACACATCCGCTAGTAATTGTATGTAATTCTACTGTCCTCAAAGCTTATGTCCATAGTTCTTCTAAAATACCTATTTCAAGAGTCTAGCAACAGTATCACTATAAAAGGAAGTTCGAAAAATGCATTATAACAGCGGTATGGTAGATTAAACTGGCGAAACCTCTGGGAGGGTTCACCAATGATGAGACAGGCCCTCCCAATATTTTTTTCCATTGCAGTAAGGGCAGTAGAAATTGTTTAATTTCAAAAAGAATCTTACGCGTTTAAAATAGTTTCGAATTTTGAAAACATTATTAATCATTATTTAAATATCTTTGATACGTTTTATATAAAAGAGAAAGTAAATATAGGATGGTACACATAGACAGGATGATGTCTAACAACCCCCAAATTGAATTGGCCACAAGGAAGTACATACTGGAAACCTAACAATGGTCTACCGACAAAGTGGGGTGGGGAGACCATTGTTTTGATGCTATTGTTAGACACAAATTGTCAGATCGCTTTTTCCCAACATGGAAGTCGACCTCTTACCTTGACCGAAGTCCTTGGGCGGAAAAACTCTTTTTTTTTTTTTTTTTCAAACTGCGGATGATGCAATTTAGGATGGCTCACTTTTTTGTTATTTCCTTGTAGCCAGTTTCAAAATGACGTTTAGAATTGTTGTGACTCTCTTGTAAAAGGATACAGAATAACCTAATTTGGGATTAAAATAATGCAATAGGTTTCTAAAAGTGAGTTTCTTTTCGTTTTATTATTGTATTCTTATGATTTTACGGGTATTTCAACCCTTCCAAAGGAGTACAAAATGGACAACATTGAACATGGTTAGATACAAACTTTTCAGAAAAAAAAGTACCACAATGCGGGATTCTATCCTGGTTCGTGGTGGAAAAAAAAAAAGACTTGTCCTGAATTAATCAAATTTCAACTGAGAAAACATCTCTAAGAGTGGAAAGGAATATCCCAAGTTTCTGGGCAGCCTTCCATGGAAGCTTCTATTGTACAAGTGTTGAATCGAGGGGTGAGTCATTTCTAAATGTTTCCCAGTCATCCATTGTCGCAATCTACAGCCGACTGTCGCAAGGGTTTGACATCTTTCAACATAGATTGGTACTTAACTATTTTTTAGTTATTTTCTTTTACACGGCATAGTGAATACGCTCGTTTTTACGTGTACTAATGAATATAGATAAAGGTATACCCAGAAGAAATTGAAGAAAAATATGGAATATGACTCAAATTAACTTTTTGAGGTTTATAATGAATGATAAAATTTTGGATGCAAAACGTTTATATAATATTCCACGTGGAAAATTAGGGAAGACAAAAACTTCAGGAGGGGACAAAAATTTATTTCAGGCAAGGACAAACTATGAATAGTAAACAAAAGATAAGCCACGAGGTAAATTACCGAGTAACAAAATATAAACATAAAAATGACCACTCTGTTAATAAAAATAATAAAATTAATAAATACTTTCTTACAATATTTTATGTTTGATTATTATCTCTAATATTCAAAAATTGTATTTCATCCGATTATTCCATTGAATCACAAGAAAACCCATTGATTGATATCTTCTAACGATTTTGCAACAAGAGTATCGACTGAGATGGTTTTTTTTTTTTATTGATAAAAAAGATCAATATGAGGGGAATCGATCCTGCTACGTGATCTGTAAACAAAGTATTCTCTCCCACAATATCCAGTTGGATTAATGCGATAAAAGTAGTTTAACCAAGATTAGAAGTTTCCTGTGACTTCTTTTCCGCCAAAGATATTCTTCAAAGTTTCACAGATTTACTTATGATAATTCTTTATGGCAAAAGGTTAGCAAACTATTACTCTATATTGAGTTGAAAAGCGACCCATTGAATATTTTGGGAACAGAAATGGCGTACCTAAATCTGTTAAAAAACATAGTATAGTAATGTTAAAAAAATAGTACATATGTGATATTGTACTGGGATAAGGTGCATAAATTATGAAAAAGACATATGTACTATTTTTTCACATTATGTCGCGGTCTCACGCAATTCTGGCCTTAAATACCCGTTTAATGATTTTTCAGGATGCCTGAATAACCAGTTTTTCTGGTCGTTGAGGTATAGTTTGCACCACGCTGATGAGAGCCAATAGCCTGAAACGCGTCCGTGGTTAGCTTTTCTTGATTAAATATTTGGCCAATTCTGGAATAATTAAAAATCAACGAGAATAGTTGATATTTATTCCGATAGATGGCGCAAGCCATCAGCAACTTTCAGTTGCATGATAAGGAGATGTATTTTTCATAGTATAGTAAATTAAGAAAAAGGCATCTCCTTATCGTGCAACTGAAAGTTGCTGATGGCTTGCACATTTGCTGTTGCACGATAAGGAGATGTCCTTTTCATAATTTATCCATCTTATCCCATTACAATTTCACATTTGTACTATTTCTTCACATAGTATAATAAATTGATATAGAGAGAGCCATCCCTCTCTCAAATATTGTTTTTTCTTTAACATATCCTATGATCGAAATAATATTCGTTGTTAATCTCAAAAAAAAAAAAAAAAAAAAAGCAGACAGACAGATCTATAAACAAAATATTTACAAATAAAATGCTGACTTGGTGTCACATGACTGATGATGATAAACCGAGTAAGCCACTATAGATTATTCTATGATAAAATCTATGGATGAGCCATTACAGTCATGATGTGATTGCAGGTTGAGAATTGCACTTAGTACATAGTGGGAAAACCTTGCAACCATGATTTATTTTAAAAATAATCACAAGCGTCAAAAATATTTTAAATTTCCCATAAAATATGGCACGCTCTTATATCATATTGTAGCAAAGTATTATTTTATTAACAGAGTATCATTTTTATGTTTATATTTTACTACTCTTTAAACCTTCTTCATTGCTTATCTTTTGTTTATCATTCATAGTTTGTGTTTGCCTTAAATAAATTGCTGTGTCATCCTGAATTTTGCCTTTTCATCATCCATTCTGGTTAGCAGTTCCGTAAATAAAGATATTTCCGTTTCCGAAGTTTGCCTTTTTTAATTTTCCACGTGGCAAAATTAATATTCTGAAAGGTCATTGTCCTAGATGATTATACTTAAGTCTGAAAATCAAGAACGGCTGTAGCTCCAGTGTAGAAAGACAAATTTCGTTCCTCACTTTCTTTTCCTCAAAGTTCCCGTTAAGAACATATTCTCAATCGTAAAGATAGAGGCTGCCTGGCCGGCATTCATAGTTCTTCAAATAGAAGACACTTCGGCCAGTAAATCTTTTTTTATTGTCTCGACGTTTCGACAAAAATATTTTGTCCTCGTCAGGAGCGAACAAAAATTAAAACATTTAGCAAAGCGAAAAATAATACAAATGTGATATTGTATTGGAATAAGGTGCATAAATTAAGAAAAAGGCATCTCCTTATCGTGCAACTGAGAGTTACTGATGGCTTGCGCCATCTATCGGAATAAATATCAACTATTCTCGTTGATTTTTAATTATTTCAGAATTGGCCAAATACCCATTCTTGATTAAACAAGAAAAGTCAGCGGTTAGCTTTTCTTGATTAATCAAAAATGGGTATTTGGCCAATTATGGAATAATTAAAAACCAGCGAGAATAGTTTATATTTATTCCGATAGATGGCGCAAGCCATCAGCAACTTTCAGTTGCACAATAAGGAGATGCCTTTTTCTTAATTAGGCGAAGCGTTAGAAATTATTCGAAACGTCGAGATAATAAAAAGATTTACTGGTCGAAGTGTCTTTTATTTGAAGAAATATTTCTCTAACGATTGATACAGAGAATACAGTTAGTTCAATCTACAATCTACAATACACAAGAAAGGGAAGCAGATGTCACCCAGAGGGAACATGTTGACTTTCCACGCCCCCGCATTCAGCCTCCCACCCACACTAATGTTCCCGACCCCCGGGGCATATAGGTCACGATACATACTTTAGTACTTTTGACAGTAATTGGTTTGTTTCTACGTGGTCTTGACATACCCTAAATATTACGCTTTTGATCATTAACTGAACATTGCGAATTCAGACTAGGAAGTTGGAATGGAAATATCTTTATTTACGGCTGCTAACCAAAATAGATTATTTGTAAGCCCCAATGGCCACATAAAGCGGAATATATACAAACCACTATGACCAGGCTGGGGAGGCTAGGGACAGGATCTCTGTCTGAAGAGGCAGGTTAGGCCGGATTGGATCCGCGGAGGTCTGGAGGCAGGAAGAGAGGACTAGAACTTTGCAGCTCTAGCTCTGGCAGTTGGGTAAGACATTGATCTTGCCTCGTGGTCGGCAGAGATCGGAAGTTGATAAATATCCTCTTTATTTATATTTCTAGCGAAAAATATGTATTATTCTATGAACTGATTATTAATTTTCATATTTATATCTTGTTACTCTGTAAATTTCCCTTCTTGCTTCTCTTGTAATTTAGCAATTCTAATCTTTGCTTGTCTTGAATAAATTGCTGTGTCATCCTGAAGTCTGTTTTTCCTAATTTTCTACGTGATAGTATATATGTTATGATATTCGTAAAAAAAGTTATTTTTAGGAATGTCTATTTTAACCAAGGATAGTCGTTTGTTAAAGAATTAAAAGAATCGCCAGTGGGTCTCCAGCGACGGAATACCAATAGAATAACGATAAAGTTATAAAGATTTTACGAATATGTTGTATTTAAAATAAACCATTTCTCTTATATAATAGAAATATTTGTTTTTAATTGGAAAATAAGAAAAGATCAAATATGCGAAATAAACTCTGAGAGAATAATTACAAAAAACTATAACAAGACTCAGAACAAAATATTATGAAGGAATAACAATACATCCAGATGGTACAAAAACCTATAGGACATGCAACAATTGCCCTGGTGTGGAATTAACACCTACCCACATATTCTCATGTCCAGTAAGGACAGAAGCCTTGCAGAAAATTGACATGGACCCAGAGCAGCAGCTTTACACATCCAAAATAGTGGACATGCTGCTGCTGTGATAGAGATGTATGGAGACATCTGAGACTCTTCATTGGACATGACAACAATACCTAAAGTGTAACTACTGTCCTGGTGTGGAACTAACACCTACCCACATATTCTCATGCCCAGCAATGGCCGCAGCCTAGCAGAAAATTGACATGGACCCAGAGCAGCAGCTTTACACATCCAAAATAGTGGACATGCTGCTGCTGTGATAGAGATGTATGGAGACATCTGAGACTCTTCAATGGACACGACAACAATACCAAAAGTGTAACTACTGTCCTGGTGTGGAACTAACACCTACCCACATATTCTCATGCCCAGCAATGGCCGCAGCCTAGCAGAAAATTGACATGGACCCAGAGCAGCAGCTTCACACACCCAAGATAGTGGATATTGCGACTGCTGTGATAGACATGTATGGAGACATCTGAGGCTCTTCATTGGACACGACAACAACAACAATAGTAATATTTTACGTATTAATATAAAGAGTCAATCAATTATAAGATTGATGTAGCTTTCCAATCAGACTTCTCAAGATGATCAATTTATAGCCATAGTCTGGTGATTAGTTGCTGCCTTGATCCAGTTGGCCCATTCATCGAGGATTTTCGTAAAAAAGCTAATGCGGTCATTTCCCCTTGCCCTTCTTTATCCGTATACCGTTAACCAGAAAGTAAGTTCATAACCTTTTAGAAGCTGTTCAGAGTTATTGTCTAAATCCCGATATACATGCTAAAAGGTACAACTTCCTTAAGTTTTGTCTATGAGTGTATCTTTCAGAGTTATTGTCTGAATCCCGATATACATGTTAAAAGTTACAACTTCCTCAAGTTTTGTCTATGAGTGTATCTTTCAGAGTTATTGTCTGAATCCCGATATACATGCTAAAAGGTACAACTTCTTTAAGTTTTGTCTATGAGTGTATCTTTCAGAGTTATTGTCTGAATCCCGATATACATGCTAAAAGGTACAACTTCCTTAAGTTTTGTCTATGAGTGTATCTCTTTAATTTGAACTCGCTTCACCAACTTCCAATCTGGTTCAAATTGGATATCAATATTAAGATATTAAAAACGGGGTAATTATTATTTTCCAGTTAAAGAACTATTGATAACGTTGTAATTGTGTAAAAATAAGGAGCGCGGTTTTTTTGCTGCGAAGAAAAATGTCATCAAAGGACCTGGAAGATATTGATTGTGGAGGCTTCCACCAGCCGGGATGAATATCGACCCGAGCCTAAATACCATTCTATCGATTTCCCAGCATTGTAAGCAAATACAAGCTCTGTCTTGCCCGTCCTTTCATCTCAGTGCTCCCATCGGAATTGGAGATCTCGAATAGCATTCGTATTGTACCATCGTTGTGATAAACAGAATAAAATACGATTCAACACCAGCCTTTCAGTGATGCACTAACCTTGACGTATGCACGAAGGAATGTGTGGCCAATGGATATGCGTCGGACCTTTAGGCTGTTGTTGGATTCTGTACTATCTGGAATATAGGAGCTCTATCTATGCTTCATTTCTTCTTCTGGTGAATCTGTATAAGACCGGTGGTCTTAATAAAGCTGTGTGTACGCACGCCTATTAAAATATTTGATGAAAGGACATGCGTCGGACTTGGAGACTGTTGGGTTCTGTGCTAACTGAAGTATAGGAGCTCCATCTATGCTTCATTTCTTCATCTAGTGAATCTGTATAGGACCGGTGGTCTTAATAAAGCTGTGTGTACGCACGCCTATTGAAATATTTGATGACTGGACATGCGTCGGACCTGTAGGCTGTTGTTGGATTCTGTGTTGTCTGGAGTATAGGAGACCCATCTATGCTTCCTTTCTTCCTCTGGTGAATCTGTATAAGACCAGTGGTTTTAATAAAGCTGTGTGTACGCACGCCTATTAAAATATTTGATGACTGGACATGGGTCGGACTTGAAGACTGTTGGGTTCTGTGCTAACTGGAGTATAGGAGCTACATCTATGCTTCCTTTCTTCCTCTGGTGAATCTGTATAGGACCGGTGGTCTTAATAAAACTGTTTTGTTGTTTTAATAGAAAAAGATAACTCGTTCAAAGAATACGTTTTGATGGTTAGATAGCTGCAGAGAGAAGATAGAGAACTGGTATAAACTATTGTATTTTAACGGCTCATGATCGAATCCGCATTGGACACTTTTTTTTTCTTCTGAAGAATGTGTTTCAATGGCTTTCTGACTTTTTCAAAAAGTCTAACCTCATCATTGATCTATGGTAAAAGGACACCTCTCTACAAAGGACACTTTGACTCTGCAACTTGATCTTGTTCTCTTTTTAGAGAGGTTCTATTATGCGGAATTTTTTAATAGTCTACTAGTTATCAATATAAACACAAAAAGTTATATTGTGTAGAAATTTAAATCGAATTTTTATACACCAATACCTCGCTTTGCGTCGTTTCGTTTTGCGTTTTTTTTTCGAAGTTGCGTCGCTGCTTAATTTTTACTGATTTTCATTGTGCGTCGTTAGATTTTCGAAGTTGCGTTGTTTTGGATTCGAGTCTTTAATTTTTTTTTCCTAAAATATGGCAACACCTTTGTTTATGATTGCGCCATGCCATCGAAATTTTATTTTCACTTTGCGTCGCTTCAATTTGCGTCGTGTTTTTTTGGAACGTAATCCCGACGCAAAGCGAGGTATGGGTGTATATATTTTGAATAACATTTTACATTATTTTTTTATAATGAAAAAGAGCTAGATACCTTAAAACTTCCAATATTAATCAGGTAAAAATATTCAATTTTGAAAATTTTCTGAAACTTGAAGAAATAAATGATATTTTAATTTATTAATGTATAGAAGATGCGGGCTTACCCTTTTCTGTAATAATTCAGTGAGGATAGAAACAAAGACAATGTATGTGTAAACAATACTTTTATAGTATGATGCACTAGCGCGCCATCTGTTATCAAAATTCGAAACTATTTTAAACGCGTAAGATTCTTTTTGAAATTAAACAACTTCTTACTGCCCTTACTGCAATAGAAAAATTAAAGGGAGGGCCTGGCTCATCAGTGCTGAACCCTCCCAGCGGTTTCGCCAGTTTAAGTATATTGCAGTAAGGGCAGTAGAAATTGTTTAATTTCAAAAAGAATCTTACGCGTTTAATTTTGATAACAATACTTTCTTGGCAATGGCTAATGGAATATTTTCTCTTCAGGCTTTGGATGGATTGTTTTGCAGAACGTCATAGGTGACTTGACAAACTGACAATTATCTGAATGACAGATGAATGGTGACAATGCTGAAAATTGTGGCGTCTGCTATGTTATTAGTAGCCTGTCTTATTGTATTGTTGGGAAAAATACTTTTAAAAATAATATTTGATCTTATTGAGAGAGAGATTGAGATTGAAACTTTCTTATTACAGCGTTCATATTGGATTATATAAAAGAGACAAGAGTCGCCTCTTCCGTCAAAATAGACGTCTAAAACCAGACGCCATGTATTGACCATCGCCGCAACTAGATGGCGTCTGGTCTTAGACGTCTATTTTGACCGGAGAGGCGACCCTTGTCTCTTTAGATCAATTTCCTCCCGGCAAAATTTCCATCTATAAGATTATATATGGTTAAAAATGCAAAATTGAATAAATATGAATAAATAAGGATAAATATATGAATAAATATATAAATTAAGTAATAAATCTACATATATATATAATATGCAATGTCGTCCATATATATCACTCTTGTATATACATAAAATAAACATTTTTTTTATGGAAAAGAAGATATTTCACTTACTAATTCAAATATTTATTCATTTTTTCTTATCACTAACCTGTTTAAAATAAATATATTAGATATATATAACCGCTTTAAAGCTTTAAAACTATCTTTTTAATGAAGTTTTTTAAAGGTGAGAATGCCCTCGGCACATAGTTAAAAAAGCAGACTGTCGTTGAGGGTATATTGAAATTCTGGAATAAAGTAAGGTATTGATTTTGGCCTTGTTATTAAAATTTTACTAAGATACGTTTAATATGGAACTTAATTATTCTACCCTATAGTGAATTTATTTTGAATATATATGTATATATTTTGAAATATATATGTATTTTAATGCATATATATATATACAATCTTTTTAGTGTTATTTTTTATAGTGCGTAAAATATTTCTATAAAATGAAAAATTATTTTTTATATAAAATGTATTTTGTTTTCATAGGGGATTTGTCGATGTATTGTTATACAAATTATTTATTATTTTAATATATATATATAAAATTGAAACTTATCCCTTTTTAAAGTTTTTTTTTTTTCTATTATCCCCAGTACACGTGGTACAGGCCATGATAACCATGGTGGGTAGAGGTTGACGACTGCTTTTACTGTAAGTGCACCACATATCTACACATGTGAAAAGCAGTTCGACTTTGCACTTACAAAAAGCATTAAATACATTGTTGTAATACCTTTTTAAAGGGAGAGGTGCCACTTTTGATACACAAATGCTATCCTCCCGCAACTCTATGTTATATATATATATTATCTATATATATAAAAATGAATGTATGTCTGTTTGTTTGTCCTTTATGCCTGACCAAACCACTCATTGGATCGCCATGAAACTTTGGGAAGTTATTTAGTATAGTACTGGGAAGGTTTCTAGCAAATAAAATTTTTGAAATAACTTTTCGCCTAGAAATAATCAAGATAAATATTCTAATTTATCTGTTATAATTCAACAATCTGCTCTAAATATTATCATGATGATACGATGATTTTGTAATGTAGAAAATTAGGAAAGACAAAATTCAGGATGACACGGCAATTTATTTGAGACAAGAATAATGATACAATTCAAAGGCAAGATACTATTCCTTTAACTTCCAATTACCGAGGGAACCAATTAATATAATATAAAAATTCAAATATTCCTATATTTTAAAATATATATTTTTTTATTCATTGATAATTTTACTTTTGTTAACATCGTTTTTAAAAAGACTTTCAGTTTTGTTGTAAATATGCGTAGTTAACATATCAATATTTTTGAATCACTAATATAGGATTAACTTTATAAATTCTATATAATGTGAAAATAACTAATGTGTAATATTTCCTCAAGTAATTGAAAATAAAAGCTACTTGACGGTAAATAATTATCTTTTTCTTATCACGACAGCACCTTCAACCTTTTATCTTATCGATCCTTTGTCTTATCAACCCTTTATCTAACAACAACAACAAATTATTCTTAACATATATATAATAGAATGTATCTATAAAGTGACACCTCTCCCTTTAAATATACATCAGAACTATGCATTATATTTATTACTTCAGTAAAAAACTATGTTATGATGCATCAGCGCGCCATCTGTTATGAAAATTCGCAACTATTATAGACGTGTATGATCATTTTTAATATTAAACAATTTCTACTGCCCTTACTGCAATGAAAAAAAAATTAATGGAAGGGCCTGGCTCATCACTGATGAACACTTACAGTGGTTTCCTTATTTAAAGAGAGGGTTCCTCATTGATGAGTCATGCCCTTTTATTTTTTATTTTCATCATTGCAGTATAAGAGGCCGTTGGAATATGTTATAAATTATTTTAAAATAGAATCTCTAAAATTAGTTTCAATTATCAACAATAGAGGGCGCTAGGATATTGATGATAATGGTGGCAATGATAACAATAATATTGTCACGAAATTGGTTTATGTAAATCGAATGTAATCAAATCAAATTGATGATAATTGAAACTAATTTTAGAGATTCTCTTTTAAAATACACACACACAGCCTTTATTAAGACGTTAGTCTTATACAGATTCTCCGTACAAGGTGCAATAACAGGAGAAGAGCAGCACAGGAAACCAGTAGTTCCGCAACTATATACAATTATTAGTAATAAGGAAAAGTAAGATTTAATATGAAAGGTCGACCTCATCGCCTCAAGTCTTCAATTCCATAAGCGCGGAGCAGAAATAGGAACTAAGTTATTTAGTTCGCCATAAATATCGCATCCAGACACAAAAAGGAGGTTTACTCCAGCACAGCCATCCCTATCACCAGCTCCGCAATCTCATCGTCGACCAACACGATGGCCCCTCGATGTTTCGTCATCATTTCTTTTAAAATAATTTAAAACATTTTCCAACGACCTTATGCTGCAATAATGATAATGAAAATAATAGGGCATGACTCATCAATAGGGAACTCTCTCTATAAATGACGAAACAACTGTAAGTGTTCATCAATGATGAGCCAGGCCCCTTTTATTATAATTTTTAACATTATATAAGAGGTCAGTATAAAAATATTTTTTAATTATGGCGCGCTAGTGCATCATATTATAAATGTTCTAATAAAAGAAACAATTTGATATTTGCGGAAGAGCGATTGCTCGAAGCATATTATATATTTATAATTATATGTAATTCTACTGTCCTCAAAGCTTATGTCCATAGTTCATCTAAAATACCAATTCCAAGAGTCTCTCAACAGTATCACTATAAAAGGAAGTTCCAAAAATACAATATAACAGCGGTATGGTAGATTAAACTGGCGAAACCGCTGGGAGGGTTCATCACTGATGAGCCAGGACCTCCTATTAATTTTTCCAATGCAGTAAGGGCAGTAGAAATTGTTGAATATCAAAAAGAATCTTACGTCTTTAAAATATTTTCGAATTTAAATATGTAAATAATTTTATGTTTAATATTATATAAGATAGATATGTAAATTCTATAACTAATTTTTTCATATTCTTGTTTCTAGTTGTGTTGTGAGGGAAACTTCACTTACAAAGTGTACCAATATACACCTATCCCCCGATTTACACGGTAGATACGTTCCTGAGAAAAACGTGTAAATCGGGGGATAGGTGTACACAGAAATGAAAATAAAATGCATTGACAGGTTAAAATATGTAGTCAGCACATAAGCTCAGGATTCCTCGTGAGATGTGTACACAGCGCATGTGTTCAATCACAGTAGCATTTAGTATAGTGCGATAAAAACAAAAAAAAACTTATTTGGAAAACCGTGTAAAAGCGAAAACGTGTAAAACAAGTACCATGTAAATCGGGGGATAGATGTATTAATATATTTCTAATCTGAAACTGTGACAATATTAGATAGACAACATTGAATTTATTCCCCTGTGATTGCAAAACTATAGTTGAAAGACAGTTACACCTATCTGTTCATTGTTTTTTTATGGTTGCGTAAATACTTTTTTACTTTTTTTCTCTTTCGCAACAATTACCTTTGTCAAACACCAAGGACCCAGACCAATTAGTTTGTTAAATTCTCGTGCACACAGTTTCTAAGGACATCTGGTACGGCTATGACATTCCTTCTAAGTTTTTTTTTTTTTTGCTTATCCCTAGTACACGTGGTACAGGCCATGATAATCATGTTGGGTAGTTAGCGACTGCTTTTTTACTGTAAGCGCACCACATGTCTACACATGTGAAAGCAGTTCGACTTTGCACTTACAGATGTGCCAGAGTCCCGTTTGGTTACTTGCACTCGCTGGTGGGGTTGGACTTTTGCAAGAATCGGGGGGGCCATTGGAGCATTTTTTATTATTTTTTTAAACAGAAAAAAGTGTCAAATGCGGGAATCGAACCCGGGTCATAGTGGTCGAAAACCAAACGGTTTAACCAGCCTTCCACCGACCCCTCTCCTTCTAAGTAATTCTCTGTAGATACATCAAGAAATTCCCATGAACGACCTATCTATTGAGCGAACTGCCTGAGTAAATAATAAAAACCTCATGACAATTCCTTCCGGTCTCTTCTATTTACACACTACGATTCAAAGTATATAAAGTGATATATGCTATTGTACTGTTATCTAGGACCAATTAAATATTTTTCTAAACTCTCTACACCCATTCCTTAGAGTGAACATCCAATAGGTTGTGACATTCCTTCTGAGAAATTCTTTGTGGATACATCAAAAACCTCCCATGAACGACTTATCTGTTGAGCGACCTTCTATGTGTAATTAATAAAAACTGAATTACAGGGAACAGAATCCCTCCGGTCAATTCTATTTACACACTACGTTTCAAAGTATATAAATGATTTATGCTCTTGTAATGTCATCTAGACTTTTTGTCTACTTTTTGTCTATTCTTTGGCTATTTCAGTCTACCTCTTATATATCTATAGTCTACTATTGTGTTGTGTGTCACAGTATATGACAATATCACAATACACCCATACCTCGCTTTGCGTTGGGGTTACGTTTCAAAAAAACACGACGCAAATTGAAACGACGCAAAGTGAAAATATGTGAATGCGCAATCAAAAACAAAGGTGTTGCCATATTTTAGGAAAAAAATTCTAAAAATAATTAAAGACTCAAATCCAAAACAACGCAACTTCGAAAATTTAACGACGCACAGTGAAAATCAGTAAAAATTAAGCAGCGACGCAACTTCGAAAAAAACGCAAAGCGAGGTATTGGTGTATATTGTATTATACGAATTATCCCAGAGTGAATGTTTGGTCAAAGAATGTTTGGTCGCTTTAACAAATTAACATTTGATAACAATTCTATTTTTATTGAAATAGTAGTAGGAATAATACAGAAATAACATTATTACTATTTGATTACTAGCATCGTTTCATAACGGGGAAATATGTAAATAAGTTTGTAACTATTATAGACGCGTAAGATTCTTTTTAAAAATAAACAATTTCTACTGCCCTTACTGCAATGGAAAAATTAATGGGAGGGCCTGGCT
>CP092876.1:14876231-14945628 GCA_030710605.1 Cordylochernes scorpioides | reverse complement strand
AAAACAGACGACAAAGCAAAAAATAAGCAAATTAATAATAGAGGGTAAGTTCCTATTTTTCACAAGCTTTCACACTCAAAGAATATTCAACTTTTTGCTTCAAAAGGCGTACCTGAATCTGTTAAAATACATAGTATAGTAAATTAAGAAAAAGGCATTTCCTTATCGTGCTATTGAAAGTTGCTGATGGCTTGTGCAGTTTCAGTTGCATGATAAGGAGATGCCTTTTTCATTAATTTATCCATCTTATCCCATTACAATTTCTCATTTGTACTATTTTCTCACATAGTATAATAAATTGATAGAGAGAGAGCCATCCCTCTCTCAAATATATTTTTTTTCTTTAACATATCCTATGATCGAAATAATATTCGTTGTTAATCTCAAAAAAAAAAAAAGCAGACAGACAGATCTATAAACAAAATATTTACAAATAAAATGCTGACTTGGTGTCACATGACTGATGATGATAAACCGAATAGGCCACTATAGATTATTCTGTGATAAAATCTATGGATGAGACATTACAGTCATGATGTGATTGCAGGTTGAGAATGGCACTTAGTACAAAGTGGGAAATCCTTGCAACCATGATTTATTTTAAAAAGAATCATACGCGTCAAAAATTGTTTAAATTTCTTATGAAATATGGCACACTAATATATCATATTGCAACAAAGTATTATTTTATTAACAGAGTATCATTTTTTATGTTTATATTTTCCTACTCTGTAAACTTCCTTCATTGCTTATCTTGTTTTATCATTCATAGTTTGTGTTTGCCTTAAATAAATTGTTGTGTCAACCTGAAGTTTACCTTTTCATCATCCATTCTGGTTAGCAACCCCGTAAATAAAGTTATTTCCGTTTCCAAAGTTTGCCCTTCTTGATTTTCCACATGGCAATATTAATATTCTGAAAGATCATTGTCCTTAGATGATCAGAATTAAGTCTGAAAATCAAGAACTGCTGTATCACCAGTGTAGAAAGACAAATTTCGTTCCTCCCTCTCTATTCCTCAAAGTTCCCGTTAAGAACATTTTCTCTCCATCGTAAAGATAAGAGGCTGCCTGGCCGGTATTCATAGTTCTTCAAATTAAAGACACTTCGGCCAGTAAATCTTTTTTATTGTCTCGACGTTTCGACAAAAATCTTTTGTCTTCGTCAGGAGCGAACAAAATTAAAACATTTAGCAAAGCGAAAAATAATACAAATGTGATATTGTACTTGGATAAATTGCATAAATTAAGAAAAAGACATCTCCTTATCGTGCAACTGAAAGTTGCTGATGGCTTGCGCCATCTATCGGAATAAATATCAACTATTCTCGTTGATTTTCAATTATTCCAGAATTGGCCAAATACCCATTCTTGATTAACCAAGAAAAGTTCGTGGTTAGCTTTTCTTGATTAATCAAGAATGGGTATTTGGCCAATTATGGAATAATTAAAAATCAACGAGAATAATTGATATTTATTCCGATAGAAGGCGCAAGCCATCAGCAACTTTCAGTTACACGATAAGGAGATGCCTTTTTCTTAATTAGGCAAAGCGTTAGAAATTATTCGAAACGTCGAGATAATAAAAAGATTTACTGAACGAAGTGTCTTTTATTTGAAGATAATTTTCTTTAACGAATGATACAGAGAATAAAGTTAGTTCAATCCACAATACACAAGAAATGGAATCAGATGTCACCCAGGGGAAACATGTTGACTTTCCACGCCCCCGCATTCAGCCTCCCACCCACACTAATGTTCCCGACCCCCGGGGCATATAGGTCACGATACATACTTTAGTACTTTTGACAGTAATTGGTTTGTTTCTACGTTGTCTTGACATACCCTAAGTAGTACGCTGTTGATCAGAAACAGAACATTGCGAATTCAGACTAGGAAGTTGGAATGGAAATATCTTTATTTACGGCTGCTAACCAAAAATAGATGATTTTTGAGCCCCAATGGCCGCATAAAGCGGAATATATACAAACCACTATGACCAGACTGGAGAGGCTAGGGACAGGATCTCTGTTAGGGAAGAGGCAGGTTAGGCCGGATTGGATCCGCGGAGGTCAGGAGATAGGAAGAGAGGACTAGAACTTTGCAGCTCTAGCTCTGGCAGTTGGGCAAGACATTGATCTTGCCTCGTGGTCAACAGAGATGGGAAGTTGATAAATATCCTCTTTATTCATATTTCTAGCGAAAAATATTTATTATTCTATGAACAAGTTATTAATTTTGATATTATATTTTGCTACTCTGTATACTTCCTTTATTATACAATGCAATATAATGCGGCTTGTGATTGTAAAACGACATTTGAAAACCATCCCGCATGTGTTTCTTTTCAACGATAAATCAAAATTTATTTCAAGGAGAAATAACGATTATTTCTAACCTTTTGGATGAGGTATGAAAGGGTGAATTGTGAAGAGTAATGATAAACAGAAAACTAAAAGTGTCCAGGGATGGGAATCGAACCCACAGTGTTCCGCTTACCGGGCAGATGCCATGTCCACTAGGCTACCTTGGACATATTTTTCCGTTCGTTTATTGTTTCCTTTATTGTTTATCTTATACTTTATCAATTTAATTTTAGTTTGTGCCTGGAATAAATCACCGTGTACATCTGTCTTTCCTAATTTTATTCATGATAATATATATGTTACGATATTTCTAATGGAATTTATATTTAGGAAAGGTTTTTCACCAATGGCAGTCATTTGGTAAATAATTTTAAAAATATATATAAATTTAATTGCCATCTATCGTTAACATTTTGCACAAATAAATTTACTGGCAATGTGTTTCTTTTAAATATCATCAAATATTATCTCTACAGACCTCACTACAATGATATGAGTTATTGAATGAGAGGGCTTGGCTCATCAGTAGTGACCCTCTCAGCGGTTTCGCCTAATTATTCTCTAGACCGCTCTACTATTGTATTGGATTCTTGTTCCTTCTTCCAAAATCACTTTATTAGGTACCGCTCAAAAAGAGCAACCTTGTTTATGCTATTTGCAACAATGAATAATATGTGAGGGTTATTCAGATATTAAAACAAAGGGTCCAACGCGGGATTCGATCCCGGTTCATGGCTGTTGGGAATCGAGGATTTTACCCACATTGTATTGGATTGGTTTGGGATATACCCTGTATTTTCTATGGAAGGCAGCTTAGGGGTGTTTAGTGAACTATGGACATAAGCTTATAGGTCTGTAGGGGTACATACATATAATTTCAAGGTATTGCATCGAGTAAAGCTCTTTCGCAAAATATGGTTTCATAACAAATTTATTATCAAATGGTTGGTTCAAAATCACATTAATAGGTACCGCTCAGCAAGAACAACCTAGTTCATGATAATTGAAACAGTGAATAATATATGAAGGTTATTCACATATTAAACAAATTTTAACGCGGGATTTAAACCCGGTTCATGACTGTCGGGAATCGAGCGTGTTACCCACTCGTCCACCGACTTATATCGGGAATCGAGCGTGTTAAGTTTTGTTTGTATTGGATTGGTTTGGGATATACCCTGTATTTTCTATGGAAGGCAGTTTAGGGGTGTTTAGTGAACTATGGACATAAGCTTATAGGTCTGTAGGGGTACATACATATAATTTTAAGGTATTGCATCGAGTAAAGCTCTTTCGCAAAATATGGTTTCATAACAAATGTATTATTAAATAGTTTATTTTTAACTTTTGATCAAAATATCAAAATAAACGCTGGGTGATTATGATAGGAGCCAGGAGGGGAGATCTTGTGTTGTAGAATTTCCTATCCTCTCCTCCAATCCTTTAAATAATCATATATCTCTGCATCTTATATCTCACTCGTCCCTTTTCGGTCTTTACCATTTCAAATTGAATGATATCTCAAACTTCTGATTTTTGCATGTCACTGTAGTTCATCCAGTAATATATCTATGCGTTACCTATTCTGTTTGATATTGGACAATGACGTTAAGCTTGTTTTAGCTATCGGTTGAAATTAAGTGATTGAACATGTGTACAAGTTCTTAAGCGGGTGACATTTGTTTACATAAAAATGACCAAGAAACAATCGCAGTTTTATTCATTGCAAAGTATTTCTTCATAACATAGCATAATACGAGAGATTTAACATTATTTTAGATTTCTATCATGCTTAATTCTCATTTGATGTTTTAATGCCCGATATCTCCTTTTGTTGAAAAGTTATATTCCTATATGTAAAAATATACTTTGTGTTATTCTATATATGTAAGTTCCAAGCCCTCCCAATATATTTTTTTCATCGCAGTAAGGGCAGTAAAAGTTTGCATTATGTATAAAAGAAACATTCGTGCTTTTAAATCCTTTTATTTTATATGTATAGATGGCGCGTTATTGCTTTGTGTTAATTTATGCCTAACTGGCCTTGTCTTTATTGTTTGCGGAAGAGCATTGCTCGATGCACATATTTGAATGTAATTCTACTGTCCTATAGGCTTATGTCCATAGTTGTCTTGAAAACCATTTCTGAGATTCCATCCTTCAGTGCTGCGTATATAAGCAGAATCGTCCAATACAGTATTAAAGCTCTGAGAAGCGGTCTGGTGGATTAAATTGGCGAAACCGCTGGGAGGGTTCACCACTGATGAGCCAAGCCCTCCCAATATATATATTTTTTATCGCAGTAAGGACAGTAGAAGTTTGTATTATGTATAAAAGAAACATTCGTGCTTTTAAAATCCTTTCATTTTTATATTTTCTTTTGTTTGTATTTATACCTTTATAAAAGGAGATGCTGTGATTTGCGTGTGACATATATACATTTGAATGAAAGAAAAAGTAGTTTAAAGGAATATATACATATTTACATATCAGTATGCAAATTGATTACATTAGTAGTCACTTATTTAGTTAAGTACATTCTGCAGAATTTGTTGAATCTTTGGTGTATGTCCTTAGTGTAGACCAGATGTTGCATATTTGTTATGGGAAGTTGATTTAGTTCCCTAAGGTCAGATAAATGATTTAAAAAAAGCTATTTAACCTTAGTAATAACAAACTTTATCCATTCTTGGTCACTATATCTCTTCAGATATAAGAAATTTGTGATTTACTTTTTAAAAAATATTCCAAAAACCTTTCGCAATATCACAAAAACACCACGGGGTTTCTAACTATCGCTCTTCAACGATATAATTTGCTGATTGCAATTTTTCCCGTTGAAAAGCGAGAGCTCGAGATTTTGCGGTGTTTTTGTAATAAAGAAACGTATTGCGAAAGGTTTTTCGAATCTACTTATATAATTGCCTTATTTTGTCTGTCTGAAGCCTACGGATAGAATGCGCGCCCATTGGCTGCCGGCGAACACGTGATCTCCCTGCCCCCCTCTAGACAACCCTGTTATCAGCTTTGTGATACATACACCTGTCTATAGCGGCCATTCTAGACAACCCTGTTATCAGCAGTGTGTTACATCCACCTGTCTATACAGACCACCCTGTCTATAGCGGCCACTCTAGACAACCCTGTTATCAGCTGTGTGATACATCCACCTGTCTATACAGACCACCCTGTATATAGCGGCCATTCTAGATAACCCTGTTATCAGCTGTGTGATACATACACCTGTCTATAGCGGCCATTCTAGACAACCCTGTTATCAGCAGTGTGTTACATCCACCTGTCTATACAGACCACCCTGTCTATAGCGGTCACTTTAGGCAACCCTGTTATCAGCAGTGTGATACATACACCTGTCTATACAGACCACCCTGTCTATAGCGGCCACTCTAGACAACCCTGTTATCAGCTGTGTGATACATACACCTGTCTATAGCGGTCACTTTAGGCAACCCTGTAATCAGCAGTGTGTTACATCCACCTGTCTATACAGACCACCCTGTCTATAGCGACCACTCTAGACAACCCTGTTATCAGCTGTGTGATACATCCACCTGTCTATACAGACCACCCTGTATATAGCGGCCATTCTAGATAACCCTGTTATCAGCAGTGTGATACATACACCTGTCTATACAGACCACCCTGTCTATAGCGGCCACTCTAGACAACCCTGTTATCAGCTGTGTGATACATACACCTGTCTATACAGACCACCCTGTCTATAGCGACCACTCTAGACAACCCTGTTATCAGCTGTGTGATACATCCACCTGTCTATACACACCACCCTGTATATAGCGGCCATTCTAGATAACCCTGTTATCAGGTGTGTGATACATGCACCTGTCTATAGCGGCCACTCTAGACAACCCTGTTATCATCAGTGTGTTACATTCACCTGTCTATACAGACCACCCTGTCTATAGCGGTCACTTTAGGCAACCCTGTTATCAGCAGTGTGATACATACACCTGTCTATACAGACCACCCTGTCTATAGCGACCACTCTAGACAACCCTGTTATCAGCTGTGTGATACATCCACCTGTCTATACAGACCACCCTGTCTATAGCGGCCACTCTAGGCAACCCTGTTATCAGCTGTGTGATACATCCACCTGTCTATACAGACCACCCTGTCTATAGCGGTCACTTTAGGCAACCCTGTTATCATCAGTGTGTTACATTCACCTGTCTATACAGACCACCCTGTCTATAGCGGTCACTTTAGGCAACCCTGTTATCAGCAGTGTGATACATACACCTGTCTATACAGACCACCCTGTCTATAGCGACCACTCTAGACAACCCTGTTATCAGCTGTGTGATACATCCACCTGTCTATACAGACCACCCTGTCTATAGCGGCCACTCTAGGCAACCCTAGGAAGCAAGATGTATACAAGGTGTAGATAAGATGAAGATCTAGATGAAGATTAAAACGTTTTTAAAATATATTCGCACTCGGGTAAAACCCGGGCGTTGCCCGGGCCATTCGTCTAGTATTTTTATAAAAGATATCTTTAATTATAGATACATCTCCACCTTTTAGGAGAGACTGGGATTACCAATATATTAACATATGAATACTATACATGTTGTACAGGTACTATGTATGTTGTTTGATCATCATATACAGTCATGGACAAATCTTTTTTTTGAAGGAGATAGAGACAATTTTGTTCACACTTGGTTATCTCGTGTGTTTTCAATAAAGGTGTCACTGCAATATCTTTCAGAGTTATTATCTGAATCCCGATATACATGCTAAAAGTTACAACTTCCTTAAGTTTTGTCTATGAGTGTATCTCTTTAATTTGAACTTGCTTCACCAACCTCCAATCTGGTTCAAATTGGATATCAATATTTAGATATTAAAAATGGGGTAATTATTATTTTCCAGTTAAAGAACTATTGATAATATTGTAATTGTGTAAAAAATAAGGAGCGCGGTTTTTTTGCTGCGAAGAAAAATGTCATCAAAGGACCTGGAAGATATTGATTGTGGAGGCTTCCACCAGCCGGGATGAATATCGACCCGGGCCTAAATACCATTCTATCGATTTCCCAGTATTGTAAGCAAATACAAGCTCTGTCTTGCCCGTCCTTTTATCTTAGTGTTCCCATCAGAATTGGAGATCTCGAATGTCATTCGTATTGTACCATCGTTGTGATAAACCGAATAAAACACGATTCAAAACTAGTCTTTCAGTAATACGCTAACCTTGAAGTATGCACGAAGGAATGTGTGGCCATTGGATATGCGTCGGACCTTTAAGCTGTTGTTGGATTCTGTGCTATCTGGAATATAGGAGCTCTATCTATGCTTCATTTCTTCCTGTGGTGAATCTGTATAGGACCGGTGGTCTTAATAAAGCTGTGTGTACGCACGCCTATTAAAATATTTGATGACTGGATATGCGTCGGACCTTTAAGCTGTTGTTGGATTCTGTGCTATCTGGAATATAGGAGCTCTATCTATGCTTCATTTCTTCCTGTGGTGAATCTGTATAGGACCGGTGGTCTTAATAAAGCTGTGTGTACGCACGCCTATTAAAATATTTGATGACTGGATATGCGTCGGACCTGTAGGCTGTTGTTGGATTCTGTGCTATCTGGAATATAGGAGCTCGATCTATGCTTCCTTTCTTCCTCTGGTGAATCTGTATAAGTCCGGTGGTCTTAATAAAGCTGTGTGTACGCACGCCTATTAAAATATTTGATGACTGGATATGCGTCGGACCTGTAGGCTGTTGTTGGATTCTGTGCTATCTGGAATATAGGAGCTCTATCTATGCTTCATTTCTTCTTCTGGTGAATCTGTATAAGTCCGGTGGTCTTAATAAAGCTGTGTGTACGCACGCCTATTAAAAATATTTGATGACTGGATATGCGTCGGACCTGTAGGCTGTTGTTGGATTCTGTGCTGTCTGGAGTATAGGAGATCCATCTATGCTTCCTTTCTTCCTCTGGTAAATCTGTATAGGACCGGTGGTCTTAATAAAGCTGTGTGTACGCACGCCTATTAAAATATTTGATGACTGGACATGGGTCGGACTTGGAGACTGTTGGGTTCTGTGCTAACTGGAGTATAGGAGCTTCATCTATGCTTCCTTTCTTCCTCTGGTGAATCTGTATAGGACCGGTGGTCTTAATAAAACTGTTTTGTTGTTATAATAGAAAAAGATAACTCGTTCAAAGAATACGTTTTGATGGTTAGATAGCTGCAGAGAGAAGATAGAGAACTGGTATAAACTATTGTATTTCGACGGCTCGGGATCGAATCCCGATTTGGACACTTTTTTTTCTTCTGAAGAATGTGTTTCAATGGCTTTCTGACTTTTTCAAAAGTCTAACCTGATCATTGATCTATGGTAAAAGGACACCTCTCTACAAAGGACACTTTGACTCTGCAACTTGATCTTGTTCTCTTTTTAGAGAGGTTCTATTATACGGAATTTTTTAATCATCTACTATTTATCAATATAATAAAAATAAGTTATATTGTGTAGAAATATAAATCGATTTTTTATACACCAATACCTCGCTTTGTGTCGTTTCGTTTTGCGTTTTTTTCGAAGTTGCGTCGCTGCTTAATTTTTACTGATTTTCACTGTGCGTCGTTAGATTTTCGAAGTTGCGTTGTTTTGGATTCGAGTCTTTAATTTTTTTTCTTAAAATATGGCAACACCTTTGTTTTTGATTGCGCCATGCCATCGAAATTTTATTTTCACTTTGCGTCGTTTCAATTTGCCATGTGTTTTTTTGGAACGTAACCCCGACGCAAAGCGAGGTATGGTTGTATATATTTTGAATAACATTTTACAATATTTTTATAATGAAAAAGAGCTAGATACCTTAAAACTTCCAATATTAATCAGGAAAAAATATTCAATTTTGAAATTTTTCTGAAACTTGAAGAAATAAATGATATTTTAATTTATTAGAGTAATGTATAGAAGATGCGGGTTTATCCTTTCTTGTAATAATTCTGTAAAAAGAAACAAAGACAATGTATGTGTAAACAATACTTTTATAACATGATGCAATAGCGCGCCATCTGTTATCAAAATTCGAAACTATTTTAAACGCGTAAGATTCCTTTTGAAATTGAACAAACTTCTACTGCCCTTACTGCAATTGAAAAATTAAAGGGGAAGGCCTGGCTCATCAGTGGTGAACCCTCCCAGCGGTTTCGCCAGTTTAAGTATATTGCAGTAAGGGCAGTAGAAATTGTTTAATTTCAAAAAGAATCTTACGCGTTTAAAATAGTTTAGAATTTTGAAAACTTTCTTGGCAATGTCTAATGGAATATTTTGTCTTCAGTCTGTGGATGGATTGTTTTGCAGGACGTCATAGGTGACTTGACAAACTGACAATTATCTGAATGACAGATGAATGGTGACAATGCTGAAATTTGTGGCGTCTGCTATGTTATTAGTAGCCTGTGTTACTGGATTGTTTAGAAAAAATACTTTTATAATAATATTTGATCTTATTGAGAGAGATTGAGATTTAAACTTCCTTATTACAGCGTTCATATAAGATTATATAAAAGAGACAAGGGTCGCCTCTTCCGTCAAAATAGACGTCTAAAATCAGACGCTATGTATTAACCGTCGCCGCAACTAGATGGCGTCTGGTTTTAGACGTCTATTTTGACGGGAGAGGCGACCCTTGTCTTTTTAGATCAATTTCCTCTCGGCAAAATTTCCATCTATAAGATTATATATGGTTAAAAATGCAAAATTGAATAAATATAAATAAATAAGGATAAATATATGAATACATATATAAATTAATTAATAAATATACATATATATAATATGCAATGTCGTCCATATATATCACTCTTGTATATACATAAAATAAACATTTTTTTTTTATGGAAAAGAAGATATTTCACTTACTAATTCAAATATTTATTCATTTTTTCTTATCACTAACCTGTTTAAAATAAATATATTAGATATATATAACCGCTTTAAAGCTTTAAAACTATCTTTTTAATGAAGTTTTTTTAAAGGTGAGAATGCCCTCGGCACATAGTTAAAAAAAGCAGACTGTCGTTGGAGGTATATTGAAATTCTGGAATAAAATAAGGTATTGATTTTGGCCTTGTTATTAAAATTTTACTAAGATGCGCTTAGTATGGAACTTAATTATTCAACGCTATAGTGAATTTATTTTGAATATATATGTATATATTTTGAAATATATATGTATTTTAATGCATATATACAATCTTTTTAGTGTTATATTTTTTATAGTGCGTAAAATATTTCTATAAAATGAAAAATTATTTTTTATATAAAATTTATTTTGTTTTCATAGGGGATTTGTCGATGTATTGTTATAAATTATTTATTATTTTAATATATATATATAAATTGACACTTATCCCTTTTTAAAGGTTTTTTTTTTCTTTTTTTTCTATTATCCCTAGTACACGTGGTACAAGCCATGATAATCATGGTGGGTAGAGGTAGACGACTGCTTTTACTGTAAGTGCACCACATGTCTATATATGTGAAAAGCAGTTCGACTTTGCACTTAGAAAAGGCATTAAATGCATTGTTATGCTTCTGAGAAGTTTTAATCCTAAACAGGGTCTTTGCAAATGGTACACGTATGGTGATACAGTGCATGTGCTCTCATGTCCTTGAAGAAGTGTAGATGTGTTGTTTGCAATTTTATGTTCTGATTTGTTAAAGTCTTCTTCTTTTTTTCATTTTAAATAAATTTTTAGGCATAGGCAACAATGCCTATAGTTTCTCACCTGCGGGCCCTTCGGGTAAACCCGGGGCGTTGCCCGGGTCACTCGGCTAGTATATATATAATAGAATATATCTAAAGAGACCCCTCTCCCTTTAATTATACATCAAAATGATGCATTATGTTTATTACTTCAGTAAAAAACTATATTATGATACATCCGCGCGCCATCTGTTATGAAAATTCGTAACTATTATAGAAGTGTATGATCATTTTTAATATTAAACAATTTCTACTGCCCTTACTGCAATGGAAAAAAAATTAATGGGAGGGCCTGGCTCATCAGTGGTGAACCCTCCCAGCGGTTTCGCCAGTTTAATCTACCACATGTATGGGGCGTTGTTGAGTTTGTCAAGAAAGCGGTTCACACAGGGAAGACCACATGAAAATCATCTTATAGCAATTTAGCAAAGAATTCTAACCTAGGATCCCTTACCTAACCAGCTAGAAACACCTTTTTTTTTTTGAACGTTTCGATCAATTTTACAATGATACTCATCATAATTATATCCCGAAACCAATGAATTTACACAAAATATCAAAATAATATAAAGTGGTTATATAACTATTCTTAATTGTATAATTTTATAAAAATAATAAAGGCGATAAATACAACTAAAAATAGATAAAAAATTGCTAAAATAATTTAACGGTACTTTTTAAAAATATTTATATGAAAAATAGACACTTCGGCCAGTTGTAGTTTTTATTTTCTTAAAGTTTCGACAAAAATCTTTTGTCTTCGTCAGGAGAAGTAAATAAAAATAAAGCATTTGGCAAGGCGTTAAAAATTGTTCTGAACAATTGCCTGGCTCATCTCTGATGAACATTTACAGAGGTTTCGGCATTTAAAGAGAGGGTTCCTCATTGATGAGTCATGCACTTTTATTTAAATTTTCATTATTTCAGTATAAGAGGTCGGTGGAAAATGTTTTCAATTATTTTACAAAAATAATCTCTAAAATTTGTTTCAATTATCAAAAATAGAGGGCGCTAGGATATTATTGATAATGGTGACAATGATAACAATAATATTGTTACGAAATTGGTTTATGTAAATCAAATGTGAATCAAATGTCTCTATAAGTAAATATGTAAATACGCCTATGTTTAATGTTACATAAGGAAGATAGGATAAAGCACAATTTAGATTATAGATTATAATAAAATAAGACCTAATCCAAATAATTTATTAGTGTGTGACCTTTCGGCAACAACATTGTCACCATCATCAGACAAAAGAATAAATGATTTCTTATTTTGTCTGATGATGGTGACAATGTTGTTGCCGAAACGTCACACACTAATAAATTATTTGGATTAGGTCTTATTAAGTATAGATATGTATATTCTATAAATAAGATATGTAAATTCTGTAACTGATTTTTATTTCTTGTTTCTAGTTTTGTTGTGAGGGAAACATTACTCACAAAGTGTATAAATTGATTAATAAATTTCTAATTTGAAACTGTGATAATATTAGATAGACAAAACTTTATTTATTCCCCTGTGATTACAAAATTCTAGTTGAAAGACAGTTACACCTATCTGTTCATTGTCTTTTTTTATGGTTGCGTAAATACTTTTTTACTTTTCTCTTTCGCAACAATTACCTTTGTGAAACGCCAAAGACCCAGACCAATTAGTTTGTTAAATTCTCGTGCACACAGTTTCTAAAGGACATCTGGTACGGCTATGACATTCCTTCTAAGTTTTTTTTTTTTGCTTATCCCTAGTACACGTGGTACAGGCCATGATAATCATGGTGGGTAGTTAGCGACTGATTTTTTACTGTAAGCGCACCACATGTCTATACATGTGAAAGCAGTACGACTTTGCACTTACAAATGTGCCAGAGCTCCGTTTGGTTAGTTGCACTCGCTGGTGGGGTTGGACTTTTGCAAGAATGGGGGGGCCATTGGAGCATTTAGAAAAAAAAAAAATTAACAGAAAAAAGTGTCCGATGCGGGAATCGAACCCGGGTCGTAGTGGTCGAAAACCAAACGGTTTAACCAGCCTTCCACCGACCGCCCTTCCTTCTAAGTAATTCTCTGTGGATACATCAAGAAATTCCCATGAACGGCCTATCTATTGAGCGAACTGCCTGAGTAAATAATAAAAACCTCATGACAATTCCTTCCGGTCTCTTCTATTTACACACTACGTTTAAAAGTATATAAAGTGATATATTATTCTATTGTACTGTTATCTAGGACCAATTAAATATTTTTCTAAACTCTCTACACCCATTCCCTAGAGTGAACATCCAATAGGTTGTGACATTCCTTCTGAGAAATTCTCTGTGGATACATCAAAAACCTCCCATGAACGACTTATCTGTTGAGCGACCTTCTTTGAGTAATTAATAAAAACTGTATTACAGGGAACAGGATCCCTCCGGTCAATTCTCTTTATACACTACGTTTCAAAGTATATAAATGATATATGCTCTTGTACTATCATCCAGACTTCATGTCTACTTTTTGTCTATTCTTTGGCTATTTTAGTCTACTTCTCATATATTTCTAGTCTACTATTGTGTTGTGTATCACAATATATGACAATATCACAATATATGACAATTTATTGTCACGATAGTGGAGACAAGGAGTCGTTCTCAAATTAAAATAAATAAAGATTTAAGAAATTTAATTGCCATCTATCGTTAAACATTTTCACAAATAAATTTACTGGCAATGCGCTTCTTTTAAATATCATAAAATATTATCTCTACAGACGTTTAGATATCATCAAATATTATCTCTAAAGACTTTTAAATATCATCAAATATTATCTCTAAAGACTTTTAAATATCATCAAATATGATCTCTACAGACCTTTAAATATCATCAAATATGATCTCTACAGACTTTTAAATATCATCAAATATTATCTCTAAAGACTTTTAAATATCATCAAATATTATCTCTACAGACTTTTAAATATCATCAAATATGATCTCTACAGACTTTTAAATATCATCAAATATTATCTCTACAGACTTTTAAATATCATCAAATATGATCTCTACAGACTTTTAAATATCATCAAATATTATCTCTACAGACTTTTAAATATCATCAAATATTATCTCTAAAGACTTTTAAATATCATCAAATATTATCTCTACAGACTTTTAAATATTATCAAATATGATCTCTACAGACTTTTAAATATCATCAAATATTATCTCTACAGACTTTTAAATATCATCAAATATTATATCTACAGACTTAAATATCATCAAATATTATATCTACAGACTTAAATATTATCAAATATTATCTCTACAGACTTTTAAATATCATCAAATATTATCTCTACAGACTTTTAAATATCATCAAATATTATCTCTACAGACTTTTAAATATCATCAAATATTATCTCTACAGACTTTTAAATATCATCAAATATTATCTCTACAGACCTTTAAATATCATCAAATATTATATCTACAGACTTAAATATCATCAAATATTATCTCTACAGACTTAAATATCATCAAATATTATCTCTACAGACTTTTAAATATCATCAAATATTATATCTACAGACTTAAATATCATCAAATATTATATCTACAGACTTTTAAATATCATCAAATATTATCTCTACAGACTTTTAAATATCATCAAATATTATATCTACAGACTTTTAAATATCATCAAATATTATCTCTACAGACTTTTAAATATCATCAAATATTATCTCTACAGACTTTTAAATATCATCAAATATTATCTCTACAGACTTTTAAATATCATCAAATATTATCTCTACAGACTTTTAAATATCATCAAATATTATATCTACAGACTTAAATATCATCAAATATTATATCTACAGACTTAAATATCATCAAATATTATATCTACAGACTTAAATATCATCAAATATTATATCTACAGACCTTACTGTAAGGTCTCAATAGAACTTTTAAATATCATCAAATATTATATATACAGACTTAAATATAATCAAATATTATATCTACAGACTTAAATATCATCATATATTATCTCTACAGACTTAAATATCATCAAATATTATATCTACAGACTTAAATATCATCAAATATTATATCTACAGACTTAAATATCATCAAATATTATATCTACAGACTTAAATATCATCAAATATTATATCTACAGACTTAAATATCATCAAATATTATATCTACAGACTTAGATATCATCAAATAATATATCTACAGACTTAAATATTATCAAATATTATATCTACAGACTTAAATATCATCGAATATTATATCTACAGATTTAAATATCATCAAATATTATATCTACAGACTTAAATATCATCAAATATTATATCTACAGACTTAAATATCATCAAATATTATATCTACAGACCTTACTGTAAGGTCTCAATAGAACTTTTAAATATCATCAAATATTATCGCTACAGTCTGTTGAGATAATATTTGATGATATTTAAAAGAAACGCATTGCCAGTAAATTTATTTGTGTAAAATATTTAAGATTTAAAAATTTAATAATAAAATAAAAGTGTTAAAATTTCACCGTTAAAGATTTATTTACAATAAATACTATTAACAAGCAAGATTATTCACATTGTAGCAGCACTCTTAAGAAGCAATACCGCGGTGAGGGCTCGCTACTGATGAGCCAAGCCCTCTCAATATTTTTTTCATAGCAGTAAGGACAGTAGAAGTTTGTTTTATATTTAAAAAGAAACATTCGCCCTTTAATTCTTCTATTATTTACGTATAGAGAAAAAGTTATCGCTTTATAAATAAGTATTAATCTGTTTCTATTTTATTATGTAATTAATTATTCTATATTGCAATATTTTCACATTTCATACATATACATTTATTACAAAGCAATAACACACCATCTATATATAACAAATAAAAACATTAAGACACGAATGTTTCTTTTCACAAATAAATCAAACTTCTACTGTCCTTACTGCGATGAAAAAATATTGGGAGAGTTCACCACTGATCAACCAAACTGATTCCCAATATTTTCCATCACAGTAAGGACAGTATATGCTTGATTTATTTGTGAAAAGAAACATTCGCATCTTAATGTATTCATTTGTTGTATATATATTATATATTAGATAATAAAAAGGCATATATTGGATTTAATAAAATATTTATTTTGCCAATATTTCTGCTGGCTGAACTTAACCTTTATCGAGGCATTACATCTTTGTATACACAAACTCAGCGCCGCATAGTGTTATAATATCACAGTTGAAATAATTTAAAATACAAAGTAGGTGGTGGAAATATGTGCATGAAAAAAATATTCGAAATTACAATCAGAATAAGTTAAATATCTTAAAATATTAAAGGAAAAATAATGAGGCCTATCTTATATTTTAAAATAGTTGTAATAAGTACATAAAATATAATTCATTAAGAGATAAATGTAAAAATATATGTATCTATTAAAACATATGAAAATAAATTTAAAATGATTTAAACAAAAAAAAAACTGTAAGAACTTTATATATTATATTTATATTATATATATATTGTATTATACGAAATATCCCAGAGGGAATGTTTGGCCAAAGAATATCGATTTAACAACAGCTAATTTGATGACAATTCTATTTTTATTGAAATAGTAGTAGCACAATAATACTGAAAGAACATTATTACTATTTGATTGAAAACATCAATTTATAACTGGCAAATATGTAAATAAGTTTAAGAAAAAGGCATCTTATCGTTCAACTGAAAGTTGCTGATGGCTTGCGCCATCTATCGGTATAAATATAAACTATTCTCGTTCTCACGCAATTCTGGCCTTATCTACCCGTTTCATGATTTTTCAGGATGCCTTAATGACCAATTTTTTGGTCGTTGAGGTACAGCTTGCACCACTCTGATGAGGGCCAACAGCCCGAAACGCGTCCGTTGTTAGCTTTTCTTGATTAATCAAGAATGGGTATTTGGCCGTTTCTAGAATAATTAAAAATTAACGAGAATAGTTGATATTTATTCCGATAGATGGCGCAAGCCATCAGCAACTTTCAGTTGCACGATAAGGAGATGCCTTTTTCTTAATTTATGCACCTTATCCCAGTACAATATTACATTTGTACTATTTTTTCACATAGTAAATAAGTTTGTAACTATTATAGACGCGTATGATTCTTTTTAAAAATAAACAATTTCTACTGCCCTTACTGCAACGGAAAAATTAATGGGAGGTCCTGGCTCATCAGTGGTGAACCCTCCCAGCGGTGTCGCCAGTTTAATCAACCATACCGCTTTTATATTGTATTTTTCGAACTTCCTTTTATAGTGATACTGATGCTAGACTCTTGGAATGGGTATTTTAGATGAACTATGGACATAAGCTTTGTGAGGACAGTAGAATTACATACATTTATAAATATAGATAGAAATTTCCTCCCGGCAAAATTTCCATCTATATTTTAGCCATAGATTTGGCCCAGCCACTTCGCCAGCAAAACACCTCTTTAGCAGATTGTCAAGATTCCATTAGATCCTGTGTGGATCTCATGGAATAAAGTCCGCCCTAGACTGACGAGGGCCATTAGCCCGAAACCATGGTCTCTAGGTGGACACTTCTCAGTTTGCCAAAGCTGGTGTTGTGGCTTTGTCACCGACCCGAGGCCGCTAGTTGCGACGACGGTCAATAGATGGCGTCTGGTTTTAGACGTCTATTTTGACGGGAGAGGCGACCCTTGTCTCTTTATTTATAAATGCTTCGAGCAATCGCTCTTCCGCAAAAAATTATCATTTTTCCATTGCAGTAAGGACAGTAGAAATTGTTTATTTTTAAAAAAGAATCATACGCGTCTATAATAGTTTCGAATTTTGATAACAGATGGCGCGCTAATGTATTATAAATAAGTTTGTTACTGTACCAATTTGAATAGGCTTTGAGAAATGTCTATATTAGAATTTTGAACTTATTTTTGATGCGTATGATTCTTTTTAAATAAAATAATTTTCTACTGTCCTTACTGCAATGATAAAAATAATGAATGTATGGAAGGGCCTGGCTCATCAGTGGTGAACCCACAAACGCATTAAAAAAATAGTTTAAATTTCTGATAATAGATGACACGCTCTAATATATGCTTCATATTTATATTATATTTTTCTATATTTTTTATCATAGGTTTGTGGATTAAGGCAAATTTTACAAAAAAAAAAAAAAAAATCCTGGTTCAAATTCACATAAATAGGTACCGCTCAACAAGAGCAACCTAGTTCATGATAATTGAAACAATGAATAATATGTGAAGGTTATTCATATATTAAACAATTTTTAACGCGGGATTCAATCCCGGTTCATGACTGTCGGGAATCGAGCGTGTTACCCTCTCATCCACCGACTTGAAAAATCATATTCAGTAACAAACTTATTTCCATATTTCCCTGTTATAAAATGATGCTAGTAATCAAATAGTAATAATGTTTTATCAGTATTATTGCTACTACTATTTCAATAATAATAATAGAATTGTTATCAAATTATCAACTTTTTTTATTAAATTAATTAAAGAAGTTTTCGAGTAACCTCTTCTAACTAAAGTTAGCTAAAGAAGGGATTGCTCGAAATCTTTAATCAAGTAAATAAAAAAATTGCGACGTGTCATGTTTTTTTTTTTTTTGGTAAATTTCTATATACATAAAATGAAAAGATTTAAAAGCACGAATGTTTCTTTTATACATAATACAAACTTATACTGCCCTTACTGTCTGGTGGATTAAAATTGGCCAAACCGCTGGGAGGGTTCACCACTGATGAGCCAAGCCTTCCCAATATATTTTTTCATCGCAGTAAGGACAGTAGAAGTTTGTATTATGTATAAAAGAAACATTCGTGTTTTTAAATCTTTTCATTTTATATGTATAGATGGCGCGTTATTGCTTTGTGTAAATTTCTATATGTTTATTTATATCTTAAGATATTTATCATTATATATATGATATTTTATTATGATTTAGACAATGAAAAAAATAATTTGATAGAAATAGAGAATAAAAATCGATTTAACATTTCATTTTTAAAGAAACCGAAAATAATATGTAGATATGTATCTATGCAACTAAAAACCTGTAATTACATCAAGATAAAAAAATCGATTTAATTGCTTTTAAAAATCAAAAGGAATTCCTTTTTATTAATTTAAAACTACGAGATGGATCTGATTGCCCCCGTGTGATTTTAAAATGTAATTATATTCAATTAAAGAAATGAAATTGATTTAAATTTCATCGTTAACTTTACTTAATAACCTCCAGAAATTAGAGGAAACTATCAAATTATTGTAAAAAATAACTTTACATTCAAAGCCATTATCAATAGTTAGTTTCTTTCTTTTTCTGAATTGATAGTGAATATTCATTGAACAATTGAAAAACCATCTTTGTTAATGGATTAACACAATTTTAAAACAATACAACGTCTTTTAATTAATCAACTTTGAATCTCTACTGGAATATTTTTGTCTATTACTAAAGATTAATGTATGTAGTGTTTACATCTAAAACCAATTAGCTTGATGATTCTCATTGTATTTTAGTGAAAGTTGTTGAATAATTTACATAGGAAGGCTGCTGTAAAAAGTATCGCTAGAATGACAGCATGTCGGCAGTTTGGCATCCTCCCAGAGGACAGAAGAAACAATCAATGTGAGAAAAACCTGGGATTGAACACAAGTAAAACCAATCGGGAAGTTAATGGGGTTGGAAACTGTCCAGGAAAGGTCGTGGCATTACTTTTTTTGAGGAGTTGTTGTGGCGTGTTGTGACTTATTGTGACATTGTTGTGACGTATTGTGACATTGTTGTGACGTATTGTGCAATTGTTGTGACATTGATTTTGTTTATATCGTATTGTAAGATTATTGTGTCGTATTTTTACATTTGTTTCATTGTTGTAGCGTGTTGTGAAATTGTTGTGACGTATTGTGGAATTGTTGTGACGTATTGTGGCATTGTTGTGACGTATTGTGTCATTGTTGTGACATTGTTTTTGTTTATATCGTATTGTAACATTATTGTGTCGTATTGTACCATTGTTATTACGTGTTTTGGTATTGTTGTGACGTATTGCGACATTGTTGTGACGTATTGTGTCATTGTTATGACATTTATTTTGTTTATATCGTATTGTGCCTTTATTGTGTCGTATTGTACCATTGTTGTAGCGTGTTGTACCATTGCTGTGACGTATTGTGCCATTTCTGTGACGTATTGTGCCATTGTTGTGACATTATTACGACGTATTGTGTCATTGTTGTAGCGTGTTGTGTGACAAAAGTGGATAACAATTTAGCGACACCGATACAACAATGGCAGAAAGGTAGTTTTAAAACGTCACAACATTGTCACGACAATAGTACAAATGAAAAAAAACACACTACAATAAATGCAAGTAAATTCCATAACAATGAAACAACATGCCACACAATTAAACAACACACCACAATAATTATAAAAACAATGCTATAAAAATAAAACGATAGGCCACAACAATGGAAAATAATTTCATTACAATGATACAAACATCTTTATTGACTTCTTAGTCAATATTTACAGAAGAAAATAAAATCGCCATTGTTGTAGTGTGTAATTTGTTTTGCTACAGTGTGTTGGCGTGTTATATCATCGTTATGGAATTGTATTGACATTTTTGTAGCGTCTTGTTCAATTGTTGTCGCGTATTGTTTCATTGTTATGGCAAGGTTTTGCCATGGCGTGTAATTAAATTGTTTTGCTAGTGTTACCTGGTATTTAATTTTTATGGCATTGTATTGATATTTTTTGTGGCGTGTTGTTTCATTGTTATGCCATTTTTTAGCGTTGTGATGCTTTGTTTCATTGTAATGAAATTAGTTTTATATTGTTGTGGCCTATCGTTTTATTTTTATGGCGTTGTTTTTATCGTTTTTGTGGCGTGTTGTTTCATTGTTATGGAATTTACTTGCATTTATTGTGGCGTGTTATTTTTTCATTTGTACCATTGTCGTAACAATGTTGGCCCATTGTTGTTACAATGTTGTAACGTTTTAAAACTACCTTTCTGCCATTGTTGTATCTGTGTTGCTAAATTTTTATGACAATGGTGCACCGTTGTTGTAGCATTTTTTATCAACTTTTGTACCATTGTTGTGAAAAAGTTGTAACGATGTTGTATATCTGTTGAGACAATATTGCACAATTATTGTGACACTGTTATTGTGGATTTTTTACCCATTTTGTGTCAATATCGTGAATTGCTGTAACATTGTAGTCACATTTATATATCCCTTTTGTGCCAATATCGTAACGCTGTTATAACATTGTTGCGTAAAAATGTTGTACAATTGTTGAAGCAATAATGCCCAATGTGACAAACGCAATTCTGGCCTTAACTACCCGTTTCATGATTTTTCAGGATGCCTTAATGACCAATTTTTTTTGTCGTTGAGGTACAACTTGTACCACGCCGATGAGGGCCAACAGCCCGAAACGAGTCCTTGGTTAGCTTTTCTTGAATAATCAAGAATGGGTAATTGGGCAATTCTGGAATAATTGAAAATCAAGGAGAATAGTTGATATTTATTCCGATAGATGGCGCAAGCCATCAGCAACTTTCAGTTGCACGATAAGAAGATGCCATTTTCTTAAATATTGCACAAGTTATGAAATTTTAACCACTTTTGTCACATTTTTGATCCACTTTTAGGTCATTATTGTGACACTGTTGTACTTTTGTTGTGAAATTTTATTTTCCCATACCATTATCTTAATGCTGTTATAAAATAAATTGTTGTAACGAGTTAATATATTAAGTTAAAAAATTACAAATAGCTATTTAGGTATTCAAAAAAGAATTAACAATAAAAGATTGTCGTTTCTCGAAAGCTCGCTTTTTTATCAATAGAACACGCTTGTTCGGCGACACATATACTAAAATTGGAACGATACAGAGAAGATTAGCATGGCTCCTGCGCAAGGATGACACGCAAAATCGTGAAGCGTTCCATATTTTATCGATATAAAATATATTTATTACTAGCGGACGTACCCGGCTTCGCCCGGGTTTTACCCGAGTAAAGGTTTGTCTAACGAATCTCTCAATAAAGTGAATATTTTTTCCCGGTCCCTTGAAAAATACTCGATAATTTGAATAAAATCAATATTAATTGGTTCCCTCGGTAATTGGAAGTTGAAGGAATAGTATCTTGCCTTGGAATTGTATCATTATTCTTGTCTCAAATAAATTGCCGTGTCATCCTGAATTTTGTCTTTCCTAATTTTCTACATTACAAAATCATCGTATCATCATGATAATATTTAGAGCAGATTGTTGAATTATAACAGATAAATTAGAATATTTATCTTGATTATTTCTAGGCGAAAAGTTATTTCAAAAATTTTATTTGCTAGAAACCTTCCCAGTACTATACTAAATAACTTCCCAAAGTTTCATGGCGTTCCAATGAGTGGTTTGGTCAGGCATAAAGGACAGACACACACACACACATACACATACACTTACATTCATTTATATATATATATTTATTATTATTTTAAAAATCAGAAATGTCAATATTGTTGTAACAATATATAACGATGCTGTGTAGCCTCCCAACTCTCAGGGTCCCCCCGTGGGTCCCCAGCCCCCATACCCGAGGGGTCCCTCCCCCCAACGGACCTACTGTACACCCCCGACCAGCGTGTATGACGACGACCCCGGTATCATGTCAGAAGCCGAGACCTCAGCCACGGGATTCCGTCGGAACTCCAAGGTACGATCCAGTCTCCCCGTGGTGCGTACGCCATGTAAGACTCAGGAGAGGCCGCTTGGTAAGTACCAACTCTATATACCCCCCTTGCTACCTGTATTAACTCCTGGAGACCCCTCAGGGCTGGTATTCCTACAATACCGTAGCGAGACCAAACGTGCCCTTCTCCCCAACGAGGTCACCACAATGGATACAGTGAAGGCGCTCTTCGTCCGTTCCTTCTCGAAGCAACTCACCATGAAGTACCTGGAGTCACCTCACATCAGGATCTATATCCACGACGCGGCCAAGGACATGTTCTACGAGCTTGAAGACCTCAGGTAACGGCCTTCAGAACGTCCATGTGTAACAACTCATCTATACATATGTTGATCATATATACACTAATGGACAGAACTTAGAAGGTGGAAAGTCTTTAAGGTGTGTTTATGGAGACAGAGTCAATTTTGTTCATACTTGGTTATTCATGAATAAATTGTGAAAAAAAAACTTTTAAAATTACAAAATATTTCCTCACAATGAGTTTCTTTTTATTTCAAATTGCTAGCTTTTCAGAGAGAAAGAAAATCGCTCTTCAAAGAGGTTTTTTAAGCCCGTTGAAGAGCGATTATCGCTTGAAAGTTAGCAATTTAAAATAAAAATAAACTCATTATGAGGAAATATTTTGTCATTTTAAAAATACTTGGTTATCTCGTGTGTCTTCAATAATAAAGGTCACTATGTATCAAATATCCTGGATAAAATTAATCTAATAATAATTGATTTTCTTAAATTTATTAGGTTCTTCTGACCTTTTACTTAAAAAAGAACTAGACATTATCACAAGATTGTGAAAAACCTCCATATGTGAATACACGTATGGACAAAATTATGGAAAGTCTTTTAATTCTGGTCGTTTATTTTATTGAAGGAGACAGAGGCAATTTTGTTTACACTTTGTTATCTGGTGTCTCTATAATAAAGGTCACTGTAATATCTTTCAGAGTTATTGATTGAATCCCGATATACGAGTATATGCATATGTCCATGAGTGTTGCTGCTTCCTTTTGTCAGGAGTATCCTGTGTAGGGCATTGGACTTCTAATAAAGGCTTTGATGTTTTAAAGCCATGCCACATACTCTATATATTATAGTTCTTTTATTTTCTATCAAGGTGGTCGGCGGAAGGCTGGTTAAACCGTTTGGTTTTCGACCACTACGACCCGGGTTCGATTCCCGCATTGGACACTTTTTTTCTGATAAAAAGAAAATGCTCCAATGACCCCGATTCTTGCAAAAGTCCAACCCCACCAGTGAGTGCAAGTAACCAAACGGGGCTTTGGCACATTTGTAAGTGCAAAGTCGAACTGCTTTTCACATGTGTAGACATGTGGTGCGCTTACAGTAAAAGCAGTCACTAACTACCCACCATGATTATCATGGCCTGTACCACGTGTACTAGGGATAATTTATTTTTAAAAAATCTATCAAGCTATTAAACCAGTCAATAAGTCTTCGGAGATGAGTTTTTTTATTTCTTTTTATTGCCAATTCCTTCTGTATTCAATACTAGACTAGTGAAAGTGATGTAGTGTGTATGGTTTGTGTGAATGTAGTACGGCTACTATGTGTAGACGTAATAAAGTTACGTGTGTGCCTACAGAGACGTGAGGGACAGATCCGTACTGAGAATCTACGAACGGAGCGGGGCAGGAGACGCCTGGGAACCAGAGCCGAGCTATTTCTCAGAACCCGAGCTGGACTCGGAATACCAGAATCAGCACATCCATCGCTCGAAGGTATGTTCAACTATAGCTTACACTTTTCCTGTTTGTCTGTACAAATGAATGTACAAGTACATGTTCTCGTACGTGAGAATATGAACAAGTTTGAATTCGTCACTCTAACCATGTGTGTCTGTATATTTGGATTTAAGTCTGAGATAATGCACAAAGTTTGCGGCTGTATCTGAAACAAGAAAATGATTATTCTTTGAGAGTTCCACTTACAGGGCAGATGCCATGTCCACTAGGCTACCCTGGATTATTCTTTGAGTGTGAAAGCTTGTAAAAATAGGAACTTTCCCTCTACCATCGATTTGTTTTTTTTTTATTTGTTGTCTTTTTTGCATAAGTTGAATCTGGTTAGAACGATGTTAAAAATAAGATAATTTTTGTTGCCTTAAATACGAGGTAATTAACTCATTTGTCTATATATCTAAAAAGGTTCAAAGTTTAATAAATTAAACACAAGGTAATAAGACCAAATCCAAATAAATAAATAGTGTGTGACGTTTCATAACAGCGTAGTTAACATTTTCAGACAAAGTACTGAATGAGAAATTTTACCCACGGTAAAATTACCTTTACCTAAGGGTAAAATTTCTCATTCAGTACTTTTGTCTGAAGATGGTAACAATGCTGTTACCGAAACATCACACACTATTTATTTATTTGGATTTGTTCTTATTGCCTTATGTTTATAATCTATAATCCAAATTGTGCCTTATCACTTTAATAACTTAATTTATAAATCTGAGAATTGTCTTTAAAAACGATCAAACGATCCCCACTAGAAAAAAAACACATTCTGACGTTTGAGGCCAAAAACTTAATATGTACACTGTGTGACAAGGAAATTACTGAAGAACTCCTCCATTACCTGCTTAATTGTACAGCCCTTGATACAGAGAGGAAGGCCCTATATCAACAAATTGAATGTACCAACACTTCACCCTACGTATTGCTTTCATAAATATCAGCAAACAAATCTAAGGCAATAGCTTACTATAATTTTTTTTTTAGATCATCATGATGTAAGGACCAATCAATAAGTGAATGACTTTGAGATGAAGAGTGAAGCCAGTTCAATTTCTATGTAAATAACACAAGATGATTATTATCTTACTCAATTGGGAGAATCTGCATGGGGCAAGTCCCTATTAAAGGCTTTTGTGTGTGCGTATGTGATACCCAATAGAGATATAGGGAGTCGGTGGAAAGATGATCTAAACCGTTGGTTTTCGACCGCTACGACTCGGGTTAGATTCCCGCATTGGGAACTTTTTTTCTGATAAAAAAAATACTCCAATGACCCCCCGATTCTTGCAAAAGTCCAACTCCACCAGCGAGTGCAAGTAACCAAACGGGACTATGGCATATTTGTAAATGCAAAGTCGAACTGCTTCTCACATGAGTAGACATGTAGTGCACTTAGAGTAAAAGCAGTCGCTAACTACCCACCATGATTATCATGGCCTGTACCACGTGTACTAGGGATAAGTAAAAAAAAAAGACCTTCTACCCGAATGTAAACAATTCCAACGTTGGTGGTTCCAGAACGGCAAGCTGCCTCCCTACTACGATTCCCCTGAGGGCTACAGTCCCAACAGTCGAGGACCACCGATGCACGCCGGGGTCCCTATCCGCCCCTACTCTCCCATAGAGAGGGGTAAGATCCCCACCCTCAGCAGTTCCTGCTCTTGTAAGTCCTCTGCCGCCTTGTGGATGATGGATAGATGTAGGGGTATCGGCCCCTGATGATGATGATAACAGACTATAGTTTATATTGATAAATTCACTATAGAATTGTTGCGCTAAAAGATATTTAACAATCAAAATTCGAAACTATTATAGACGCGTATGATTCTTTTTAAAAATAAACAATTTATATTGTCCTTACTGCAATGGAAAAATTAATAGGAAAGCCTGACTTCCCATTGCAGTAAGGACAGTATAAATTGTTTATTTTTTAAAAGAATCATACACGTCTATAATAGTTTCGAATTTTGATAACAGATGGCGCGCTAATGCATTATAATATTAAACAATATTACAACAAGGTCTCTCTATAGTGATGGTTATCTTTTATTATCGTGTTTATCGTTTATATATACAAGAACGGAGAACATTCGAACAAAATTGCTCTTTGGCTGGCTTTTTTAACGCTAAAAGGAGTAAAATTAAAAGTAAATATGACATTTTTGTCTTTTTTTAGCGTTAAAAATGCCAGACGAAAAATTCGGTTCGGTTCCAAAATTACATTATTAGGTACCGCTCAACAAGAGCAACCTAGTTTATGATAATTTCAGCAATAAATAATATATGAAGGTTATTCACATATCAAACAAAATGTTAACGCGGAATACGATCCCGGTTCATGACTGTCGGGAATCGAGGGTGTTACCCACTCATCCACCGACTTTTTAGACAAAATGACTTGTTCTCTTGAGAGCTCCATCCTTTTTATATTATAATAAAAAGGTATACATTGCTAAGTCATATTTTAATATTGTATAATTATGGAATATCATCACTTTTCATGCATTTCCATATAGATATATAACATAAAGATGCGAAAAAAGGTATCCATGTACCTAGAGGGGTACCTCTTCCTTTAATAAGGCATTAGAATAATTGATTTTGTTCATTACCCTAGTGAGAACTTAAAGGTGGTGACAAAAAATGAGCCGCAACAGCAGTTTTGAAAAATTCAGAAAAAAAAAGCCAACATGTATACCAAATATATATACTTGTATATATCGGTGGAAGGATGGTCTAAACCGTTGGTTTTTCGACCGCTACGACCCAGGATCAAATCCCGCATTAGGCACTTTTTTCTAATTAAAAAAATTGCTCCAATGGACACCGATTCATGAAAAGTCCAACTCAACCAGCGAGTGTAAGTAACCAAATGAATCTCTGGCAAATATGTAAGTGCAAAAGTCGAAATTACAGTAAAAGCAGTCGCTAACTATTCACTATGATTATCATGGCCTGTATCACATATACTAGGGATAATAATAAAAAAAGACGAATGCATAGTTAACAATACACAGCGCACTCTATGTTGAGTATATGCACCATAGCTTATGTCCATAGTTCATCTAAAATACCCATTCCAAGAGTCTAGTATCAGTATCACTATAAAAGGAAGATCGAAAAATGAAATATAACAGCGGTATGGTAGATTAAACTGGCGAAACCGCTGGGAGGGTTCACCACTGATGAGCCAGGGGCCCTCCCATTAATTTTTCTATTGCAGTAAGGGCAGTAGTAATTGTTTAATTTCAAAAAGAATCATACGAGTCTAAAATAGTTTCGAATTTTCATAACAGATGGCGCGCTAGTGCATCACAATCAATATTGAGATAATGAAATGTATACATTATAATTAAGACAATTAAGCTCATAAACAGATTTGAAAGGGTAAATACGAGGAACTTTATATAATATAATGACCAAATATATCTATTGTTTTAGGTAACCATATCTCTCAATGAAGATTCTACCCTACCAAAAGTGTTAATTTTACATTTTTATTCAAAGATCTCTGAATGTGAAATTCCCATATTCAAATTGTATGAATTCCTTTGCCTTACACTTGACATGAAGATTCTCAATGAAGATTCTACTGTAATAAAATTACTTGAAAACTTTCTCCATAGATTGTATAAAACGATAAGAATGATTAAGGAGAAAAGATTTTTTATTCAAATGAACTTTTTATTTTATTTTATTATTTTATTTCAATTACCTGTTGAAGGGCGTGACTGCCCGAAAGCTTGTCACAAGTTCATTTGAATAAAAAATCTTTTCTCCTTAAGATTCTACTGTACCAAAAGTGTTAATTTTACATTTTTTATTCAATGTAAAGATTTCTGAATGTGAAATTCCCATATTTATATTGTATAAATTCCTTTGCATTACATTTGACATTAATCCATTTTGTTTTTCTGTTTCATATTGGCTGGTCAGCAGGTAATATACATGTTTTTGAACCTTTTAAACAACCTTTTTTTCATGTCACACACATTTTTATATATATACAGTTAAATCTATAGCGCCCCCTCTTGGGACTCACCAAAATAGGATGCTATAGAGAGGGGAGTGCCATAGACAGGTCACTTTTAATGTAAAATGTTTATATTCTTATGTTTAAAATCGGGCGCTATAGAGAGGAAGGTGCTATTTAGAGGGGGCGCTATAGACAGGTCACTTTTAATGTAAAATGTTTACATTTTAATGTTCAAAATCGGACGCTATAGAGAGTAAGGTACTATTTAAAGGGGGCGCTATAGACAGGTTTAACTTTATTTGAAAATAGAGCATTGCATATATAGATCTTCAATTAAAAAGGCAAATATTGGATCAACATATAATTTATATATCAATATTTCAGTTGGCTGAATGCCAACCTTTTTCAAGGTATTACAACATGTCATTTTCAAATTATAATTCATTTACCAATTTGTTGTTGACATAAATATGTTGTACCTTGAAAAAAGTTGACTTACAGCCAACTAAAATATTAGTAAATAAAATATATTTTTATCTAATACACCTATCCCCCGATTTACACGGTACTTGTTTTACACGTTTTCGCTTTTACACGGTTTTCCAAATAAGTTTTTTTTTTTTGTTTTTATCGCACTATACTAAATGCTACTGTGATTGAACATATGCGCTGTGTACACATCTCACGAGGAAACCCGAGCCTATGTGCTGACTTGCTGCACACGCACACTGTGTCTGTATTTCTTCGCATGAAAATTTCGCGAAAAATTTTAATTTTCGATTTACACGTTTTTCTCAGGAACGTATCTACCGTGTAAATCGGGGGATAGGTGTATATGCCTTTTTAATTGATTTTTATGTATTTAGAAGAACAACTATTTTACAAGGTAAAAAGATTAAATCCAAATAAATAAATATCGTTTGACGTTTTTGTTTTGTTTTTGTTACCATATTCAGACAAAAGTGTTGAATATCTTTGTCTGAAGATGGTAATAACGCTGTTACCGAAACGTCATACACTATTTATTCATTTGGATTTGGTCTTATTAACTTGTGTTTATAATCTATAACCCAAATTGTGCCTTATCAACAACTATTTCAGTAATACTTATAAAGATATTTGTAAAACTTGAAACAATCTTTGATAATAAGACTTTAAGATCATTAATACGATAGTGAATTGTTTATTGTTTTACTGAAGATCTTGTAGTTTTTTCTTTTTTAGGATGTTTATAAAAATGTGATTATACAGTAGTGTCTCATATGAGAGGTAGGCATATGATAGCCATAGGATAAACTTAGCTTCTTCTGCAGGTAATCTCTTATCAAAAACTCTGTCATGTCAAACCAAACCTCTGATAAGACACCAACTCCAAGAGAGACTGTTTAACCATGTTTTTAGGCTATGGTCTCTCATGGGACACTTCAATTTCTTAAATATTAGAAAACCATAAATTAACAAGACCAAATCTAAATAAATAATGTGTGAATTTTCGGTAACAGCGTTGTCACCATCATCAGACAAAAGTACTGAATTATTAATGGCAATAATGCTGTTAGCAAAACGTCACGCCACATACTATTTATTTATTTGGATTAGGTCTTATTACCTTATGTTTATAACATATAATCCAAATTGTGTATGTACCTTATCATTATATATTATAAAATAATAATTCATTAAATGTTATAAAATATCATATTCTTTATAAAAAGATGTTTATAAGTTTGTTAAATTATGATAATGACGTTATATGTTGTGTTAAAGAACATTCTCAAATCACCATGAATTACAATATAGTATATCAAATACAATGTAATATAACACTATTTGTTCCTGGTAAAGGTTGATAGAAAACTGAATATGAACGTATTTTACACTTTAGCATAATTATATCTCAACTTGAAAAAAAAAAAAAACATATTTAGCACACAGTCGCACATGCGACGTGAAATTTCAAGAAGATTTTAAACTAAAAATGTGTCGATCGGTATACTCTTCTTCTTCTTCTTTCTTATCTCCATACTGGGTGAAGTAGAATGCGTCTACCTTTGTCATTAAGACTGGGAGCACTACATAGTGTCAGGCCGACTTAGCTCCAAAAGAAATGGCCGCCTCTGACATGAGGAACAGTCGCCATGTGCAGCCACTCCTAACATGGAGTACAAACGCTGCTCATCCTGTATCCCTGGATCAGGAGCCCTTACAGGGTACTATCAGCCGGGCCAGCTGAGCCCAGGTTTTTTAGTGAGCTAGTTACTGCTCCCCCTCCTCCTTTTTCATCCGGGCTTTGGACCGGCAAGGGCGGAGTTGATCGGTATACTAAACTCGAACTCTGTTCTTACTCCATTAAAGTTGATCAATAGATAGAAATTTAGAAAATTACTTATTTTTTGTTTTGATCGACGTTACGACCAAACCTTTTATAAACAACAATCATAAATATAAGTTCTATCTATCGGATATTTTCTAAACTATTTTTAGCAATGATATGTTTCTTTTCACGTAAAAACCAATTAAAGTTTTAGAGACTACAATGATAAAATTAATTCTTTTGATCATTGTGTTTCGTTTCTACCAAACCTTTTGTAATCAAAAATCACACATACATTGTTTATTTTCTTTTTGATAATTCTGTTAACTACTCTACTACAATATGAATTATTGTAAATAGTTTCACGCGCAATTATCCAGATCGGATATAGCGTGTCTTGTTTGCAACTGGTAATAAATAAATTACACATACAGCTTTATAAGCAACAATCAAAATTTAAGTACTATCTATTGGATAAAATCTACAATACTTTTGAACAATTGTTTCTTTTGGAATAAAAATCAAAATTTAAGTTTTACAGAACATATTGCAATGATAGAATTAATTCCTTTGATTATTCTTTCGTTACAACCAAACCTTTTGTAATCAACAATCAAAATTTAAATATCACCAATCGGATAATATTTACAATATTTTCAGCACTAATCTTTCTTTCCAAATGAAAAAAAAAATCGAAATTTACGTTTTACAGAACATACTGAAATGTACACTTAATTCATTCTCATTTGATTATTGTTTCGTTTCTACCAAATCTTTTGTGTGTGTAAGCTACAAGGGAAAATTTTAAGTGCCATCTATAGGTTAAAATTTAGAATATTTTCATCAATAATGTTTCTTTTTAAATGAAAAAATCAAATTTTACGTTTTACCTACCGTACTGAAATGATAGAATTAATTATTTTTAGCATTGTTTCGCTTTCTACTAAACATTTCGTAAGCAATAATCAAAATTAAAGTGCTAGCTATCGGATAAAATCTTCAATATGTTTGCACAAACATTTCTTTTGACATAAAAATCAAAATTTATGTTTTACAGACCGTACTGAGAAATGATAGAATTAATTACAATTGTAGATAAGAAGGCTTGATTAATCAGTAATGAATGGATTCAGCTGTATCGCCAAATTGATTTCCATACTTATATCTACTGTAGAACGAAAATTGCAATTATACCGCAAATGTTTCTTTTGAACGAAAAATCGAAATTTATTTTAAGGAGAAATAACGACTATTTCTAACCTTAGGGATGAAGTATGAAATAATTCCCATCCCTGGACACTTTATTTTTCCGTTTATCATTACTCTTCATAATTCATCCTTTCATACTTCATCCCCAAGGTTAGAAATAATCGTTATTTCTCCTTAAAATAAATTTCGATTTTTCGTTCAAAAGAAACATTTGCGGTATAATTGCAATTTTCGTTTTACAATCATAAACCGCATTATATTGTATTATAAATTATTCAATAAGATAGTAAAGTAGTATATGTGTATGTGTGATGATAACTTGGCGAAATCACTGAGAGGATTCATCATTTATGGACTCAATCTCTCCTTCCTATATAATTTCTATTATCATAGCAGTAAAAATTCTGTAAAGGTATTTTAATATGATTTATAAAAAAAATAAACATTGTTCTGTCAGAAATCCTTTCGAAAATTTTATTCCCAAAGATAAAAATCTGAATAAAAGTATGACTCCAGTGTTCTAAAGTCGATTTTTTGAGTTTTTAAATGTTGTTCAATCTTAAAAAAAAATGCATATATACAAATATAAATATATATATATATATTATTAAACTAATAATAATAATATATAACACATAGAAAGTAGAAACCCTCTCTAAAGGAAAAATTTTACTCATAGACAAAAATTAAGGAAGTGGAAAGTCTTTGATGTTGCTGTACGTATGTTTTTTGAAGGAAACAGAGGCAATTTTATTTACACTTGGTTATCTCGTGTGTCTTCAATAAAGGTTACTGTAATATCTTTCAGAGTTATTATCTGAATCCCGATATACATGCTAAAAGGTACAACTTACTTAAGTTTTGTCCATGAGTATAGTTGCAGAGCAAAATTATCCTTTAGAGAGAGGTGTCCTTTTACACCGGAGAGTTTCTAATTGATAAAAATGGTAATAATGGAGATTAAAACTGTACTTTGTAAAGAGGTTTCCTTAAGATAGAGTGTCCGCATATTGAAGTTCAACTATATTGAGAGATATAAAGATGCTAGAATTGAAAAATATTTTATACACGAAAAATACATATTTATTTACATTTTAAAAATACGACAATCAGTCGCAGAAACACTGCAGGTAAATACAAAGGTTATATAAAATGATAAAGAAATGAAAAGTTTCTATAAATATTTTATTTCTTTATCTGGATTTTCTCTATTTATCCAAACCTAAAAATCACATAATACCAACTATGAAATCGTTAATCTTGAATATTACAGAAATAACAATATAAATACAAGCACTTACATCAAATATTTTAAACAAAAATTCCAATAAATAACTAAGAAAGATTCAAGGTGAAAAATGTAGATCAATATTTGATATATACTTATTCCCAACCAGTTTCTAATGATATTGCAGCAACTTCCTTATTTGGAGCCCCTGATGATAATGATTCATGAATGACCCGAATGACAAATTAAGATGATAAATACAACAATTAATGATGATGATGAATTCATCATTGAAACATCATTTATTAATTGATATATGATCCGTATTTTAAGGTTATCTTTTTTTTTTTTAATTTATCAATTTAAAGCGCTATGTCCCCCTAGGGACACTTACGCTGTCATACATGTATGCCTTTACATTTGTCTATACATATATATATTTTTGAAAATAGAGCAATCCATTAATAAATCTTTTAATAAAAAGGCATATATTGGATCAAAATTTTATTTATTATTTTATACCAATATTTCAGTTGGCTGAACGCCAACATTTATCAAGGTATTATAACATTTTAAAGTGTGTCAATTCTATTGACATTATGTGGCGCTGAGTTTGTTGTTGACACACATTAATATGTTATAATACCTTGATAAAGGTTGGCATTTAGCCAACTGAAATATTGCTAAAATAAATAAAATTTTGATCCAATATATGCCTTTTTATTCAAACATATATATATATATGTAATATTGTGTTGAGATCCTGTCGACTCTATGTAATAATGCGTTGGGGTTTGGTAAGCCTGTTGTAGAACCTCGTCGACTCTCGCTATAAGTTGTGGCAACCGAGGGTCAAACCTGTAGTAACCGCGAGGGACAGTCAGGGGTGGAGAGTTTTCCAGTGCCTCTCTGCACCTTGTAGGACCTTTAACAGTTCTCACAAAGTACAGGCAGTCGTGGTCGAGGCAGAGTGGAAAATCTGGGGATGTCCACACACACAAAACGAAGCGACACAGTTGAAAGAAAGTTCCTTGAATAGATAAAAAGTCGAGCCAAAAGCAAAGATGGAGATAGGAGTAGCGTTTCTTACTGACTACATGGTGAAATGAGGTGGAACTTGGAGACAGCCGGCGACGCGCTGATGGGGAACTGTACTAACTGTCGCTAAGGCCGGTCTTATTTATACTACCTCTCCGACAAAGAGAATTGCATCACGGCACGTGTCGCTGCTACTCGAGACACGGCACGTGTCGCTGTTATTCGAGTCTGGCGCCTACCTGTCGGCTAACAATCTATCTTTAGAAGTTACTTTGTGATCTCTCAATCTTGCTTTTAACTTGGCTTTTAATCTATTATATAGTTTTATTTATTTATCCTCAGTACATTACATTTGGTGATGCAAGGAGACATGTCAATTATGCATATAATTAGTTATAAATCTGCAATTAGTTCTATATACAACATGACAATCGTATTACATAATATAGGGTTATTGGTTTAAATTATCATAGATGGGCCCCGGGAGTGAAAGGGTTTATCCGGGTTTAAGCGGGTAAAGCCTCTCTAACACAGGTAAGTAATTAGAATTTATTTTAATTAATTAAAACTGTGAGGGTAAAGGGCTATAACAAGATGTTTATTTGGCTATATTTGAAAATTATAAAAATAAAACTTATGTTTAATTTAAAAGTTATGATATTCATTATAAAAGAGAACTGTAGATAAAACCTTTGTTTGCTAAAAATAATGATGATAAAAAATGATGTTCTAAAAGATTGTTGGCGGGCGTTGGAAAGGGTTAGGGGTTGAAGAATATGCAATTGTAAGTGTTGCACAGACAATCAAATACTGAGATCCAGGTGCAAAGCGAGGATATAGACTTGTGCGTCTTCCTAGGCAATGTTTCACCTGTGATCCTGTATAAGGTTACAGTGCTTTGTCACAATTGTAGGGTTATTGGGTTGAAAAGTTGTTGAAGAAAAGAATTAATATGATTGAAAGGGATGGTAGAGCCATGCGATACGTAGAATTGTTGTAGCGACAGTAGGTGGTCTGACTTGACTTGAAATCAAAGGTTGATTGTGGTCCGCTAGAGCTGAAAAAAATTGAAAGTTGAAAAAGTGAACGCTTTGTGCATGCGTTGGTGATGTGCTCTGCGGATGATTGAAATAAACTTTTGAAACGTGTTCAGACCAAAAAGTTGAGACTTGTACTTCTGGGGAACTGTGTTCAAAGAGTTTGTTGAATTACGAAATCAAAAGAAAAATTGTCAAGCAGTGCTGTCGTTTCTACTATGGTTCGAAGCAATGGCTGAAATAGGTAGTGAAAAAAAAGTATAGGGAAGTGATTAGTAAGTAGGCTTATTGAAAAACGCTTGTTGTATGCCCGGTAGTTGCTGATAAATAAACATTGTCATATAATAAAGTTATTTAAACAAAAATATAGTGAATAAAAAGATAGAAATATGATTGCGGATAACAACAGTATAAGTGGATAAGATCAAACATGTAATATATAAAAGACATAATAATGAATTAGTACAATATAAAAGATATAATAATGAATTAGTAAAATATAAAAGATATAATAATGAATTAGAAAAAATGATTATTGAAAGAATTAAATGTTTTGTCATACTAAAATAATATCATGAAGAATAAAATTGTTACAATAAAATTTTTAAAATAATGTTGGAATAAAAATTTGATTATAATTGAAAAGTAAAAAAAAATAAAAATAAAAATAATTATTCAAGATTTTATACAAAAAATATAATATAATTAAAGGTTATTAATGATTATATAAATGTTAAGTAGTAACAAATGGAGCAAAAAATGTCTCTTTTGAAGAAAAGTTACAACTGTGGTGTGTAACTAGGTCATTTCCCTTTTGGTACACATTGGTTTTTCTATGTCTCTCTGAAACTGGGAATACGTGATCTGACATGTTCATGGTAATATGTTAAATTGGGTAATGATTGGTAAGTCAATTAATTATAGGTGCTGCAATCTATCCATTCTGCGAGCTGGACCACGAGTTTCAAGTACAGGCGGACTGGAATTAGAGGTGTCATGTCAACATGGCGGCTGTAACTGGTGTCATTTTAACACGGCCGCGGTGGCTTTGATGCCGACTGGTACTGCTGGTGTTTATTATTGTTGGCGATGTGGTGAATCATCCTGCTGGCTAGAAAAAAATCTCTCAGCACAGTGGTACTTGCCTATTTGAAATATAATTTTCTCGGTGTTCGCAAGCGTTGTGTCTCGACGATGTTGCGAACTTAATAAAAAATGTTATTCAATGATGTCAGGTTTAGATGTGAATAAAAGTGCGACTTCAACGTAGACACGCTTTGGTGAGGTGTCACAGGCATGAAGGCGTCTTGGGCCTGTTAAGTGAGAAAATTGTTATGGTGCGCTGTGTAACACTAGTGGGTGTTGTATGGAAAGGTGTCACGTGAAGTCTTTGTTTTTTGTACAGCATCTAACTAGTGTCCGAATGAATAACAAATTTATTAGTCATGGGTGGTTGTTGTACGAAACACATCGAGAATTTTCAGATTGTTATAGAGGTGGTATGTTTATCGTGAAGTCTTTGTGTTCGCGACGATATGGAGCTCGTGTGGCTCGAAATTGGATGTTGTTAAATCGCGCGTTAATAGATGTGGCCAATTGGAGAAAGTGATGGGGGAGTGTGTTGAAGTTCGTTCCGAGAGATGTGTGAATTATTAATAATTATGCATGTAAAAAGAAAAGGACGAGGGAGTGTAGCTATGCTGGAATTTTTAACTTGTTTTGGGGAAGGACAGTTACTTTTCTAGTTGTGCTTTTGAAGATAGTATATCTTTCGATTTTTGTATTAAAAAAAAAATGCGTTTCACCTATGTTTATTAAAATTTGAATATATTTTTTAAATCGTTGCTTATGGTAGTGCAAAAATTATCCTTGTAAAAGAGAAAGGCGTGATAGTGACTTATAAATTGAATGGGGCGTGTACATAAAATAGTGAACATAACAATGATTTTTTGCAAAGTTTTGTGTATTTAATTAAGACATTGGTGTTTTTTGGTATAAAAATAAGGTATTAAGAGAAACACAACAAATAAGTTTAGAAAATAGGATTCGAGTAATTAAAATATAATATGATTTTTTATGTAACATTGAAAGTAATGAATTAAAATTTAAAAGTTGCTTAAAATAAAGTAAAAAATGATAAATGAGGGTGTACAATATTTAAAATTTGAATTGAAATGCTATAAAAATGATAAAATTTGATTTTAAAAATAATTACAGTAAAAATAAACATTATATTTATGGAAAATCAAGTTGTTAGCATGAAGAGAGAGTTAAGTAGATTTTTAAAAACTCACAGTTTTTATGATTGTTCAGTCAGGAGACTTGGTCTTTGGTTGTTGTCCTGATGACGTGGAAGGCGTCCCATGTAGAGCTTGTAGAAGCTTGTGACTTCTGTTTGGCGATGGTGGCATGTCGTCTGGATGGTTGCGTTGTAAGGTCGAAGGTGGGTAACTTCTCACCGGCTTATTTTGCGGGATGTTCGGCTGTGTCGTTGGGGGGAAGATTGTTTGGTCGTTTCGTTGGATTGGCGTGCTTGTTCCTCCATCTTTGCTTCTTGGCTCTTCTATCTATCTGGACAGTCTTTACCTTCTTCGTTGTGGTCTCCTTCGTTGTGGTAATCCTGTCGACTAGCTGTAATATTGTGTTGAGATCCTGTCGACTCTCTGTAATAATGCGTTGGGGTTTGGTAAGCCTGTTGTAGAACCTCGTCGACTCTCGCTATAAGTTGTGGCAACCGAGGGTCAAACCTGTAGTAACCGCGAGGGACAGTCAGGGGTGGAGAGTTTTCCAGTGCCTCTCTGCACCTTGTAGGACCTTTAACAGTTCTCACAAAGTACAGGCAGTCGTGGTCGAGGCAGAGTGGAAAATCTGGGGATGTCCACACACACAAAACGAAGCGACACAGTTGAAAGAAAGTTCCTTGAATAGATAAAAAGTCGAGCCAAAAGCAAAGATGGAGATAGGAGTAGCGTTTCTTACTGACTACATGGTGAAATGAGGTGGAACTTGGAGACAGCCGGCGACGCGCTGATGGGGAACTGTACTAACTGTCGCTAAGGCCGGTCTTATTTATACTACCTCTCCGACAAAGAGAATTGCATCACGGCACGTGTCGCTGCTACTCGAGACACGGCACGTGTCGCTGTTATTCGAGTCTGGCGCCTACCTGTCGGCTAACAATCTATCTTTAGAAGTTACTTTGTGATCTCTCAATCTTGCTTTTAACTTGGCTTTTAATCTATTATATAGTTTTATTTATTTATCCTCAGTACATTACATTTGGTGATGCAAGGAGACATGTCAATTATGCATATAATTAGTTATAAATCTGCAATTAGTTCTATATACAACATGACAATCGTATTACATAATATAGGGTTATTGGTTTAAATTATCATATATATATATATAAATATACAATAATTTTAGGCCTTGAATAGAATAGTCATATGATAACGATGAGAAAGAGATAGGGAAAAAACGAGAAAAAAGAACTGTGTACAAAAGAAAGAAGTGTCTGGCAATATGTACAATCAACATAATATAAATTATCAGTTTCTTAAATGATATTTGTTGCTATATAATTTAAAATGCATCTACAAAAGGTATTGAATTTAATATACAGGGTGATCCAAAAGTCCCGCACTATTTTAAAAATTAATAACTCCGCGAATATTTGCGCTAGAGCAATGCGGTAAACACCATTGTGTTCAGGATGCAATGGGATTTTTTGTGGCAAATAATGAAAAATTCGAAATTGATTTTAGTTACAATTTTATTCGCCAGATGGCGCTCTACCAGAATCAGAGATTCAGCGGCCAAATTGTTTGATAAATTTAAAAATATAACTGATCGGCATGTATTTTTCCTTTTTGAATACCAGGAAAGAACCCTAATAATATCAAATAACAAATTAATAAAACACCACTTCGCCAAAAGTATGAAGAATTGGTTAACGATTTTCAAATACAATCAGAGATATGTAAAATAGGTAAATGCAAATTAAAACATGTAGCAAAAAGAAAATTAATATTTAAGATACGGTTTGTTTACGAAGATAATAAATTTCTAATATTTTAAATTCAACTCTCACTCAGTATCGATTATATTTATTTTAATTCATTTGAAAAATATGTATCTATCTCTGATAATTTATTTTACTCTGGAATGCCGTTGTTGTTGTCGTGTCCAATAAAGAGCCTCAGATGTATCCATGTATCTCCATCACAGCAGCAGCAATGTCCACTATCTTAGGTGTGCAAAGCTGCTGCTCAGGGTCTATGTCTAATTTTTGCAAGGCTGCGGCCATTGCTGGCTATAAGAATATGTGGGTAGGTGTAAGTTCCACACCAGGACAATTGTTGCATGCCCTATAGGTTCTTGTGCCATCTGGATGTATTGTCATTCCTTTATAGTGTTTTGTTCTAAGTCTTGTTATAGTTTTTGTCATTTTTCTCTCAGAGTTTACTTCGCATTTTGATCTTTTCTTATTTTTCGTTTAATTATCTTGTATTTTGACAAAGAATCAGCGTCAAATAATGACATTTGTTCTTTCCTTTGGCTCAACCTTCTGGCTTCCTTTGCCAATTCGAATGCCATTTCATTACCCCTGATCCCAGCATGGGCAGGGATTCATTGTAGAATGCAGTTATTCTCCAATGGTTCCAGTTGGGTAAGTAACGAGTGTATTTTCTGTGTGATTTTAGTATTGCCCTTCTGAATTTCTTCTAGAGCGGATATGGAGTCGCTGTATATTAAAATTCCTTCTGCTTGATGCAGGGATGGTTGGTTAAGGCATACATCAAGGGCTTTCCAGATAGCTGTCAGTTCACAAGTGAAGTTTGACGAAATCTGTCCTGCTCCTTCTTTGATTTTGATGTTTGTTCCATCTTGCAGTATTATGTTAATTCCGGCTCCTCCATTACTCAGGGTAAGGTCTGAAGATCCATCTGTATATGCTGTTGAAGGGCGTGGCCTAGCAATTTTAATCAAGAATTTGTACTATGAGGACATAGCCGTTAATATTACAAACACATTAGACCTCGAAGCCCAAGGTATCAAAGTCTACCTCAATCAAAACAAAGCCATCCACATATACAATATGTATCACCCTCCAAACAATACATTTATTGACGATGGAACAATGGCTCAATTTCTTACAGACAACATTATTATTGTAGGTGACCTTAATGCCAAACATCAACTATGGGGATGTTCTACGCCAAACCCAAGAGGCAAAATACTATCAAACATATTTGACGACAATGCCTTCATGTGCTTAAATGATGGGAATCCTACCCATCATTCCTACAAGCTATAATACTGCACAAGCCCTTGATATAAGTTTTTACTATCCTGACATTTTCCACAAATGCAAATAGAAAATATTTAAAAGTTTTGGAAGTGATCATTTGCCTAATTTGATAGAAATTAGCACCAAGACCAAAACTAGCTCGTTTAGGAAGAAAACTGGAACTTCAAAAAGGCTAATATGATATCTTTCGAAAACACCATTATTAAAGCAGCCAAAGTTTCAATACCAAGAGGTAATATTAAGAAATGGATTCCAAATTATACACACCAGGCAAAAATATTCAGAGACTTATAACTAAAAGAAATGAACTACAAAAAAGTGCACCCAAAACCAAAAATATTGTAGAACTGAACTGAACATTGTGATTGCAAAAATAAAAAAAGATTATGCGTAAATGTGAAAAGGGAAAAATGGAAACAAACTTGTGAAAACCTGAACCCAAGAAACCCAAATACAAAACATTGGAATTGGGCAAAACAAATTGACAGAGTCCAGCCACAAACTGAAAACACAAATATGATTAAGAATACAGATGGTACACCAGCAACTAATGACAAAATTGCTGCCAATCTTTTAGGTAATTCATATCAAATAAGTAGTAAAATCAAGGTTGAAAAAGGCCCGAAAGATTATTCATGACTGTAAAAAAAGTCACCAGCACTCATAATATTTTCCATGAAAAAAATCAATATGAAAGAGCTAGCTTATGCATTAGAAAACACTGACCTAAACAAGACTACTGGGCCAGATGGAATCCATGGCCGAATGATATCAAACTTGGGCAAAATTGGCAAAGAAAGACTTCTTAATATTTTCAATAACTCCTGGAAAACTGGAAAATTGCCTCAAGACTGTAAAAATGCAACAATAATTCCCATTAAAAAACTTGACAAATCTGCTGATGACCCAAAAAACTACCGACCTATCTCCCTAACAAATATTTGCTGCAAATTAATGGAAAAATTTATACTCAGACGACTCACCTACCACCCCGACACAAGAAATCTCTTACCAGAAGAACAATATGGATTTAGGAAAGGACATGGGACAATAGACCAACCCTTATTTTTCACACAAAAGGTAAAAGATGCACAAAACGAAAAACCAACTAACCACACCATAGATGCTTTTTAGACCTTACACAAGCTTTTGATAAGGGGTATGGAAAAACAAGTTAATTACAAAATTATACAAACATTTCAAAATTGATGGAAAAGCTATCACTTGGATAAAATATTCTCTTAAAAATATACAAATCAGGATCAAATATAATGGCACTCTATTTAAAACCTTCAAATTGTACCAAGGATTACCACAAGGATCAGTCTTTAACCCAACTCTCTTCACCCTATTTATTGCAGGCATAGAAAAATAAATTTCACATAAAACCAATATTGGACTTTTCGCTGATGACATTATTCTATGGAGCAGCAGCACTAACTGGAAAAAAGCTGAAAGAGATTTAACAAGACTCTTCTCCACCTAGAAAAATTTGCTAATAAACATAAATTAGAATTTAACCCCCAAAAATCTAAAACCTGTCCTTTTACTACCGATAAGAAACGATACAAAATAAGACCAAATATTATTCTGAAAGAACAACAATTGCAATATAATAAACATCCTAAATATCTCGGCTACACCCTGGATCCAGAAATCAACTCCAGTAAGCATATTGAAGGAGTTGTTAGAAAAGGAAGAGACCGACTAAAAATCTTGAAATATATTTCAGGAAGAGTGGGGAGCTGAAGCAACAACAATAAAATTAACTTACACATCTCTAATGAGACCTATCCTGGAATATGGATATCAAATCTATGGTACAGCATCTGAAACAAATCTAAAATCACTGGAAAGGATACAACTAAATGCAGCTAGAATTATTACAGGTCTTCGAAATACCTGCCCTAATAATATTGTATCTTACGAGGCAGACATTATGCCCTTAAAGGGTAGAAGAAGCTTCAATCTGTCAAAATATATAAACAAAATCAAGAGTTATGGAAACAAACACAGAACTTCCAAGTACATACTTAATTGGGAATCCAATATAAGACTCAAAAAAGAAGGCCCTCTCCACCTGGCCAAAAGAAATGGATTTTTAAAATATAAAGTGGAAAAATATTATTTAGCTGAAAAAAATACCTCCATGCGAACCACTAACAAAATGTTATTTTTAATGTCACTTTAAATGAAACCACCAACAGACAATACCAAAATCCAGAATACTTAAAACAATTATCATTAGAAATAATTAATAAAATTCCTAAAAATGCAATAACTATCTATACCGATGGTAGCAGAGATGAGTTGGGACACACTGGCAGTGGCTCTCTCATTAAAACCACAAATGGCATTGAGAAAATAAACAGAAGAAACCCAGAATTTTGCTCAGTCTTCAGATCAGAACTTATAGCCATCTATGAAGTCTTAAAATCCATCAGAAACATTAAACATCACGATATATGGATTCTTACTGATAGTAGAAGTACCATACAACACTTGAGTCACACAGGGGAACTTAGAGACAAAGTAAGCAGGAACATAATTGGTTATCTCCAAAAACTCTCATACCTCATAAATTCACCTTCAATGGATACTCTTACATGTTAGCAGTGAAGGCAATGAAGCTGCTGATGCGCTAGCGAAAAAAGGCACAAAAGAACCCTTGCTACAGAAAAATAAACTTACTTTTAAAGAAATAGAAACAGTAGCCAAAATAAACAAGAACTGGAGGATCCCACCTAAGCACAGTTGGTATACCCTAGAAGCAGATGGCCACCCAGACCTTTCGGTCCACAAGCCGGCATGCGAAGCATGCCTTCGCTGCTATTCTGTTCAACTCATAAGCCAAGTAACGGTATCCAAGCTAGTGATTGGACATTGTACCTTGAAACACCACCTCCCAGACAACGTGTCTGGAAGGATTTCTATACCGGTGGCCTTTAATCACAGCAAAATTGGAAACAATCTACTGTGTCCAGCAGGGACCGCGGGGAGGCAGACCCCGGTCGACTCTGTTCACTCACAGCTGAGGAAAAGCTCAGCTGCCACGTCGTGGGCTTTCTCAAGAAGCTTGCTGTGATTTCTCAGCAGCTCACTCTCGATCGCGCCCCTCGCCCTCCTTCTCTCTTCCTGCACACCCACTACCCTTGGACGATCCAAGACGTAGTGGCGTGCATTCACATCCCTTTCTCCACAGACGCAATCAGGATTGCTCTTAATTTCAAATCTTTGGAGACTTGGGGAAGAGCCCATGTCCCGAACTACCCTAATGAGTTTGTGGGACATTACCTTACAGAGGTACTTGGGTGTTGTTACCCCATTGAATAACTCTCTGCCCTTCACAATGTTCCTCCATCTGTCCAAACATAAGTCCTGGACGTGCCCCCTGATCCTCCTATAAACTTCTTTCTTGGTCACTGTGGTCCTCAGTGATCTACCTTTTAAGCATCCTGCCTTAGAGATCCTGTCTGCGAACTCATTACCTTCGATGAGGCTGTGTCTCCTAAACCAAGGGAGCTCCGGAGCCCGCGTCATCATCTCCAGCTCCTGGATTATTTGATGCGCGAGTTGCCCTTTCTCCAGATTGATGGCGACGAGGGCCGACATACAATCTGAATAGAGGCGGTCCGGGCTGAAGTTCTTCTCGGCACACACTCTGCGGGCTACCCTGATCGCAACTAGCTCGGCTGAAAAGACCAATTCGTCCACTCTGAGTGTTAAACTTTCTTGGAAGATCAGCTCTCCATTAGTGAAAATCACTACCCCAGCTCCAGTATTAGTTCCAGACCTACTCCCATCAGTGAAAACCTCCGTGCCATTCCCTGGCGGCTTTCCAGGACTCCAATACCACTTTGGCAACCACTGCGGAGGCTTTCTTGGGTCCCTCTTCCATTCCAGGGCACCCGCTTCAAGTCCCAGGGCATCTTCCCTGTTCTCTTAGATCTTCTGTCTGATGGTCTCCTCCTCTAGTTTCAACCCCAGGGGAATAAGACCAGCGAGGACCAATAAGGCCTCACTGCTGGTATTGCGTTATCCCCCTGTGATTCTGAGTGCCGCTGTCCTCTGCACTCTCTCTAGAGTTGTTGCCACCTTCTGATCCCTGTTTCGGCGACACCAAGCCCTGGAAGCATATAGCAGGATTGGCTCGACACAGGAGAGGCAGAGGTTCCAAAAAATAGTACCCTCCTTCTCCCCCCCCCCCCTGTGAGAGCCAACCAGGACAGGCCTGCACAACGCCTCCCTGCCTCTCGCCACCATCTCCTCCGCCTGGTATTGCCAACCCATCTTGTCATCAATGACCACCCCCAGGATGGTCATCCTATTGACCAACGCTACCCTCCGTCCTTCGATCCCGATAGCCGGCTTGTGTTCCCATTTGATCCCTTTCCTTTTAGTTCTTATGTCCCTAGGCTTAAAGCTGAGGGCTTTAGTTTTGGAGACATTGAACTTAAGGCCAGAGTCATGGGCCCAGTTCGAGAGAATTTGGAGAGAAGTTTCAACACACTTCTCAGCCTTCGCTCTCGAAGCAGCCTCAACAATGAGGAACTGGTCGTCAGCATAGAGAACCAGCCTGGCTCCCTCAGGGAGCTTCTCCTCGAAAACGGTGTTTACCAGGATATTCCACAGAATAGGTCCGCAGCAAGAGCCCTGGGGGCAACCCCTAGCACAGTTTCTTTCCAACTTCCGCCCACCAAAACTGAGGCTAATCCGTCTATCCCTCAGGAAGTCACGAACCAAGATGCACAAATTATCAGGACAACCCATGTCCATCAAATTTCTCATCAGCTTGTTCCAGTTAATGGAGTTGAAAGCGCCATCAATGTCCAGGGCCACGAAAAGAACCCAAGCACCCTTATTTAAGCCCATCTCAACCCCCTCTAACACCTCGTTCAGAGCTGTGGTTGTGGACTTCCCTTCCCTAAAACCATGTTGGAAAGAGGAAAGGAGCTCATTACTTTCTAGCCAGTGCTTCAGTCGCTGAGCTAGTAGGCTATCCAGGACCTTACCTAGACACGCTAGTAAAGAAAGCATACGATAATCATTAGGAGAATTACCCTTTCTACCAGACTTTTCGAGAAGCCCTACTCGGGCAACCTTCCATGCCTCAGGAAAAGTACCAGTGTCCAGGCACCTATTGAATAACCTGGAAAGAAGCGATGGGTGCATCCTTACCAGGGCTTTCACGACCGTGTTATCGATCCCTTCGGGACCAGGAGATTTCCTTTTCCCGAACTTGAAAGCCGTCAGTTTCACCTGATTCTCAGAAAAGGGCGGATCTACCAAACCACAAGTGGTCAGAGAGATCTCGTCCTTTGGTTCCTCGTTTCCGAAGTGCCGATCCAAGTTGTTTTTATTTTGTCTTCTGCTTTCGAGCGAGTAGGTCTAGAACACATTCTCTCTGAATTTTCTCATTGTTGGTGGATGAAACAGCACCAGTGATTATTTTGGCCGCTTTTGCTTGAACACTGTCTAGTCTTACTTTTAGTGATGAGCTTGAGGGAGCCCAGACCGGTGTTGCATATTCCATTATCGGCCTTATTAAGGTGATATATGTTGTTCTGAGAATTCTGGGTTTTTCTCCCCAATTTGTTCCACATAGCCTTCTCAGAATGTTTAGTTTTCTGATAGTTCTATTTGAGGTGCTAATTAGGTGTTCTGAAAATTCCAATTCCTCATTAATAATAATTAAAATAATTTTGTTGACATCTTGTCAATACATGCACAGTCTGCACTATTAAAAAAAGATAATATGCATTATATACACTATGTACAATGAATATGGCGCCTCTTCCAGCGATGCAGAGTTTGTGGAGAATCGCCAGTGGGTCTCCAGCGACACCACGCATTTTGCGATCTACGATGAATACGTAGATCGCGTACTTTGCCGCTTAGGAGATGGTGATGGCGTGGTCCTCGAGACCAACTTGAAAGATACAGGACTGCAGTATCACACCTAGGTATTATGGATTTCTAATTTTATCAATCATTTGTTTGTTTATGCTATTTTTTGTTATATTTATGCCTTTTTCCCTGTGAGAGCAGAAGACGCATAGGTTTGGTTTTATTGGGTTTATGGTCATTTGGAGTTCCATTGCCCACTTCTCCAGTCCTCTCATTGATGTGTTCAGCATTTTTTACGATTTTTCTATGCTGCTACTTGTGTGCCATATGGCTATATCATCTGCATAACAGACAACCTTTGTGTCTTCAGTGAGGTAAGGATGGATGTCGTTAATATATAGCAGATAGAGTAGAGGACTGAGCACAGATCCCTGAGTTACACCAGCCCATGTTCTTCCTTCCTTGGAAAATTCTCCATTGACCCGAACCTTTAACCTTCTTCCCCTTAAGAAGTCTGCAATCCAGATTAAGGTTTTTCTCTTACTCCGATGTTGTGCAGCTTTTCACGTAATTTCTCCCTCCACACTCGATCAAAAGCTGAGGTCATATCAAGGAATATAGCCGTGGTCTTCTTTGGCGGTTTTTCCTGGAAAGAATCTATTATTGATTGACAGAAGTAAAACAGTTGATCAGTCGTACAGTGCTGGGATCTATAGGCAGTTTGGTAGAGGTTTATTTTATTATTGTTAGTGAGCCAGACTATGAGCCTAGAGTGGATAATTCGTTCTGGTATTTTACAAAGTTTGCTGGTGAGAGCAATTGGCCGATAGTTCTTGTATTCCTTGGCATCTTTGTTTGGCTTCAGTATTGGCACTATAATTGATATCTTCCAATTCTTTGGTAGTTTACCAGTTTGCCATGAAATGTTCAGTATTCGTAGGAGTTGATTATTAGCTTTGTCTTCAAAGTGTTTGATCATTTAACCAAAGATTAGATTATCTCTTGGTGACCTCTTAGATTTTTTTATTGATAAGTTTAGCTCATTCAGTGTGAAGTCTCTCGAGAAAATATCTTGTTGATGGAAGTTTCTTGCTTGTTTAACTAACTGGTTTATATTATTTTTAGAGTCCTGTCTTCATTCGTATAGTTGAGTATGGAATTGCTTGAAAGATATTCAGCAATTATGTCAGCCATCTGTTTGTTCTCGTTCGCGCTGTTCTATTCATATCGGTTAGAGTATTGGAGGATTGGTGTTGGTGTTGATTGTTCTCTAACACTCTAATCATATTCCAGTGTTGGCTGTCCTTTCTTGGATCCATTTTTTCGCAGAATTCTGCCATTTTTCTTGTTTGCATATCCAAATTTCTTGTTCTATTTTGTGGCTAATTTCAATGAGTTCTTTCTGTTTTCTTCTGTTTTATTTTTTTAAGAAGTTCATTGATATTGTCTCTATCTCTGAAATCACTGCCTCGATGTTGTGGTCCTTCCAGTAAGGTATCCACAGGTCTTTACGTCTACCTCTAGGTATCGATGCTTTTGTAGATTTTGAAATGTTCGAAGAGAATTTTTCCAAGTTTTTGTCAAGGGTTCTGTAATTCAATTTTTCGTTGCACAGTTCTTCAAGCTTTTCTGTGAATTTTTTTCAAGTCGGCTTTCCTAAAGTTCCATGTTCTTTTATTCTAATGGACGTTCTCAATTTTGAAGTTTAAGGTTGTTAAAATTGGTCTGTGGTCACTGATTGCACCTCTCAGGATTTTCCATTGTGTTGTGGGTGCGATGTTGTAATTTATCGCTGTGATGCCTATTGCGGATTCTGTGCCTGTGGACTTAGATAGGTGTTCTCTCCGTTATTTAACGGTGTAAGGTCGAGGTCTGTTAGCATGTCCTCAACCTGCTGACTTTTGTTATCCAGGACAGGTGATCCCCAAATTGAACTTTTGGCGTTAAATTCGCCGAGTATGATTGTGATATCCGAAGACTCTTCACTTAATGTCTCTATTGTGTGTACCCATACAAAATTCAAAGATTTCACGAGCTGAAAGTTGGCGATTTTGAGATGCGTCAAGAATTCGCTGCATGGGTTTTCCGGCGAATTGATATTGATGAAAACTGGCTGTCGAATGTTCTGTGGACAGATGATGCTCACCTTTCTCTAAACGGAGAATTTAACATTTAAAACAGCCGCATTTGGGCAACAGACAACCCTAGGATTTTTACAGAAATGCCACTTTACCAGCCTAGAGTTACAGTTTTGTGTGGGTTCACTTCTTTTATTATTGGGCCATTTTTCTTTGAAAAATCAATGGAAGAACTTTTAAAACCGTTTTTGTAACTGATGAACGTTATGTCCAACTTTTGAGAGAAAAGGGTATTCCCATATTGCAGGGCAAAAGCACTAAGCGAAATAACATTCATGAAAGATGGAGGACCTCCTCATATCTCCCGAGGTGCCAAACAATTGCTGAAGGATACGTTCTGTGAAAATCGTGTGATAAGTCGCCACTTTATATACCAGTGGCCTCCAAGATCACCAGACTTGACGCCTTGCGATTTTTGTTTATGGGGGTACATTAAATCGTGTGTTTATCGATGCTGGCCTACCACATTGGCCATGTTGAAGGCTTCTATCAGATGGCACGTTTTATCAATTTCAACAGATATGTTATTTAATGCTGTCCATTCTGTCATTTATCGTCTGCAGGCGGTGATTGAGAATGAAGGGTGCCACATTGAGCAAGGATTGTGACCTAATACAAGAGAGAAGGCAGTTACCTCATGTGTTATATAAGCCGCCATGTATTATATTATCTACCAATATTTTGCAGCTCTTTGTGTTGGGATATGGGGATAATAAATGCTGTCCTCACATCTTGACTATCTTTTTTTATTTGTGAACAGTAATTTTTTGTTTGTCATTTGCTCACATATTATGTCGTGCAAACCAGAGTGTTATAATTTCTCGAATAACACTGGTACACACAATTTTTCCCCTTATGTTTAGTTTTCGCTTTTCGCTCATTAGAAGAAATAGCATAAGGAATATTTTCTGTATACCAATAACTTTAGAAATTTTGTGAAAAAAAATAATACAAAATGATTTTACTACCACGTTTTTCAACGCAAAAGGACGATTTAAAAATTATTTTTATTTGAGGGGAAACATTTTTAAAAATTGTGTACAGTATAATAAACAATGATAACATTTGACAAGCCCATAGGATATTTGGAATAAAGTACGACAAATATATTTTGTCACTCCCCTTTATATTTCATTTGTTGGATCATGACAAATATCCAGTTAAATAGTCAAGGGTCTCCAATTAGTCAAGAAACTACACATTTCTTATAGCAAGAAATCCTATTAGTAGTGCCATCATAATTTTTGGTACTATATTAACATATCAACAATTCGTGTATTGATATCAGCAGTATTTTTCAAACATTCAATCTATTTCACAAAACCCCATATAAAATATAAATATTTTTGCTACATGTTTTAATTTGCATTTGCCTATTTTACATATCTCTGATTGTATTTGAAAATCGTTAACCAATTCTTCATACTTTTGGCGAAGTGGTGTTTTATTAATTTGTTATTTGATATTATTAGGGTTCTTTCCTGGTATTCAAAAAGGAAAAATACGTGTCGTTCAATTATATTTTTCAATTTATCAAACAATTTGGCCGCTGAATATCTGAATCTGGTAGAGCGCCATCTGGTGAATAAAATTGTAACTAAAATCAATTTCGAATTTTTCATTATTTGCCATAAAAAATCCCATTGCATCCTGAACACAATGGTGTTTACCGCATTGCTCTAACGCAAATATTCGCGGAGTTATTAATTTTTAAAGTTGTGCGGGACTTTTGGATCACCCTGTACATTTCTTTACTGGAAATGAAAATACTTGGATCTGTTACTATTAAATTATTTTCGATTCTGTAATCTTGAAAAAAAGGACAATCTAGTAAAAGATGTATTGAGGTCTGTTCCTCATGTCCACAAAAACAACTCAACATTTTTTTAAGGTTATCTAAACATTAATTATTTATTTCAATATAATATATACCTGATAAAGATATTTGAATCAATATACAAATATTTAGCGCGACTGGATCATGATGCCATGATCAGAGAAAGATGCACCCCTACACTTCCTTCCATGACTTGAATTAGATGCACTAAACAGGACCTCTGAGAGTGGCCGCTGCTTATCATAAAACAACTCGAGGAGCATGAATTCATGGGATTTGTGTAATATTTGAACAAAATGAATAAAAAACAACATTATTTTGCCAATTTTCTACAATTAAATAACATCAAAAAACATCAGAACCTTTATTCATTTCCTCAAATGATAAAGAAAGTTAAAAATAGATTTACAACAACAAAAAGCCTTTATTTAGGGTCACTGACCCTATACAGGATTCACCAGAGATATGCATAAGAACAAAGCAGTGAGACAAAGGAAATAACGATATAGACAGAAGAAAAAGAAAAAAACAAGAAAGAGGGAAGCAAGAAAAACAACACAAAAAGAGTAGCAGTAAGAAAGTGAGGAGTGAGTGTCACTTGGCCTTCTTCTGAGATATGGACTTGTGGAAACCATAAAACGCCGTAGCAATATACTTATTCTGGGTCATATTGTCAGTTATTGATGGAAGTGAAGCACAGAGTTGTCCAGTTTTGAGCATAAGGGTTCATATTTACAAGAATCATAAATTGAACTTCCAACTATCGATAAAATATGTAAAAATTATGTTTGGCAATGTATTTTTATTTATATTGTCAAATATGTTAATGATTATTTTTTTCCTTTAAGGGTTATACTCTTAAATAAACATGTTTGAATAGGGAGACAAAAAGGTAAAGTAGTTTTAAAAATAATGGAATGATAAAAAAACAAATTAGGATTATACAAGGTATGTCCCATAAGTTCCCGGACTGGGTCCATAAAAAAATCAATAAATGAAAAATGTAAATAAATTTGACAGTTTATTATAGAAAAAATATCAGGCAACACGGTGGTACCAATATCAAGGCGGTACATTAGCGCGCGCCAAGGTCATTCTAATTTATTTAAAAGTCACACCTAGCGCTGCGGCGATTTTCCGATGGAACAAAAATTGAAGCAGAGGATTTGCATAGAATTTTGTGTGAAACTTCAAATATCTGCAACCGAAACTTTTGAAATGCTTAATAAAGTATTCCCCAATGACTCTCCAAAGAGAACAACTGTTTTTGAATGGCATTCTAGATTTAAAGCTGGCAGAATTTCCATTGAAGATGAACCTCGGCAAGGACGCCCAAAATGTGCAAAAATCACCGATTTGATAAAAGAAAATCCTCGAACCACTTTGCTGGAGCTAGAGCAAGACACAGGCATCTCTAAAACAACGATTGGAAGGATCGTAACCAAAGATTTGAAGCTCAAAAAGACTCCTGCAAAATTCATCCCAAGATTCCTCACTAATGAGCAAAAACTGTGTCGGCTTGCAACCTGTGAGAACATGTTGGAAATGACAAGAACGGATCCGGAATGGAAAGACAAGATAATCACAGGCGACGAGACATGGGTCTATGACTATGACCCTGAAACCAAGCGTCAATATGCCGAGTGGAGAGGTCAGGGTGAGCCTAGACCAAAAAAATCCAGGATATTGAAATCCAGAAACAAGGTGTTGCTGGTCGCTTTTTTGGATAACAAGGGCATTGTTCATCACGAGTATCTTCCTGCAGGCCAAACGGTTTTTAAGGAAATGTATTTGGACATTCTTCGCCATCTAAGGGAAGCGATTCGAAAAAAAAAAAGCCAGAAAAATGGCCTAATGGTGACTGGATCCTACACCATAACAATTCCCGCCCTCACACAGCGCACTTGGTGACGAGTTTTTTTGGCTAAAAACGGGACAGAAATCCTACCTCAACCACCCTATTCCCCAGACATCGCACCAAAGGACTTTTTCCTGTTCCCCAAACTTAAAGCAGTTCTAAAAGGAAGACATTTTGACACCAGGGATGACATAATAGAAAAATCGCTGTTGGCATTGAAGAGCATTCCAAAAGAGCTCTATAAAAACTGTTTCGACAATTTGGGGAAACGATGGCGCTGGTGCGTTGAAGCAAGGGGGGATTACTTTAAAAAGTTTTAATAATTTAAAAAAAATATCTTACCTTTTTTTTTTATGGACCCAGTCCGGGAACTTATGGGACATACCTTGTATATTAGAAACATAAGGTAACAAGACCAAATCAAATTGTTGAAATGTTTGTGAAGTTTTGGTAATAGCTTTATTACCACATAGAGGTTACAGTCAGACTTTGTCCCCTTTAAACTAGATTTTCAAACTATATAGCAAAACGTTTTTTTTTATTTCTATAAAACTGGGCGAGGTTTCAAGCCAAATTTCTTTTCTTCGTTGCTTGAATATGATAAAGTTTAATGTAATACTTTATTGTATGAAGGCCTTGAAGAAATGTTTTTTTTTGTCTTTAAAGTTTACCCAATTTTTTTCGAAATAAAGAAAAGATTTAAGTTTAATTTATCGGTATAAGTTTATCTCTCGTGTTTTAAATAACTTCAACGATTGATATTTAGTTTACACATACATACCACACTCTTTATGCTTAGAAATATGAGGATTTATATTATATCAAATATATGCTAAATATCTCTTAATATACTTACTTATATATATTCGTGGATGGCTTTTCTTGATTTATCAAGAAATTGGGTTGGCCAAATATCAGGGAACAGGCTAAATCAATGTTTAGTTGATTTCTGTTCCACCAGATGGCGTTCTGCCTTCTGTAAAGCACATGTGCTCCTGGTCAGGATATGCCGTTTTTAATATATATATATGTGGCAATATAGTGATAATGTGGGGAGAGAGAAATAAAGAAACCACAAGTTTGGAAGATGGGACCCAGCTAACCGAGAGAGAGAGAGAGAGAGCGCTAGCGGCTGCCATTGCGGAACGACCGTTTGTGTCGCCAACCACCCCCCAACTGTCCAAAAATAGGTCCTGAGGGTTCCAAGAAAAGCCCCCTCCGGAATGTGGCCAGTGGTTCAAAATGGCCGTAACTTAGTTGCCTTCTATCGACGTCTCTCTCTCGTTGACTGTAGGTTTACTTTATTATTCCTGGAAGAGCATATATTATGACATATGTATATATATATATATAGTGAAATCGTACAAAATGTGAAATTGTACAAGGATCAGGTTGATATATTGAGAAAAAGGTATCCCCTTATCGTGTAACTAAAGTTGCTGATGGACTGCGCCATCTGTCGAAATAAATATCAATTAATCGTTGAATATTATTAATTACAGAATTGATCAAATACCCTTTTGTGCTAAGCTCTTTATTAATTAAGAATGGATATTTTGAATAACTTTAGTATATTTAAAAATCAACGATATACGTATTTGGATATACGTATGTAAGGTATATTTGTAAAAAATACCAAATTTATTTACTAGAATATGTTCTCGAAAAAGGAAAGTTTATTTTTAGTAATTTGGTCTTATTCCATAGACATAAAAGCATCAACAGAAAGATTTAAAACCTTTAAAATATTTTACAGTTCAAAAAATGATCCATACTACTCCATATTTACCATAGCAGCACAAAAAAAAACGTGCTTCATTTTTCCAATAGGGGTTTTGATAGAGAAAAAAGCGTTTTTCGAAATATTAATTATTTATTGAATATTTAATAGAATAATTTGTGGTGGTGGTGTCTTATCCATGGAGCAGATCAGATCGGTCAGTACACCCTGATCATGATACCGGCCAACTGAGGTGCCTTGTCCGTATTGCTCCATGGAAAGGGGGATGCCCCTTTAGTCAGCCACATTTCAGAGTTCCCTGTTCACGGTTACCGTAGCGGCTCACGACACCTTACTACTGGGCATTCCCTTACTTGTGCTGCTTCTCCTGCCCGCCACGTAGAGGGAATAATATTTTGTATCAATATTGAGTGAAAATAAATATTATTATAAATTTCAAATAAACCTCATAGATATGGAAATATTTCCATAGTCACACATGTATAATGACACGATATCTAAAATTCAAGAAGTGGTTGCATATCTGTGAGATTATCCATGTCTAAGCTCGAGAGAAATTATCCCTAATCCTAATCTTTCTATAGAGAGATGAAGCTTTTTTTTTCAATGTTTAAGCATTAACTTATTTGATTTCCTGATAAACATTTATATTGCTGAGTTCTCGATGTTCATTTAATTCTAAGGTGGATATTAAAGGAAAACACAGCCTTCCAAATGTTTAGCAAAAGACATGATATAAGACTTAAAAGGCTCTCCTATTCCAATGTTATATTTAAAGATGATGAAATGCTTAGTTCCGAGTAGGCATGTTGTGGGGGACAAAACGATGTGTGTGTGCTACAAGATTAGAATATCACATTAGAATTATGTTAGAAGATCTAATAAAGAAGACACATAATCTTGTTGAATGCTGAGAAGCCTCGTACATGGGGAGCCTGTGATGTCTAAAGGAAACTTGTCGAATGCTAAGGACAGGTTGGCATTTTGTGGGGACCAAGACAATGTGTATGACTGAATACAATAATACATTGTAAGATTCATTCATTGAAAGCCTGTGGCTACTACAGCAAATTTGTCGCATGATAAGTACCGGTGGATATATCTACAGTAATGTGTACCTATAGGTTACAATTGGATCTAAGACTCGTAAATTGGAAGCCTATATATACTACAGGATACTTGTCGCATGCTAAAAACAGGTGTACATATTCAAGGCAATGTGTACCTATAGGCTACAATTTTCTGTAAGACTCGTACATTGGAAGTCTGTGCATACTACAGGTTACGTGTCACATGCTAAGGTGGGCCTGTTGTGGGGACCAAGACGATGTATGGCTGAAGACAAAAATACCTTGAAATCTTAGTGCATTGGAATCCTGATAATAGCATAGGAACCTTGTACCATGCTAAAGACAACCAGATGGGTATGTTGTGAGTACCAAGATGATGTATGAATGAATACAATAATACATTGTACGACCCATTCATTGGAAGTCTGTGGCTACTACTACAGAAAATTTGTCGTATGCTAAAAAACAAGTGCACATATACAAGTCAATGTGTACCTATAAGCTACAATTATCTGTAAGACTTATACATTGATAACTTTTGCATACACTACAGGTACCTGGTCACATGCTAAGAGCAGGTATACATATTCAAGTCAATGTGTACCTATAGGTTACAATTATCTGTAAGACTTATACATTGATAATTTTTGCATACACTACAGGTACCTGGTCACATGCTAAGAGCAGGTATACATATTCAAGTCAATGTGTACCTATAGGTTACAATTATCTGTAAGACTTATACATTGATAATTTTTGCATACACTACAGGTACCTGGTCACATGCTAAGAGCAGGTATACATATTCAAGTCAATGTGTACCTATAGGTTACAATTATCTGTAAGACTTATACATTGATAATTTTTGCATACACTACAGGTACCTGGTCACATGCTAAGAGCAGGTATACATATTCAAGGCAATGGGTAGTTATAGGTTACAATTCAGTATACTAGTACGACTCGTACATTGGATGCCTGTGACTACTGCATATTCAAGGCAATGTGTATCTATAGGCTGATATTATCTGCAAGGCTCGTACATTAGAAGCCTGTGACTTCTACAGGTTTCGTGTCACATGCTAATTTGAGCCTGTGGTGAGGACCAAGGCGATGTATTACTGAAGACAATAATACCTTGAACGTCTCGTACATTGAAAGCCTTGCATACTACAGGTCACTTGTCCCATACTAAGGACCAGATGAGCCTGTTGTGGGGACCAAGGCGATGTATTACTGAAGACAATAATACCTTGAACGCCTCGTATATTGGAAGCGTGTGCATACTACAGGTTACATGTCACATGCTAAGAACCACGTGGGCGTATTCAAAGAAATGTGTACCCATAGGCGAAAATTCTTTGTAAGACTCGTACATTGGAATCATGTGCATACTACAGGTTGCGTGTCACATACTAAGGTAGGCATGTTGTGGGGACCAAGGCGATGTATGGCTGAAAACAATAATACCTTGAACGTCTCGTACTTTATAAGTCTGTGAATGCTACAGGTTACTTGTCACATGCTAAGAACAGGTTTACATATTCAAAGCAATGCGTACCTATAGGTTACAATTCAGTGTACGACTCGTACATTGGAACCCTGTGACTACTACATCAAATTTATCGCATGTTAAGAACAGCTGAGCATATTCAAGGCAATGTGTATCTATAGGCTGAGATTCTCTGTGAGACTCGTACATTGGAAGCCTGTGCATACTACAGGTTACATTCCACATGCTAAAACCCAGGTGGACATGTTGTGGACCAAGGCGATATATGACTGAAGACAATAATACCTTGAACACCTCGTACATTGGAAGTCTGTGAATACTAAATGCTAAGGAACAACAGGTGGGCATATCCAAGGCGATGTGTGTGTCAACAGACTACAATACCCAGACGCTACCCCGGGGAACTCACATCATCCCCTACACTCCCCCTCCCCCACAGAGTCCCCCAGACCTGAGGAAGGATCATCTACTCTCCCCAGGTGACTGTGGTCTACATCTTCACGTCGATGGTGATTGGACTCTTCCTCCTCTTTTTCTACTTCTTTTTAAATCTTCCCTTCTCTCTTTTTTTCTGCCCTCTTCACTAACTTCATTCAACAGCATGATTTGACATTGTTTGCTATGGAACTGCAAATTCATACATTAGTCCTTTACAATTGATGAATTCTTTCAGAAGTAGATTGAATTTTGATGATACAATAGCATATTCTATAAGAGACCACCTAAAAACATAGAAAAACTTGTCATTATCCTGGAAGTGGTCTCTTTTCAGGCATTCTATCATGTCAGGATATGTCATGAGGAGTGTTTCAACCCAAAGAGTTTCTGATAAGAGACTACCTCCAGGAAAAACCTGTTTATTTATGTTTTTATGCTGTTTATCAAAAGAGAAATGCTATCGTACATTTAATACAGAAATAACTATCTCTTTTGATTAAGAAGACAAATGATATAATGCGTTTTTTTATTGGCAACTGGCAAATTTGAAAGCTACGATGTTTGTATTTAGACTAACGATAGTAATCAAGAAGATGTATTAAACATAGATGGAATTTTTTTTCTGGGAGGAAATTGATCCAAAAAAGCATAGGGCGCCTCTCCCGTCAAATTAAACGTCAAAAATAGACGCCATCTATTGACCGTCGCCACAAACTAGCGGCCTTGAGTCGTTGACAAGCTGGTGTTGCGGCTTTGTCACCGACCCGAGAACGCTAGTTTGCGGCGACGGTCAATAGATAGCGTTTAATTTTGACGGGAGAGGCGGTCTTTTTTTTAGATGTATTAAACAATTCAAGACATCTTGTTCTAATGGTTTTAGTCTTTAGAATAGGGTCGTATCTATAACTATTGCAAGTTATCAATAATAATACGTATTACAATATAAACGTCTTCATCAAAGGAGATAGACAATATTTGCTAAAAATGAATAAAAATAGAGTTTTCCTATCTGAATAATGCTCATTATTTGCTAAAAATGAAGTTTTTCTATCTGAATAATGCTCAATATTTGCTAAAAATGAAGTTTTCCTATCTGAATAATGCTCAATATTTGCTAAAAATAAAGTTTTCCTATCTGAATAATGCTCAATATTTGCTAAAAATGAAATTTTCCTATCTGAATAATGCTCAATATTTGCTAAAAATGAAGTTTTCCTATCTGAATAATGCTCAATATTTGCTAAAAATGAAGTTTTCCTATCTGAATAATGCTCAATATTTGCTAAAAATGAAGTTTTCCTATCTGAATAATGCTCAATATTTGCTAAAAATGAAGTTTTCCTATCTGAAAAATGCACTATATTTGCATGCTTTTTTTCTTATTTTTTATTCTCTCTCTGAATGTTTCAAGCATGCTTTTCAAGGCTGAAATATTTCTGATATGAATTTTGACTAGAGATTTTTTTGAAGCTCTTGCATTCCCTGCATGTTTTGAACACTCTTGATGCATTTCTGAAGTAATTTTTGAAGTAATTATTTTTTGGTTTATCTGCATGCCTTGATATTTCTTGGTATATTTTTGAATTCTCTCCTTGTTATAGGCTTTTATAAAAAAAAATTAAAGGCAAAGTACATGGACTTTTATCAATGGTTTTGAAGTGATTTTCATGTTTGTTTGTTTTTTATCAAGAGAATCAACATCAAGTGTCTGTATGTCTTTATGCCTCTTGTTAGAATTATTAAGTCATTTTATGGGCTCCTAAAATAAGTTGTTCTATAATATTGCCACTTGGAAAATTAGGAATGACAAACTCCAGTATGACACAGAAATTTATTTAAGACAAGAACAAACTATGAATGATAAACAAAAGATAAGCAATGAGGGAAGTTTACAGAGTAGCAAAATATAAACATAAAAATAATACTCTGTTAATAAAATAATAAATACTTTGCTACATAGATTCTTCCCTATGGGAGCTGTGACCCACAGCTTGCAAATATTGTAGTTACTGACATGGATCTGACGTGCTTCTGTCAAGGATTCCATCGAAGTCTTGGAACTTTGTCCCTAGCACCTTTGAGTTTTTTTTCTTGCGGCGTGAAGAGCGGCTTTGTCGTCGTATCGTTTATAGGGACATCGTCTTCTTGGAGCGAAACCTTGGCTTTGACACGGCGGTGGAATCCTGGAGTCAGTCTCTGAAAATGTAGATCACAGCACCCATGGCCTCTAGGTCTTCCATATATATAAAAAAAATATGACCGGCAACGACATCAAAGACTTTTCACTTCTTTATGTTTTTTTTTTTTTTTCATGATTGTAGATAATAAACAGTGTATGATTATAAATATTATATATCTATATTAATAATATATATATATATTAAAAACAAAATAATTATAAATAATAATAACTAAAAATTAAAACAAAAATTGATGAATAAATTAATAGTGTATATACATAGTTATTTATTTATCTCAATTTAAAGCGCTATGTCCCCATAGGGACACTTACGCTGTCATACATGTATGTCTTTACATTTATCTATACAAATACAAGGCAATAAGACCAAATCCAAATAAATAAACAGTGCGTGACGTTTCGGTACCAGCGTTGTTACCATCTTCAGACAAAAGTATTGAATAGATTCAGTGATTTTGTCTGAAGATGGTAACAACGCTGTTACCGAAACGTCACACACTATTTATTTATTTGGATTAGGTTTTATTACCTAGTGTTTATAATATATAATCCAAATTGTACCTCATCTTTTATCTATACATATATATACAAAAATTTTAGGCCGTGAATAGAATATTCATATGATATTAACAAGGAGAAAGAGAAAAAAAACGAGAAAAAATAACTGTGTACAAAAGAAAGAAATGTCTGGCAATATGTACAATCAACATAATATAAAGGATCAGTTTTTTAAAAGACATTTGTTGTTATATAAAATAGTTATTTGAAAATGACGATACGTGAAAATATTAATCAATCCATATTTTATAGGGAGAGATGTTATTAATGAAAAATCTTTATTTAACTAAAAAAAAAAACACTCTTTTGAGAAACAAATCATTAGGCGTTTTTTTTTTTCAATCTTAAAAAAAAAACAATTTTAAATTTAAAAATTGTATTTAAGAATATGAACCTGATATTTTTCTTAAAAGCGGTTTGTTCTTATGCTATTTGTCTGAAAGGGAGAATCAAATATATCAGAAGAAATCTTGAATTGATACGGAAACCTTAGGTTAGCTCCTTTTTATGAGAGAACTAACGAAAAAATATATAATAATCACAGATAACCAATCTCTAAAGAGAAAATAATTTGGACAAAAAAACAAGAAAAAATATTTCTACTTAGGAAATAACTCTTATTGTATCAATTTTCTATATTTTTTTTATTATATCTTGTTATTTCTTGTTTATTATCACGATCTGTGTGTATGTTTGACTCCCTGTAAATCTTCTTATTATTGTAATAGAGATATTTTTGTTACATTATAAGGAAATAAGATAATTTGAGATATTATATCGCTGTGTTTTTTGGAAAGAATAGTGAATTTTGTTTTTAAATATATACACTCATAGAGAGACAAAACTTAAGGAAGTTGTACCTTTTAGCATGTATATCGTGATTCAGACAATAACTCTGAAAGATACACTCATGGACAAAACTTAAGGAAGTTGTACCTTTTAGCATGTATATCGTGATTCAGACAATAACTCTGAAAGATACACTCATGGACAAAACTTAAGGAAGTTGTACCTTTTAGCATGTATATCGGGATTCATACAATAACTCTGAAAGATACACTCATGGACAAAACTTAAGGAAGTTGTACCTTTTAGCATGTATAACGGTATTCAGACAATAACTCTGAAAGATACACTCATGGACAAAACTTAAGGTAGTTGTACCTTTTAGCATGTATAACGGTATTCAGACAATAACTCTGAAAGATACACTCATGGACAAAACTTAAGGTAGTTGTATCTTTTAGCATGTATAACGGTATTCAGACAATAACTCTGAAAGATACACTCATGGACAAAACTTAAGGAAGTTGTACCTTTTAGCATGTTTAACGGTATTCAGACAATAACTCTGAAAGATACACTCATGGACAAAACTTAAGGAAGTTGTACCTTTTAACATGTATATCGGGATTCAGACAATAACTCTGAAAGATATTACAGTGACCTTTATTGAAGATACTCGAGATAACCCAGTGTGAACAAAATTGCCTTTGTCAAAAACAAGTCAAAAACAAAGTGTCTCGCGTAGTGGCGGCGCCATCGTAGCCACGTGATCGTAGCCAACCAATAGGAGAGCGCCATTCCAGAAAAAAAGCAAACGGTGACAGAGATGATGACGCTCGTAACTGTATATAGAATATTAAAGTTTAACCTCTTTTCAAAGAAAATGCATATAATTGCAGAGTCAAAATGTCGTTTAGAGAGATATGTTCTCTTACTTGGAGAACAGAAAATTGACACAATTGTAATTTTGAAAATGTCATATTTTCTATCTATTAGTTACCTCAAGTCGCATACACCATAAAATATAAATTGTTATTTAGAAAATACAACAACTCTTCATCACACACTAACACCTCATATCTATATATCTTTTTTATATTTACATAACCTTTCTTTTCTCTAATACATATTTACATATTTACGGTCTTTTTCCTCCTAAACAAAAGGGAACATATCAGCATATGGAATTACTACAGCTAATGAAAATGATTCTTTGTATAGAGGCATGTGTGTATATCTTAGAGGCGTGTGTGTAGGTCTGTTATCAGGAGGGTAGGCAAATGTTGGTTCTGCTGTTTAATGGAAATTGTTGAATAAAGGAAGCAATGGTTTAATAAACGCACAAAGAGATAATAAGAGAGATTGATTGAAACTGATCTATTAATCATTAATATAAGATCATATAAGGTTAAATACAGAAATAATTGAATAAATATAAGAAGGATTGATTTCATTTAACTAAATTTGCATACCAACCCTTTGTACATATATTATTTGTATTGATATATATATTTTTATCTTTTCATCTAACCAAGTCGGTGGACGAGTAGGTAACACCCTCGATTCCCGACAGTCATGAACTGGGATCTAATATCACGCGTTAACCTTTTGTTTAATATGTGAATAACTCACATATTATTCATTGTTTCAATTATCATAAACTAGGTTGCTCTTGTTGAGCGGTACCTAATAAAGTGATTTTGGAACCGAACCGAATTCATCTAACTAACTTGCATACTAATTCTGTACATATTTAAAATATCTTTCTTTTCTTTTCTTTCAAAATGTTTGTTTATCTTTAAAGTAAAAGTGTCCCTAGGGGGACATAGCGTTCTAAGTCGAAATAAAGAATAAGAGAGATTCAGTTAAACAAATGAAAAGATACAGATGGAAGGATAAGCATTTTGTTTCCTTTTCTCTTTTCTTCTGCTCAGCTCGGATTAATTGTGTAGAGACGTCGTTTGGTTTAAAATAAAAATCGTATGTTTGTATTTGAAATTCATACAAAAGTTAATAATCGAATGAAAATCAAACTATAGTTGAACCTATCTATAGCGCCCCCTCTTGGGACTCACCAAAATAAGGTGCTATAGACAGGTCACTTTTAATGTAAATAGCATTTTACTACGTATTTAAAATCGGGCGCTATAGAGAGGGATGACTATTTTGAGGGGGCGCTATAAAAAAACGTTGTTAAGATTGCCGTTTTTTCTATTTCGAAGATTGATGTAACTTTGCTATCTATCTGGTAGAGAAAAAAGATACGTTTAGAAGGTTTTCTTTATTTTTGACAACGTTTCGGTACATTTCATTAATCAATGTCAGAAAATTGAGAAGAGAATAAACAATGGAATTCTTCAAATATTTTTATATATCGATGCAAATAAAGAATTTATTCTGGCCGTAATATGCCATTCTGAATGATTTGTTTTTGTTTTTTTATAAAATAATGTTGATATGATATCATGACCTATATCACGTGTGTACTAGGTATAATAATTTTATTATAAACTAAAGCTTCCAGGGCCAAGTTTCTTGTGCAACTTTTTATTTCCAATTTTTCGGACTTGCCAGTCCTTCAACAGGAGTATCACGTTAATAAATTATTGATAAATATTTTTGTATACAAATTATTATTTATAATATGATGCACTAGCGCGTCATCTGTTATCAAAATTCAAAACTATTTTGAAGCGGTAAGATTCTTTTTGATATTAAACAATTTCTACTACCCTTACTGCAATAAAAAAAAAATAATGAGAGGGCCTGGCTCATCAGTGGTGAACCCTCTCGGCGGTTTCGCCAGTTTAATCTACCATACCGCTGTTATATTGCAATTTTGGAACTTCCTTTTTTAGTGATACTGTTGATAGACTCTTTGAATGGGTATTTTAGATGAACTATGGACATAAGCTTTGAGGACAGTAGAATTACATACATTATAAATATATAATATATTTATTATTTACATTTACAATTAAAATTTTTACATATTTTAATTATTTATGATATTCATAATAATAATTATTCATAATATTAACGCATCATCTGTGATAAGAATTATAAACTATATTTTTGGGCGTATGATTCTTTCTGAACTAAAACAATTTTCTACTGTCTTTACTGTAATTATAAAATGAAGGCTTGGGCTCAGCTGGCCCGGCTGATAGTACCCTGTAAGGGCTCCAGGGATACAGGATGAGCAGCGTTTGTACTCCATGTTAGGAGCGGCTGTACATGGCATCTGTTCCTTATGTCAGAGGCGGCCATTTATTTTGGAACTAAGTCGGCCTGCCACTGAGTAGTGCTCCCAGTCTTAATAACAAAGTCAGACGCATTCTACTTCACCCAGTGTGGAGATAAGAAAGAATAAGATAAAATGAAGGGAGGACTTGACTCATCAGTGGTGAATCCTTCCACCAGTTTCGCCTTGGAGGGTTTACTACTGCTGAGCAAGGCCTTCCCATTAATTTATAATTGCAGTAAGGGACAAACGAGAAGTGCTCCTCAGTGAAATAGGCCTTGAAGCACTCACTTTGGAGCTCCTGTTGAATGAGGTGGTGGGAAACAGAGCTGGAGCGTTTGCGTTGTTCAAATTTCGGAAGACGGCTGAAGAGAAAGGGAAGCTATATACATAATCTAATTGATGTAAATAATTATATGCAAATAATCTTTGTCAGGATTAGAATGACGAATCCTGTATGGGACTTTGATTCCAGTAAAAGGCTTGTTGCTGCTGCTGTATATAGTCACAGTGTAGAAAATACTATACAATACCTACTACATATAGGTTTCTCTCTGTATTCTTAGTTATCTTCTCTTACTCTGTAAACTGGCGAATCCTTTATAGGACGAGAGGTCCTCAATAAAGGCTTTTGTTGTTTTGTTATAATTGCAGTAAGGGCAGTAGAAATCAGTTTTAGTCTAAAAGCATTCATACCCATCAAAAATATAGTTTATATTTCTTATATAATAATGTTAATACAGTAGAACTTGAATAATTCAAATGTTTTCAATTCGAATATTTATCTTGGTCTCTAGAATTTCCTATGAATAGAATTTCCTTTTTTAATTCGAATTTTTGGATAATTCGATTTTTTTGTCTCTTGAGCTTTGAATTATCCAAGTTCGACTGCATATACATACAATTAAACCTGTCTATAGCGCCCCCTCTAAATAGCGCCTCCCTCTCTATAGCGCCCGATTTTAAATACATAGTAAGATGCGATTTACATTAAAAGTGACCTGTCTATAGCACCCTATTTTGGTGAGTCCTAAGAGGGGGCGCTATAAACAGGTTTAACTGTAGTTTGATTTTCATTCGATTATTAAATTTTGTGTGAGTTTCAAATACAAACATACGATTTTTATTTCAAGCCAAACGCCGTCTCTACAGAATTCATCCGAACTGAGCAGAACAAAAGAAAAAAGGAAACAAAAAGAGAAAAGAAGAGAAAATAGAACATATTTAACAAGATTTCAATTAAACAGCTTTCTAGTAATTAAATCTACTCATGGGGAAAAATAATTCTTTCCTATCAATTTAGATAAGAAAGTATAGAGTAAGAATTGAAAAAAAAAAACATTCGATTTTGGGTAAAAAAAGAATTCCCTTTCTTCAATGAAAGCCCCTTACATATAAACAAGTATTGACAATTGACAATTAAAATAATTTTATTGACATATTGTCAATACATGCAAAGTACACAGTCTGCACTATTTAAAAAAAAAATATATAATATGGATTATATACACTATGTACAATGAATATGGCGCCTCTGCCAGCGCTGCAGAGTTTGATGGAGAATCACCAGTGGATCTCCAGTGACACCACGTATTTCGTGAGCTACGAATAATACGTAGATCTCGTACTTCGCCGCTGAGGAGATGGTGATGGCGTGGTCCTCGAGACCAACCTAGATTGATAATTACTAGGACAAAGTAAACAAGTATTGAGATGTGAAAAAATAGTACAAATGTAATATTGTACTGGGATAAGGTGCATAAATTAAGAAAAAGGCATCTACTTATCGTGCAACTGAAAGTTGCTGATGGCTTGCGCCATCTATCGGATAGATGGCGCAAGCCATCAGCAACTTTCAGTTGCACGATAAGTAGATGCCTTTTTCTTAATAAAGTATTGAGATATTAATCAAATACAAAATTTGAATAAATTTGCTTTTATAAATGTTGGCAACACAATAGGTATAAGAAATCTGTTAATTAATATTAAAAACAAAAAGGGCATATCCTGACCTCTCACAATGCGCATTTTAGAGCGCCATCTATTGGAATAAAAATCAACTAAACGTTGATTTAGGTTGTTTCATGATATTTGGTCAGCCCATTTATTTTAAATATAAACATCTGACCATTTAACTTTTTGATTATTTTTTTTACATTAATTAGTATATATATTGAGATATCGTTTTGAGAATAGAGCAATCCATAAATAAATCTTTAATTAAAAAGACATATATTGGATCAAAATATCATTTATTTTACCAATATTTCAGTTGGCTGAACACCAACCTTTATCAAGGTGTTATAACATTTTAAAGTGTGTAACTTAATGCTGTTGACGTTATATGGCGCTGAGTTTGTTGTTGACGCACATTAAATAAGTTATAACACCTTGATAAAGGTTGGCGTTCAGTCAACTGAAATATTGGTAAAATAAATGATATTTTGATCCAGTATATGCCTTTTTAATTAAATATTGAGATATGTAATTAAATTTGGAAATTGGTTTTTTATTATATATATTGTAGCATAGAAAATTAGTTGTTGGATATTTGAAAAATTTTATCAATGACGACTATTATTTATTTATAATTATTATCTATAGTTAGAGGACATTGAAAGACAAAGCTATGGTACATATATAAGGAAAAGTAATTTAAAATTAGTTATATTATTATCAAATATTATCACACACACAAAAGCCTTTATTAAAACACACAGGTCTTACAGAGGATTCTCCTTGGGGCTACAAGACGGAGAAACCTATGAAAGTGGGAAATATACAAAGGGGTAAAAATGGAGAAATATTAAATACACATGGTAAATATATACAGATTATTATTTGAATAATCCTATAGATAATAAGAAAAAAAATTGGAAATATGAATGGGAGAAGTGGAGAGCGAAAAGAGGAAAGAAAACAGGTATTTACATATGGAACATACATATAATGGAACAAGTCAATTCAAGCTCGAATAACAACAATTATTTATTTATAATTATTATTTATAGCTAGAGGACATTTGAAGACAAAGCTATGGTACATATATAAGGAAAAGTAATTTAAAAATAGTTATTATCAAATATTATCTCTACAGACTTACTACAAATTACAAAAAAAAAATTGACAAGAGGCACCGCAACTTTTTAATTAAAGATTGATTGATTAAAGATAATAGATTAAAGAAACTTTCGTACAAGCTCTTCTTTACCAAACTAAAAAGTATAAACAAAGTAATGGAGAGAGATTATATAGCATTTTAAAGATAAAACATAAGAATTTATATAATTGAGAATTTGGAAGAATTAACTATGAAAGGGTTGATGAACTTTGTGAATAGAGAAAAAAAAAATACGAAGACCTTACTGCAATGATCATATTATAAGAGGAATTGGCTCGTCAGTATGGACCCTCTCAGCGGCTTTGCCAAATTTTTCTCCAGATTACTTTACTATTGTATATTGGATTGTGTTTTAACGTAACGTTCCATTCTCAATCCCGTAGGCCTTTAGATCGGCTAAAACATTTTTATCTTTATAAGTGAATATTAACTTTACTGTACTGAATAGTTTAGTATAATGTTAATTCAACATATTACAATTTAGCCACTGCAACGCGTGTCCGGGTTCGCTAGTATGTTATAATACCTTGATAAAGGTTGGCGTTCAGTCAACTGAAATATTGGTAAAATAAATGCTATTTTGATCCAATATATGTCTTTTTAATTAAATATTGAGATATGTAATTAAATTTGGAAATTGGTTTTTTATTATATATATTGTAGCATAGAAAATTAGTCGTTGGATATTTGAAGATGTGAATATTTTTATCAATGACAACAATTACTTATTTATAATTATTATTTATAGCTAGGGGATATTGAAAGACAAAGCTATGATACATATATTAGGAAAAGTAATTTAAAAATAGTTATATTATTATCAAATATTATCACACACACAAACCTTTATTAAGACACACAGGTCTTACAGAGGATTCTCCTTGGGGTTACAAGACGAAGAAACCTATGAAAGTGAGAAATATACAAAGGGGTAAAAATGAAGAAATATTAAATACACACGGTAAATATATACAGATTATTATTTGAATAATCCTATGGAAAATAAGAAAAAAAAAATTAGAAATATGGATGGGAGAAGTGGAGAGCGAAAAGAGGAAAGAAAACAGGTATTTACATATGGAACATATATATAATGGAACAAGTCAATTTAAGCTCTTCTGCTCACACAGCACAGGTGGACCATGGCTTTTTCAAGAAATCTTTAAGAGATTTTCCAGGAAAATCCGAGTGTTCAGAGTTGTAAGGTAAACACCGTATTATCAAATATTATCTCTACAGACCTTACTACAAAAAAAAATTGACAAGAGACACCGCAAATTTTTAATTAAAGATTGATTGATTAAAGATAATAGATTAAAGAAACTTTCGTACAAGCCCTTCTTCACCAAACTAAAAAGTATAAACAAAGTAATGGAGAGAGATTATATAGCATTTTAAAGATAAAACATAAGAATTTATATAATTGAGAATTTGCAAGAATTAACTATGAAAGGGTTGATGAACTTAGTGAATAGAGAAAAAATACGAAGACCTTACTGCAATGATCATATTATAAGAAGAATAGGCTCATCAGTAGTGAACCCTCTCAGCGGTTTTGCCAAATTAATCTCCAGATCACTTTACTATTGTATAGGATTGTGTTTTCTTAAATAACCTTTGTTCACTAAAGAAGGCACAGTTTAGGGATATTTAGATATTAATCTGTTGAGATAATATTTGGTGAAATACACTAATGTACAAAACTTAAGGAAGTTGTACCTTTAGCCATGTATATTGGGATTCAGACAAAAACTCTGAAATATATTACAATGACCTTTATTGAAGACACACGAGATAACCAAATGTGAAAAAAATTTCTTCTTTCTCCTTGAAAAAAAGGACGACAGGTGCCATAAAAGACTTTAAGCTTCCTTAAGTTTTGTCCTAGGATGTATGTATGTACTATTGTTGCAAATGTGATCCTGTCGACGTATGGATAAGCTGGCAGTCGTGTACGTGAGGCGAGTGTTGATGTTCTTCCCATACGCGGACAACAAGAAGCAGAGGTAGGGCTAGATGTTAGCACCGAGAGTGATCGGGGACAGCCCACGGGACAGAGGTAGAGGCCATGACACACACTGTCTCCTTCAAAAAAAAAAAAAAGAAACAGATACCGGGGGAATCTAATACTTTCCACTTCTTTAAGTTTTGTTCTTGTGTATAAATGCATTTCATAAAGAAACCCAATTGTTGAAA
>CP092876.1:14845869-14876131 GCA_030710605.1 Cordylochernes scorpioides | reverse complement strand
ATTTTATCGATATAAAAGATATTTATTCTTATATTACAAATTAACAAAATTCTTTATTATAAAATGAAAGGATTTAAAAGCACGAATGTTTCTTTTATACATAATACAAACTTCTACTGCCCTTACTGCGATGAAAAAAATATATTGGGAGGGCTTGGCTCATCAGTGGTGAACCCTCCCAGCGGTTTCGCCAATTTAATCCTCCAGACCGTTTCTCAGAGCTCTAATACTGTATTGGACGATTCTGCTTATATATGCTACACTGAAGGATGGAATCTCAGAAATGGTTTTCAAGAAAACTATGAACATAAACTTATAGAACAGTAGAATTACATTCAAATATTTGCATCGAGCAATGCTCTTCCGCAAACAATAAAGACAAGGCCAGTTAGGCATAAATTAACACAAAGCAATAACGCGCCATCTATACATATAAAATGAAAGGATTTAAAAGCACGAATGTTTATTTTATACATAATACAAACTTCTACTGCCCTTATTATTGTTTTAACAATATTGTAACGATGCTGTGTAGCCCCCCAACTCTCAGGGTCCCCCCGTGGGTCCCCAGCCCCCCTACCCGAGGGGTCCCTCTCCCCAACGGACCTACTGTACACCCCCGACCAGCGTGTATGACGACGATCCAGGTATCATGTCAGAAGCTGAGACCTCAGCCACGGGATTCCGTCGGAACTCAAAAGTACGATCCAGTCTCCCTGTGGTGCGTACGCCATGTAAGACTCAGGAGAGGCCGCTTGGTAAGTATCAACTCTATATACCTCACCACAACCTGTTTTAACTCCTGGAGACCCCTCAGGGCTGGTATTCTTACAATACCGTAGCGAGACCAAACGTGCCCTTCTCCCCAACGAGGTTACCACAATGGATACAGTGAAGGCGCTTTTCGTCCGTTCCTTCTCGAAGCAACTCACCATGAAATACCTGGAGTCACCTCACATCAGGATCTATATCCACGACGCGGCCAAGGACATGTTCTACGAGCTTGAAGACCTCAGGTAACGGCCTTCAGAACGTCCATGTGTAACAACTCATCTATACATATGTTGATCATATATACACTCATGGACAGAACTTAAGAAGGTGGAAAGTCTTTATGGTGTGTTTATGGAGACAGAGTCAATTTTGTTCATACTTGGTTATTCATGAATAAATTGTGAAAAAAAAAATTTAAAATTACAAAAGATTTCCTCACAATGAGTTTCTTTTTATTTCAAATTGCTAGCTTTTCAGAGAGAAAGAAAATCGCTCTTCAACGAGGTTTTTTAAGCCCGTTGAAGAGCGATTATCGCTTGAAAGCTAGCAATTTAAAATAAAAGGAAACTCATTGTTAGGAAACATTTTGTAATTTTAAAAATACTTGGTTATCTCGTGTGTCTTCAATAATAAAGGTCACTATGTATCAAATATCCTGGATAAAATTAATCTAATAATAATTGACTTTCTTAAATTTTTCAGGTTCTTCTGACCTTTTATTTTAAAAGGAACTAGACATTATCACAAGAATGTGAAAAACCTCCATGTGTAAATATACGTATGGACAAAACTATGGAAATTCTTTAAATTCTGGTCGTTTACTTTATTGAAGGAGACAGAGGCAATTCTGTTTACACTTTGTTATTTGGTGTCTCTACAATAGAGGTCGCTGTGTATATCAAATATCTTTCAGAGTTATTATCTGAATTCCGATATACATGCTAAAAATACAGCTTCCTTTTGTATATCAGTGTAGCTGCCTCCTTTTGTCAGGAGTATCCTGTATTGGGCATTGGACTTCTAATAAAGGCTTTGGTGTTATAAAATCTAACCCTATACTCTATATAATATGTGTCTTTTATTTTCTATCAAGTTGTGTATTTGAAAGATTTCTGTGTTCACTACTAGACTAGTGAGGATGATGTAGTATGTATGTTGTGTAACTGTAGTACAGTTGCTGTGTGTAGACGTAATAAAGTACGTGTGTGAAAATTGACAATTAAAAAACAGTTTATTAATATCTAGTCAACGGTCAAAAGAGAGTTTACAAAGTTTAAAACAGTGTAGGAAATATGTACACCAGACGAGGCTTTCACCGAAAGGACCTCCGGATCTCAGGAGCTCAAATCCTCCATAAGTTTAGACAGTCCCAGGCATGTTGCCTGCATGCTCAACATGCTAGATGATAGGTTTGAGGAACTGAGTAAAGGCATCAAAGCCTTTATTAGAAGTCCAATGCCCTACACAGAATACTCATGACAAAAGGAAGCAGCTACACTCATGGACAAAATTTAAGGAAGCTGTATCTTTCAGCATGTATATCGGGATTCACACAATAACTCTGAAAGATATTATAGTGAACTTTATTGAAGAAACACGAGATAACCAAGTGTGAACAAAACCAAAAAAGCATCCAGGGCCAAGTTTCTTGTATATTCTCAGAGAAGAGTGAGCAGTGAAGATACATCCTATCAAGATCGCGTGTAACACATCCGCCCTGACTATAATAAAGTACGTGTGTGTCTACAGAGATGTAAGAGACAGATCCGTACTGAGAATCTACGAACGAAGTGGGGCAGGAGACGCCTGGGAACCTGAGCCTAGCTATTTCTCAGAACCCGAGCTGGACTCGGAATACCAGAATCAGCACATCCATCGCTCGAAGGTATGTTCAAGTCTTCACGTATAGCTTACACTGTTCCTGTCTGTCTATGTAAATGAATGTAAAAGTACATGTTCTCGTACGTGAGGATATAAACAAGTTTGCATTCGTCACTCTAAACATTTGTTTCTGTGTATTTGGATTTAAGTCTGATATAATGTACAAAGTTTGCGAGCTGTATCTGAAACAAGAAAATTATTATTCTTTGAGTGTTCCGCTTACCGGGCAGATGCCATGTCCACTAGGCTACCCTGGATTATTCTTTGAATGTGAAAGCTTGTAAAATAGGAACTTACCCTCTATCATTGATTTTTTAAATTTTCTTATGTCATTTTTACATAAGTTTAATCTGGTTAGAACGATGTTAAAAATAAGATAATTTTGTATCCTTAAATACGAGGTAATCAACTCGTTTCTCTCTATATCTAAAAAGGTTCAAAGTTTAACGATTTAAACACAAGGTAATAAGACCAAATCCAAAAAAAAATAAATAGTGTGTGACGTTTCAGTAACAGCGTTTTTAACATCTTTAGACAAAAGTACTGAATGAGAACCCATTTTACCCAGGTAAAATTATCTTTACCCAAGGGTAAAATTTCTCATTCAGTGCTTTTTGTCTGAAGATGGTAACAACGCTGTTACTGAAACCTCACACACTATTTATTTGGAGATTTGGTCTTATTACCTTGTGTTTATAATCTACTAGCGGACGTACCCGGCTTCGCCCGGGTTTTACCCGAGTAAAGGTTTGTCTAACGAATCTCTCGATAAAGTGAACATTTTTTCCCGGTCCCTTGAAAAATACTCGATAAGTTGAATAAAATCAATTTTGATTGGTTCCCTCGGTAATTGGAAGTTAAAGGAATAGTATCTTGCCTTGGAATTGTGTCATTATTCTTGTCTCAAATAAATTGCCGTGTCATCCTGAATTTTGTCTTTCCTAATTTTCTACATTACAAAATCATCGTATCATCATGATAATATTTAGAGCAGATTGTTGAATTATAACAGATAAATTAGAATATTTATCTTGATTATTTTTAGGCGAAAAGTTATTTCAAATATTTTATTTGCCAGAAACCTTCCCAGTACTATACTAAATAACTTCCCAAAGTTTCATGGCGTTCCAATGAGTGGTTTGGTCAGGCATAAAGGACAGACACACATACATTCATTTATATATATATATAGATAATTCAAATTGTGCCTTATTACTTTAATAAATTAATTTTTTATAAATCTGAGAGTTGTCTTCGAAAACGATCAAACGATTCCCACTTAGAAAAAAAAAAACACGTTCTGACGTTTTAGGCCAAAAACTTAATATGTACACTGTGTGACAAGGAAATTACTGAAAAACTCCCCCATTACCTGCTTAATTGTACAGCCCTTGATGCAGAAAGGAAGGCCTTATATCAACAAATTAAATGTACCAACACTTCGCCCTACGTATTGCTTTCAAAAATATCAGCAAACAAATCTAAGGCAATAGCTTACTATAATTTTTTTTTAGATCATCAATATGTAAGGACCAGTCAATAAGTGAATGACTTTGAGACGAAAAGTAAAGACAGTTCAATTTCTATGTAAATAACACAAGATGATTATTACCTTACCCAAATGGAAGAATCTGTATGGGGCAAGTCCCTAATAAAGGCTTTTGTGTGTGTGATCCCCAATAGAGATATAGGGGGTTGGTGGAAAGATAGTCTAAACCGTTGGTTTTCGACCGCTACGACCCGGGTTCGATTCCTTCATTGGGCACTTTTTTTCTGATTAAAAAAATAAAAAATACTCCAATGTCCCCCGATTCTTGCAAAAGTCCAACTCCACTAGCGAGTGAAAGTAATCAAATAGGGCTCTGGCATATTTGTAAATGCAAAGTCGAACTGCTTTTCACATGTGTAGACATGTAGTGCACTTACAGTAAAAGCAGTCGCTAACTACCCACCATGATTATCATGGCCTGTACCACGTGTACTAGAGATAAGTAAAAAAAAAGACCTTCTACCTGAATGTAAACAATTCCAACGTTGGTGGTTCCAGAACGGCAAGCTGCCTCCCTACTACGATTCCCCTGAGGGCTACAGTCCCAACAGTCGAGGACCGCCGATGCACGCCGGGGTCCCTATCCGCCCCTACTCTCCTATAGAGAGGGGTAAGATCCCCACCCTCAGCAGTTCCTGCTCTTGTAAGTCCTCTGCCGCCTTGTGGATGATGGATAGATGTAGGGGTATCGGCCCCTGCTGATCATACCAGAATATAGTTTATATTGATAAATTCACTATAGAATTGTTGCGCTAAAAGATATTTAACAATCAAAATTCGAAGATATTATAGACACGTATGATTCTTTTAAAAAATAAACAAGTTCTACTGTCCTTACTGCAATGGAAAAATTAATGGGAAGGCCTGACCTTCCATTGCAGTAAAGGGCAATAGAAATTGTTTCTTTTTAAAAAGAATCATACGCGTCTATAATAGTTTCGAATTTTGATAACAGATGGCGCGCTAATGCATTATAATATTAAACAATATTAGAACAAGGTTTCTATAGTAATGGTTATCTTTTATTATCGTGTTTATCATTTATATATATATGAACGGAGAACATTCGAACAAAAATGCTCTTTGGCTGGCTTTTTTAACGCTAAAAGGAGTAAAATTAAAAGTAAATATGACATTTTTGTCTTTTTTTAGCGTTAAAAATGCCAGACGAAAAATTCGGTTCGGTTCCAAAATTACATTATTAGGTACCGCTCAAAAAGCGTAACCTTGTTTATGATATAGCAACAATGAATAACATGTGAAGGTTATTCACATATTAAAACAAAATGTTATAACGTGGGATTCAATCCCGGTTCATGACTGTCGGGAATCGAGGGTTTTACCCACTCATCCACCGACCTTTTAGACGAAAAAGCTTGTTCTCTTGAGAGCTCCATCGTTTTTATATTATAATAAAAAGGTATGTATTGCTAGGCCATATTTTAATATTGTATAATTATGGAATATCATCACTTTTCATGCATTTACATATAGATATATAACATAAAGATGCGGAAAAAGGTATTCATGTACCTAGAGGGGTACCTCTCCCTTTAATAAGGCATCAGAATTATTAATTTTGTTCATTACCCTAGTGAGAACTTAAACGTGGTGACAAAAAATGATCCACACACCAGTTTTAGAAAATTCAGAAAAAAATCCAACATGTATACCAAGTATATATACTTGTATATATCGGTGGTAGGATGGTCTAAACCGTTGGTTTTTCGACCGCTACAACCCGGAATCAAATTCCGCATTAGGCACTTTTTTCTAATTAAAATAAAAATCTCCAATGGTCACCGTTTCTTGAAAAAGTCCAACTCAACCAGCGAGTGCAAGTAACCAAATGGATCTCTGGCAAATTTGTAAGTGCAAAAGTCGAAATTACAGTAAAAGCAGTCGCTAACTACCCACTATGATTATCATGGCCTGTATCACATATACTAGGGATAATAAAAAAAAAGACGAATGCATAGTATACAATACACAGCGCACTCTATGTTGAGTATATGCACCATAGCTTATGTCTATAGTTCATCTAAAATACCCATTCCAAGAGTCTAGTATCAGTACCACTATAAAAGGATGATCGAAAAATGAAATATAACAGCGGTATGGTATATTAAACTGGCCAAACCGCTGGGAGGGTTCACCACTAATAAGCCAGGCCCTCCCATTGATTATTCCATTGCAGTAAGGGCAGTAGTAATTGTTTAATTTCAAAAAGAATCTTACGCGTCTAAAATAGTTTCGAATTTTCATAACAGATGGCGCGCTAGTGCATCAAAATCAATATTGAGATAATTAAATTTATACATTATAATTAAGATAATTAAGCTCATAAACAGATTTGAAAGAGTAAATTCTAGGAACTTTATCTAATATAATGACCAAATATATCCATTTTTTAGATAACTTTATCTCTCATTGAAGATTCTACTTTACCAAAAGTGTTAATTTTACATTTTTTATTCAATGTAAAGATATCTGTATGTAAATTTACCATTTTTACATTGTTTGAATTTCTTTGCATTATCTTTGACATGAAGATTCTCAATGAAGATTCTACTGTAATAAAAGTGTTTATTTTACATTTTTTATTGAATGTATAGATCTCTGAATTTTTAAGATCTCTGAATGTGAAATTCCCATATTTACATTGTATGTATTTATGTGAATAACGTTTGACATTAATCCATCTTGTTTTTCTGTTTCATATTGGCTGGTCAGCAGGTAATATACATGTTTTTGAACCTTTTAAACAACCTTTTTTCATGTCACACACATTTTTATATATATACAGTTGAACCTATAGCGCTCCCTCTTGGGACTCATCAAAATAGGGTGCTATAGAGAGGGGAGTGCCATAGACAGGTCACTTTTAATGTAAAATGTTTATATTCTTATGTTTAAAATCGGGCGCTATAGACAGGTCACTTTTAATGTAAAATGTTTACATTTTAATGTTTAAAATCGGGCGCTATAGAGAGGAAGGTACTATTTAAAGGGGGCGCTATAGACAGGTTTAACTTTATTTGAAAAAAGAGCATTCCATATATAGATCTTCAATTAAAAAGGCAAATATTGGATCAACATATAATTTATATATCAATATTTCAGTTGGCTGAATGCCAACCTTTTTCAAGGTATTACAACATGTCATTTTCAAATTATAATTCATTTACCAATTTGTTGTTGACATAAATATGTTATACCTTGAAAAAAAGTTGACTTACAGCCAACTGAAATATTAGTAAATAAATTATATTTTGATCTAATATATGCCTTTTTAATTGATTTTTATATATTTAGAAGAGAGAACAAATATTTCACAATGTAATAAGATTAAATCCAAATAAATAGTGTGTGACGTTTTGGTAACAACGTTGTTACCATTATCAGACAAAAGTGTTGAATATCTTTGTCTGAAGATGGTAACAACGCTGTTACCGAAACGTCATACACTATTTATTCATTTGGATTCGGTCTTATTACCTTGTGTTTCTAATCTATAACCCAAATTGTGCCTTATCAACAACTATTTCAGTAATCCTTATAAAAAGATATTTGTACAACTTTCAACATTCTTTGATAATAAGACTTTAAGATCATTAATACGATAGTGAATTGTTTATTGTTTTACAGAAAGATCTTGTAGTTTTTTATTTGTTAGGATATTTATAAAAATGTGATTATACAGTAGTGTCTCATATGAGAGATAAGCATATGATAGCCATAGGATAAACTTGTCTTCTTCTGCAGGTAATCTCTTATCAAAAACTCTATCATGACAAACCAAATCGTGATTCTTTCAAACAAATAGACATTCTGATGAGAGACCACTTCCAAGAGAGACTGTTTAACCATGTTTTTAGGCTATGGTCTCTCATGGGACACTTTCATTTCTTAAATATTAGAAAACCATAAGTTAACAAGACCAAATCTAAATAAATAGTGTGTGAAGTTTCGGTAACAGCGTTGTCACCATCATCAGACAAAAGTACTGAATTATTAATGGCAATAATGCTGTTAGCAAAACGTCACGCCACATACTATTTATTTATTTGGATTAGGTCTTGTTAACTTATGTTTATAACCTATAATCTAAATTGTGTATGTACCTTATCATTATATATTATGAAATAATAATTTATTAAATATGATAAAAGTTTTAATCTTTATAAAAAAATGTTTATAGGTTTGTTAAAATTATGATAATGACGTTATATGTTGTGTTAAAGAACATTCCCAAATCACCATGAATTACAATATAGTATTTTAAATACAATGTAATATAACACTATTTGTTCCTGGTAAAGGTTGATAGAAACCTGAATATGCATGTATTTTACACTTTAGCATAATTATATCTCAACTTGAAAAAAAAAAAAAAAACATATTTAGCCCACAGTCGCACATGCGACGTAAAATTTTAAAATTTCAATCTAAAAATGTGTCGATCGGTATACTCTTCTTCTTCTTTCTTATCTCCACATTGGGTGAAGTAGAATGCATCTGCCTTTGTCATTAAGACTGGGAGCACTACTCAGTGGCAAGCCAACTTAGCTCCAAAATAAATGGCCGCCTCTGACATGAGGAACAGACACCATGTGCAGCCACTCCTAACATGGAGTACAAACGCTGCTCATCCTGTATTCCTGGATCAGGAGCCCTTACAGGGTACTATCAGCCGGGCCAGCTGAGTCCAGGTTTTTTAGCGAGATTGTTACTGCTCCCTCTCCTCCTTTTTTCATCCGGACTTGGGACCGGCAAGGGTGGAGTTGGTCGGTATACTAAACTCGAATTCTGTTCTAACGGCACTAAAATTAACCAAAAGATAGAACTTTAGAAAAATACCTTTTTTGATCGACGTTACGATCAAGCCTTTTATAAACAACATTCATAAATATAAGTGCCATCTATCGGATATTTTCTAAACTATTTTTAGCAATGATATGTTTCTTTTCACGTAAAAACCAATTAAAGTTTTAGAGACTACAATGATAAAATTAATTATTTTGATCATTGTGTTTCGTTTCTACCAAACCTTTTGTAATCAACAATCACACATATAGTTTTATAAGCAACAATCACAAATTTAAGTACTATCTATTGGATAAAATCTACAATACATTTACACAATTGTTTCTTTTGGAATAAAATTCTAAATTTACGTTTTACAGACCATACTGCTATGATAGAATTGATTCTTTTGATTATTCTTTCGTTACAACCAAACCTTTTGTAATCAACAATCAAAATTTAAATACCACCTATCGGAGAATATTTACAATATTTTCAGCACTAATCTTTCTTTCCAAATGAAAAAAAAAAAATCGAAATTTGCGTTTTACAGAACATACTGAAATGTACAATTAATCCATTCTCATTTGATTATTGTTTCGTTTCTACCAAATCTTTTGTGTGTGTAAGCTACAAGGGAAAATTTTAAGTGCCATCTATAGAATAAAATCTACAATATTTTCATCAATAATGTTTCTTTTTAAATGAAAAAATCAAAATTTACGTTTTACCTACCGTAATGAAATGATAGAATTGTTTAATTATTTTTAGCATTGTTTCGCCTTTCTACCAAACATTTCGTAAGTAACAATCAAATTTAAAGTGCTAGCTATCGGATAAAATCTACAATATTATCATCAATAATGTTTCTTTTTAAATGAAAAAATATCAAAATTTACGTTTTACAGACCGTACTGAGTAATGATAGAATTAATTACAATTGTAGATAAGAAAGATTGACTTATCAGTAATGAATGCATCTAGCTGTATCGCCAAATTGGTTTCCATACTTATATCTACTGTAGAACAAAGTTTGACAATTATACTGCAAATGTTTCTTTTGAACGAAAAATCGAAATTTATTTTAAGGAGAAATAACGATTATTTCTAACCTTAGGAAGGAAGTATGAAAGAATTCCCATCCCTGGACACTTTATTTTTCCGTTTATCATTACTCTTCATAATTAATCCTTTCATACTTCATCCCCAAGGTTAGAAATAATCGTTATTTCTCCTTAAAATAAATTTCGATTTTTCGTTCAAAAGAAACATTTGCGGTATAATTGCAATTTTCGTTTTACAATCATAAACCGCATTATATTGTATTATAAATTATTCAATAAGATAGTAAAGTAGTATATGTGTATGTGTGAAGATAATTTAGCGAAAATACTGAGAGGATTCATCATTTATGGAGTCAATCTCTCCTTCCTATATAATTTCTATTATCATAGCAGTAAAAATTATGTAAAGGTATTTTAATATGATTTATAAAAAAATAAACATTGTTCTGTCAGAAATCCATTCGAAAATTTTATTCCCAAAGATAAAAATCTGAATAAAAGTATGACTCCAGTGTTCTAAAGTCGATTTTTTGAGTTTTTAAATGTTGTTCAATCTTAAAAAAAAATGCATATATACAAATATAAATATATATATTATTAAACTAATAATAATAATATATAACACATAGAAAGTAGAAACCCTCTCTAAAGGAAAAATTTTACTCATAGACAAAAATTAAGGAAGTGGAAAGTCTTTGATGTTGCTGTACGTATGTTTTTTGAAGGAGACAGAGGCAATTTTATTCACACTTGGTTATCTCATGTGTCTTCAATAAAGGTTACTGTAATATCTTTCAGAGTTATTTTCTGAATCCCGATATACATGCTAAAAGGTAAAACTTCCTTAAGTTTTTTCCCGTGATTATAGTTGGAGAGCAAAACTTACCTTTAGAGAGAGGTGTCCTTTTACACCGGAGAGTTTTTAATTGATAAAAATGGTAATAATGGAGATTAAAACAGTCCTTTATAGAGAGGTCTCCTTAAGATAGAGTGTCCGCATATTGAAGTTCAACTATATTGAGAGATATAAAGATGCTAGAATTTAAAAATATTTTATACACCAAAAAGACATATTTATTTACATTTGAAAAATACGACAATCAGTCGCAGAAATACTGCAGATAAATACAAAGGTTATATAAAATGATAAAGAAATGAAAAGTTTTTATCAATATTATATTTCTTTATCTAGATTTTCTCTATTTATCCAAACCTAAAAATTCACATTATACCATTATAAAATCGTTAATCTTAAATAGTCTAAAAAACAATATAAAAATACAAGCATACACCAAATATTTTTAAACAAAAATTATCATATAATATAATGCGGCCCGTGATTGTAAAACGACATTTGAAATACTATCCCGCATGTGTTCTTTATTTCGTTATTTCTCCTTGAAATAAAATTTGAATTTTCGTTGAAAAGAAACACATGCGGGATAGTATTTCAAATGTAATTTTACAAAATTCTCATATATAACTAAGAAAGAATCAAGGTGAAAAATGTGGATCAAAATTTGATATGTACTTATTCCCAACCAGTTTTTAATGATATTGCGTTTACTTCCTTATTTGGAACCCCCTGATGATAATGATCTAAAAATGACCCGAATGACAAATTAAGATGATAAATACAACAATTAATGATGATGAATTCATCATTGAAACATCATTTATTAATTGATATATGATCCGTATTTTATGGTTATCTTTTTTATTTTATTTCAATTTATCAATTTAAAGTGCTATGTCCCCCTAGGGACACTTACGCTGTCATACATGTATGTCTTTACATTTGTCTATACATATATATATTTTTGAAAATAGAGCAATCCATAAATAAATCTTTTAATAAAAAGGCATATATTGGATCAAAATTTTATTTATTTTACCAATATTTCAGTTGGCTGAACGCCAACATTTATCAAGGTATTATAACATTTTAAAGTGTGTCAATTCTATTGACATTATGTGGCGCTGAGTTTGTTGTTGACACACATTAATATGTTATAATACCTTGATAAAGGTTGGCGTTCAGCCAACTGAAATATTGCTAAAATAAATAAAATTTTGATCCAATATATGCCTTTTTATTTAAACATATTTATATATATATATACAATAATTTTAGGCCGTGAATAGAATAGTCATATGATGTTAACAATGAGAAAGAGAGAAAAAACGAGAAAAAAGAACTGTGTACAAAAGAAAGAAGTGTCTGGCAATATGTACAATAAGCATAATATAAATTATCAGTTTCTTAAAAGATATTTGTTGCTATATAATTTAATATATATTCACAAAGGTATTTAATTTGATATACATTTCTTTACTGGAAATAAAAATACTTAGATCTGTTACTATCAAATTATTTTCGATTCTATAGTCGTGAAAAACAGGACAATCTAGTAAAAGCTGTATTGAGGTTTGTTCCTTATGTCCAAAAAAGAAAACAACTCAACATTTTTCAAGGTTATCTAAACATTAATTATTTATTTCAATATGATATATCCCTGATAAAGATATTTGCATCAATATACAAATATTTAGCGTGACTGGATCGTGATGCCATGATCAGAGACAGATGCACCCTACACTTCCTTCCATAACTTGAATTAGATGCACTAAACAGGACTTTTGAGAGAGGCCGCTGATTATCATAAAACAACTCTAGGAGCATGGAATCATGGAATTTGTGTAATATTTGAACAAAAGGATAAAAAAACAACATTACAACATTATTTAACCAAGTTTCTACTATTAAATAACAACAAAAAACATCAGAACCTTTATTTATTTCCTCAAATGATAAAGAAAGTTAAAAATAGATTTACAACAACAAAAAGTCTTTATTTAGGGTCACTGACCCTATACAGGATTCACCAGAGGTATGCATAAGAACAAAGCAGTGAGAAAAAGGAAATAACGATATAGACAGAAGAAAAAGAAAAAATAGAAAAAGAAAAAAACAAGAAAGAGAAAGAGGGAAGCAAGAAAAACAACACAAAAAGAGTAGCAGTAAGAAAGTGAGGAGTGAGTGTCACTTGGCCTTCTTCTGAGATATAGACTTGTGGAAACCATAAAACGCCGTAGCAATATACTTATTCTGGGTCATATTGTCAATTATTGATGGAAGTGAAGCACAGAGTTGCCCAGTTTTGAGCATAAGGGTTAAGATTTACAAGAATCATAAATTTAATTTACATCTATCGATAAAATATGTAAAAATTATGTTTGGCAATGCATTTTTTATTTATATTATCAAATATGTTAATGATTATTTGTTTCCTTTATGGGTTATACTCTTAAATAAACATGTTTGAATAGGGAGACAAAAAGGTAAAGTAGTTTTAAACATAATGGAATAAAAAAAAAACAAATTAGGATTATATATTAGAAACATAAGGTAACAAGACCAAATCAAATTGCTGAAATGTTTGTGACGTTTTGGTAACAGCGTTGTTACCACATAGAGGTAACAGTCAGACTTTGTCCCTTTTAAACTAGATTTTCAAACTATATAGCAAAAAGGTTTTTTTTTTATTTCTATAAAACTGGGCGAGATTTCAAGCCAAATTTCTATTCTTCATTGCTTGAATAAAGTTTAATGTTATACTTTATTGTATGAAGGCCATGAAGAAATGGTTTTTTTTTGTCTTTAAAGTTTACCCCAATTTTTTTGTGAGAGGTATTTGAGTTTAATTTATCGGTATAAGTTTAGCTCTCGTGTTTTAAATGGCTTCAACGATTGATATTTAGTTTACACATACATACCACACTCTTTATGCTTAGAAATATGGAGATTTATATTATATCAAATATATGCTAAATATCTCTTAAAGTTTGCTAGAGAAGTGTTAATTGATGGCACAGAAATAGAGATTCTACTTACATATATATATTCGTGGATGGCTTTTCTTGATTTATCAAGAAATTGGGTTGGCCAAATATCAGGGAACTGGCTAAATCAATGTTTAGTTGATTTCTGTTCCACCAGATGGCGTTCTGCCTTCTGTAAAGCACATGTGCTTCTGGTCAGGATATGCCGTTTTTAATATATATATATATGTGGCAATATAGTGATAATGTGGGGAGAGAGAAATAAGGAAACCACAAGTTTGGAAGATGGGACCCATCTAACCGAGAGAGAGAGAGAGAGAGCGCTAGCGGCTGCCATTGCGTAACGACCGTTTGTGTCGCCAACCACCCCCCAACTGTCCAAAAATAGTCCTGAGGGTTCCAAGAAAAGCCCCCTCCGGCATGTGGCCAGTGGTTCAAAATGGCCGTAACTTAGTTGCCTTCTATCGACGTCTCTCTCTCGTTGACTGTAGGTTTACTTTATTATTCCTGGAAGAGCTTATTTTATGACATATATATATATATATAGTGAAATCGTACAAAATGTGAAATTGTACTGGGATCAGGTTGATATATTTAGAAAAAGGTATCCCCTTATCGTGTAACTAAATTTGCTGATGGACTGCGCCATCTGTCGAAATAAATATCAATTAATCGTTGAATTTCATTTATTTCAGAATTGACCAAATACTCTTTTGTGGTAAGCTCTTCTTAATCAATCAAGAATGGATATTTTGGATAACTTGAGAATATTTAAAAATCAACGATATACGTATTTAGATATACGTATGTAAGGTATATTTGTAAAAAACACCAAATTTATTTACTAGAATATGTTATCGAAAAAGGAAAGTTTATTTTTAGTAATTTGGTCTTATTCCATAGACATAAAAGCATCAACAGAAAGATTTAAAACCTTTAAAATAGTTTACAGTTAAAAAATGATATCCATACTACTCCATATTTACCCTAGCAGCACAATAAAAACCTGCTTCATTTTTCCAATAGGGTTTTTGATAGAGAAAAAAAGCGTTTTTCGAAATATTAATTATTTATTGAATATTTAATAGAATAATTTGTGGTGGTGTCTTGACCACGAAGCATATCAGATCGGTCCGTGCACCCTGATCATGATACCGGCCAACTGAGGTGGTGGTGGTGGTGTCTTGTCCATAGAGCAGATCAGATCGGTCCATGCATCCTGATCACAATACCAGCCAACTGAGGTGCCTTGTCCGTATTGCTCCATGGAAAGGGGGGTGCCCCGTTAGTCAGCCACATTTCAGAGTTTCCTGTTCACGGTTACCGTAGTGGCTCGGGGCTCACGACACCGTACTACAGGACAGTCCCTTACTTGTGCTGCTTCTCCTGCCCGCCACGTAGAGGGAATAATATTTTGTATCAATATTGAGTAAAAATATATATATTATTATAAATTTCAAATAAACCTCATAGATATGGAAAGATTTCCATAGTCACACATGTATAATGACACGATATCTAAAATTCAAGAAGTGGTTGCATATCTGTGAGATTATCCATGTCTAAGCTCGAGAGAGATTATCCCTAATCCTAATCTTTCTATAGAGAGATGAAGCTTTTTTTTTTCAGTGTTTAAGCATTAACTTATTTGATTTCCCGATAAACATTTATATTGCTGAGTTCTCGATGTTCATTTAATTCTAAGGTGAATATTAAAGGAAAACACAGCTTTCCAAATGTTTAGCAAAAGACAAGATATAAGACTTAAAAGGCTCTCCTATTCCAATGTTATATTTAAAGATGATGAAATGCTTAGTTCCGAGTAGGCATGTTGTGGGGGACAAAACGATGTGTGTGTGCTACAAGATTAGAATATCACATTCGAATTATGTTAGAAGATCTAATAAAGGGGACACATAATCTTGTTGAATGCTGAGAAGCCTCGTACATGGGGAGCCTGTGATGTCTAAAGGAAACTTGTCGAATGCTAAGGACAGGTTGGCATTTTGTGGGGACCAAGACAATGTGTATGACTGAATACAATAATACATTGTAAGATTCATTCATTGAAAGCCTGTGGCTACTACAGCAAATTTGTCGCATGATAAGAACCGGTGGATATATCTACAGTAATATGTACCTATAGGTTACAATTGGATCTAAGACTCGTAAATTGGAAGCCTATATATACTACAGGAAACATGTCACATGCTAAGAACCAAGTGGGCAGATTCAAGGCAATGTGTACTTATAGACTACAATTATCTGTAAGACTCGTACATTGGAAGTCTGTGCATACTACAGGTTTCTTGTCACATGCTAAGGTGGGCCTGTTGTGGGGACCAAGACGATGTATGGCTGAAGACAATAATACCTTGAAATCTTAGTGCATTGGAATCCTGATAATAGCATAGGAACCTTGTACCATGCTAAAGACAACCAGATGGGTATGTTGTGAGTACCAAGATGATGTATGAATGAATACAATAATACATTGTACGACCCATTCATTGGAAGTCTGTGGCTACTACTACAGAAAATTTGTTGTATGCTAAAAACAAGTGCACATATTCAAGTCAATGTGTACCTATAGGCTACAATTATCTGTAAGACTTATACATTGATAACTTTTGCATACACTACAGGTACCTGGTCATATGCTAAGAGCAGGTATAGATATTCAAGGCAATGCGTACCTATAGGTTACAATTCAGTGTTCACTCGTACATTGGATGTCTGTGACTACTACATAAAATTTATCGCATGTTAAGAACAGCTGAGCATATTCAAGGCAATGTGTATCTATAGGCTGAGATTCTCTGTGAGACTCGTACATTGGAAGCCTGTGCATACTACAGGTTACATTCCACATGCTAAAACCCAGGTGGACATGTTGTGGACCAAGGCGATATATCACTGAAGACAATAATACCTTGAACATCTCGTATATTGGAAGCTTGTGAATACTAAATGCTAAGTACCAACAGGTAGGCATATCCAAGGCGATGTAAACATTTAGGCTACAATTCTCTGTATGACTCGTACATGGGAAGCCTGTGAATATTACAGTTTACGTATCACATTCTATTGTGGGTCTGTTGTGGGGACAAAGGCGATGTATAACTAAAGACAATAATACCTTGAACGCCTCGTATATTGGAAGCTTGTGAATACTATAGGTTAGTGTCACATACTAAAAACCAGGTGACATGTTGTGAGGACCAAGGCGATGTATAACTGAAGACAATAATACCTTGAACGGCTCTTACATTGGATGCCTGTGAATACAACAGGTTACTTGTCACATACTAAGGTGAGCCTTTTGTGGGGACCAAGGAGAATACTGATTGAAGACAATAATACCTTGAACACCTCGTACATTGGAAGCCTGTGTATACTACAGGTTACTTGTCACATGCTAATAACTACGTGGGCGTATTCAAGGCAATGTGTACCCATAGGTAAAGATTCGCTGTAAGACTCGTACATTGGAAGCATATGCATACTTCAGGTTACTTTTTACATGCTAAGGACCATATGGGTCTGTTCTGGTGACCAAGACAATGTATGATTGAAGGTATTAATACCTTGAAAGGTTCTTACATTGGAAGCCTTGCATACTACAGGTTACTTGTCACATACTAAAAACCAGGTGACATGTTGTGAGGACCAAGGCGATGTATGACTGAATACAATAATACCATGAACGCCTCATACATTGGAAGCTTTTGCATATTACAGGTTACTTGTCCCATACTAAGGTTGGCCTGTTATGGGGACCAAGACGATGTATTACTGAAGACAATAATACCTTGAACGTCTCGTACACTGGAAGTCTGTGAATACTAAATGCTAAGGAACAACAGGTGGGCATATCCAAGGCGATGTGTGTGTCAACAGACTACAATACCCAGACGCTACCCCGGGGAACTCACATCATCCCCTACACCCCCCCTCCCCCACAGAGTCCCCCAGACCTGAGGAAGGATCATCTACTCTCCCCAGGTGACTGTGGTCTACATCTTCACGTCGATGGTGATTGGACTCTTCCTCCTCTTTTTCTACTTCTTTTTAAATCTTCCCTTCTCTCTTTTTTCTGCCATCTTCACTAACTTCATCCAACAGCATGATTTGACATTGTTTGCTATGGAACTGCAAGTTCATACATTAGTCCTTTACAATTGATGAATTCTTTCAGAAGTAGATTTAATTTTGATGATAAAGTAACTTCTCCTATAAGAGACCACCTAAAACATAGAAAAACTTATCATTACCCTAAAATTGATCTCTTTTCAGGCATTCTATCATGTCAGGCTATGTCATGAGGAGTCCTTCAACCCAAAGAGTTTCTGATAAGAGACTACCTCCAGGAAAAACTTGATTTATTTATGTTTTTAGGCTATCTCTCAAAAGAGAAATGCTATCGTACATTCAAAACAGAAATAACTATCTCTTTTGATTGAGAAGACAAATGCTATAATGCGTTTTTTTTTATTGGCAACTTACAAATTTGAAAACTACGATGCTTCTATTTAGACTAAAGATGATAATCCACAAGATGCATTAAACATAGATTTTTTCTTTCTGGGAGGAAATTGATCCAAAAAAGCATAGGGCGCCTCTCCCGTCAAATTAGACGTCAAAACTAGACACCATCTATTGACTGTTGCTGCAAACTAGTGGCCTTGAGTCGTTGACAAGATGGTGTTGTGGCTTTGTCACCGACCCGAGGCCACTAGTTTGCGGCGACGGTCAATAGATAGCGTCTAATTTTGACGGGAGAGGCGCCCTATGTTTTTTTAGATGTATTAAACAATTCAAGACATCTTGTTCTAATGGTTTTAGTCTTAAGAATGGCGTCGTATCTATAACTATTGCAAGTTATCAATAATGAAACGTATTACAATATAAACCTCTTAATCAAAAGAGATAGACAATATTTGCTAAAAATGAATAAAAATAGAGTTTTCCTATCTGAATAATGCTTAATATTTGCTAGAAATGAAGTTTTCCTATCTGAAAAATGCACTATTTGCATGCTTTTTTTCTTATTTTTTATTCTCTCTATGGATGTTTCAAGCATGTTTTTCAAGGCTGAAATATTTCTGATGTGAATTTTGACTAGAGATTTTTTGCTGCTCTTGCATTCCCTGCATGTTTTGAACACTCTTGATGCATTTCTGAAGTAATTTTTGAAGTAATTATTTTTGGATTATCTGCATGCCTTGATATTTCTTGATATATTTTTGTATTCTCCTTGTTATAGGCTTTTATAAATGAATTAAAGGCAAATTATATGAATTTTTATCGATGGTTTTGAAGTGATTTTCTTTTTTTTTTTATCAAGAGAATCAACATCAAGTGTCTGTATGTCTTTATGCCTCATGTTAGAATTATTAAGTCATTATATGGGCTCCTAAAAAAAGTTGTTCTATATTATTGCCACGTAGAAAATTAGGGAAGACAAACTTCAAGATGACACAGCATTTTATTTAAGTCAAGAACAAACTATGAATGATAAACAAAAGATAAGCAAAGAGGGAAGTTTACAGAGTAGCAAAATATAAACATCAAAAATGATACTCTGTTAATAAAATAATAAATACTTTGTTACATAGCTTCTTCCCTATGGGAGCTGTGACTCACAGCTAGCAATTGTTGTAGTTACTGACATGGATCTGACGTGCTTCTACCAAGGATTCCATCGAAGTCTTGGAACTTTGTCCCTAGTACCTTTGAGTCTTTTTTCTTGCGGCGTGAAGAACGGCTTTGTCGTCGTATCGTCTATAGGGACATCGTCATCTTGGAGGGAAGTCTTGGCTTTTACACGGCGGTGAAATCCTGGTGTCAGTCTCTGAAAATGTAGATCACAGCACCCATGGCCTCTAGGTCTTCCACATATAAAAAAATATGACCGGCAACGACATCAAATACTTTTCACTTCCTTAAGTTTTTTTTTTTTCATGAGATAATAAGCAGTGTGTGATTATAAATAAAAATACATATATATTAGACACAAAATAATTATAAATAATGAAAAATAAAAATTGAGAAAAAATAAATGAATAAATTAATAGTGTATATACATAGTTATTTATTTATTTCAATTTAAAGCGCTATGTCCCCATAGGGACACTTACGCTGTCATACATGTATGCCTTTACATTTGTCTATACAAACACAAGGTAATAAGACCAAATCCAAATAAATAAACAGTGCGTGACGTTTCAGTAACAGCGTTGTTACCATCTTCAGACAAAAGTACTGAATAGATATAGTAATTTTGTCTGAAGATGGTAACAACGCTGTTACCGAAATGTCACACACTATTTATTTATTTAGATTTGGTTTTATTACCTAGTGTTTATAATCTATAATCCAAATTGTACCTTATCTTGTATCTATACATATATATACAATAATTTTAGGCCGTAAATAGAATAGTCATATGATATTAACAAGGAGAAAGAGAAAAAAAAACGAGAAAAAAGAATTGTGTACAAAAGAAAGAAGTGTCTGGTAATATGTACAATCAACATAATATAAATTATCAGTTTCTTAAAAAATATTTGTTGCTATATGAAATAGTTATTTGAAAATGACGATACGTGAAAATATTAATCAATCTATATTTTATAGGGAGAGGTGTTATTAATAAAATTTTTATTTGTCCAAATATACACTCTTTTTGAGTAGCAATACATTAGACGTTTTGTTTTTTCAAATAATATATACGTGTGTATGATCTTGATCTTAAAAAAAATGATAATAATGTTTTAAAATTGTATTTGGGAATCGAGAACTTGATATTTTTTTTAAAAGCGGTTTGTTCTTATGCTATTTGTCTGAAAGGGAGAATCAAATGTATCAGAAGAAATCTGGAATAGATACGGAAACCTTAGATCAGCTCCTTTTTATGAGAGAACTAACGAAAAAATATATAATAATCACGGATAATCAATCTCTGAAGAGAAAATAATTTGGACAAAAAAACATGAAAAAATATTTCTACTTAGGAAATAACTCTTATTGTATCAATTTTCTATATTTTTTTATTATATCTTGTTATTTCTTGTTTATTATCTCGATCTGTATGTTTGACTCTCTGTAAATCTTTTTATTATGGTAATAGAAATATTTTTGTTACATTATAAGAAAATAAGATAATTTGAGATATTATATCGCTGTGTTTTTTTGGAAAGAATAGTGAATTTTGTTTTTAAATATATACACTCATGGACAAAACTTAAGGAAGTTGTACCTTTTAGTATGTATAACGGTATTCAGACAATAACTCTGAAAGATACACTCATGGACAAAACTTAAGGAAGTTGTACCTTTTAGTATGTATAACGGTATTCAGACAATAACTCTGAAAGATACACTCATGGACAAAACTTAAGGAAGTTGTACCTTTAGCATGTATATCGGGATTCAGATAATAACTCTAAAAGATACACTCATGAACAAAACTTAAGGAAGTTGTACCTTTTAGCATGTATATCGGGATACAGACAATAACTCTGAAAGATACACTCATGGACAAAACTTAAGGAAGTTGTACCTTTTAGCATGAATATCGGGATTCAGACAATAACTCTGAAAGATACACTCATGGACAAAACCTAAGGAAGTTGTACCTTTTAGTATGTATAACGGTATTCAGACAATAACTATGAAAGTTACACTCATGGACAAAACTTAAGGAAGTTGTACCTTTTAGTATGTATATCGGGATTCAGACAATAACTCTGAAAGATACACTCATAGACAAAACTTAAGGAAGTTGTACCTTTTAGTATGTATATCGGGATTCAGACAATAACTCTGAAAGATACACTCATGGACAAAACTTAAGGAAGTTGTACCTTTTAGTATGTATAACGGTATTCAGACAATAACTCTGAAAGATACACTCATAGACAAAACTCAAGGAAGTTGTACCTTTTAGCATGAATATCGGGATTCAGACAATAACTCTGTAAGATACACTCATGGACAAAACTTAAGGAAGCTGTACCTTTCAGCATGTATATCGAGATTCAGACAATAACTCTGAAAGATACACTCATAGACAAAACTTAAGGAAGTTGTACCTTTTAGCATGTATATCGGGATTCATACAATAACTCTGAAAGATACATTCATAGACAAAACTTAAGGTAATTGTACCTTTTAGCATGTATATCAGGATTCAGATAATAACTCTGAAATATACACTCATAGACCAAACTCAAGGAAGTTGTACCTTTTAGCATGTATATCGAGTTTCAGACAATAACTCTGAAAGATACACTCATGGACAAAACTTAAGGTAGTTGTACCTTTTAGCATGTATATCGAGATTCAGACAATAACTCTGAAAGATACACTCATGGTCAAACTTAAGGAAGTTGTACCTTTTAGCATGTATATCGAGATTCAGACAATAATTCTGAAAGATACACTTATGGACAAACTTAAGGAAGTTGTACCTTTTAGCATGTATATCGAGATTCATATATTAACTCTGAAATGTATTGTGAGCTTTATTGAGGACACTCGAGATAACCAAGTGTGAACAAAATCGCATCTGTCTCTTCAAAAAAAAAAAAAAAAAAACGCGACCAGCGACACAAACTTCGATACTGTCCACTTCCTTCAGTTTTGCCCAATAGTATATTTAACATAAATTTGAATATAAGTATAAAATAATGAATTTGGTTTATCATCTCAGTAAATAAAAATAATGGTGATGATAAGAAATGATCCACAATAACAGTTTTGGTTAAATTGGACCGATTCCATAACCCCATCTCATAGGATGTTATGAAATCGAAGCCGTCCCTGTACTGATAAGCGCCATAGCCTGAAATCATGGTATACTGGTTGTTGGCTTTTGTTCGAATTTGAAAAAAACGGGTGTTGTGACTCATTATTTATTACCACCTTTAAGTTATTTTTTAACTGGCCTCTGATAAACATAATACATTAATCTATGTATATATCGGTACATGAATGTAACCCTCTTACAACTTTGTTATATATATACACTCATGGAGAGACAAAACCTAAGTGGAAAGTCTTTGATGTCGCAGGTCATCTTTTTTTTTTTTTTTTTTTGAAGGAGACGAAGGTAATTTTGTTCACACTTGGTTATCTCGTATGTCTTCAATAAAGGTCACTGTAATAGCTTTCAGAGTTATTGTCTGAATCCCGATATATAAGCTAAAAGGTACAATTTCCTTAAGTTTTATCCATGAGTGTAGTTGCCAACAGTTTTTGCTGTAAGTGCACCACATGTCTTAAAACGTAGAAAGCAGTTTGACTTTTGCATTTACCAGTGTGCCCGAGCCTCTATTAGTTACCCTCACTCACTAATAGGGTTGGAATTTTGTATGAATCGGAGGCAATTGAAGGAATTTTATTCTTCAGAAAAAAAAAGTATCTAATGCGGGTTTCGAACCCGCTTCGTCACTGTCTAAAATCGACGGAATATAATTGTATAATAGTACAGTAGACTCTCCTATAACGCGAGTTTTTACAACGCGATAAAAAAATTGCGACAAATTTATACAACGGGAATTTTCGTATAACACGTTATACAATAAAATTAAAATATACAAGTATCAGAGTCATCAAGCAACAATTCTTAATCAATTCTGTCACCGTTTGCTTTTGTGAATGGAATAAATACCAAAATATGGCCATTTCTTATAAGCATCGGTAGTTCAATGGCAAGAATGCACGCCTGCCACGCGGGCGGCCCGGGTTCGATTCCCGGCCGATGCATTTTTTTTTTTTTTTTACAATTTTTAAAACTCATTTATATATTATACAAGAATGACATCCACGGCGCCAATTTATAATTGTAACGAATAGTATTTGAATAAAAGCATTTAATCAGGTAAAATCCGGGCGTTGCCCGGGTCATTCGGCTAGTACATGATATTTGTCACTAACAATTTACCCTAACAACATTCGCGTTATACAAGTTTTATTTCGTACAACGCGAATTCCTATAACGCGATTTCATACAAAACGGAACACATTAATCACTTTATAGGAGAGTTTACTGTACTGTATAATCTCTTTTTAAAGAAAAGCCTTCAATTTCCGATTCAATGTTTTCTTTAAAAATATATGTTCTTTCACACGGAGAAAAGAAAATTGACACAATTGTAATTTTGAAAATGTCATGTTTTCTACCTAATAGTTACCTCAAGTCGCATACACCATAAAATATAAATTGTTATTTAGACAAATACAACAACTCTTCACCACAAACTAACACCTCATATCTATATATCTTTTTTATATTTACATAACCTTTCTTTTCTCTAATACATATTTACATATTTACGGTCTTTTTCCTCCTAAACAAAAGGGAACATATCAGCATATGGAATCACTACAGTTAATTAATATTACGATGCACTAGCGCGCCATTTGTTATGAAAATTAGAAACTATTATAGACACGTAAGATTCTTTTTGAATTTAAACAATTGTCTACTGTCCTTACTCCCTTTAATTTTCTATTGCAGTAAGGGCAGTAGAAATTTTTTAATTTCAAAAAGAAGCATACGTGTCTAAAATAATTTCTAATTTTGACAGTTAATGAAAACTGTTCTTTGTATAGACGTGTTTGTATGTCTGTTAGCAGGAGGGTAGGCAAATGTTGGTTCTGCTGTTTAATGGAAATTACTGAATAAAGGAAGCAAAGGTTTAATAAACGCACAAAGAGATAACAAGAAAGATTGAGATTGAAACTGACTTATTAATCGTTCATATAATATTATATAAAGTTAAATATATAATAATTTAATAAATATAAGAAGGATTGATTTGAATTAACTAAATTTGCATACCAACCCTTTATACATATATCATTTGTATTGATATATATATTTTTATCTTTTCATCTAACCAAGTCGGTGGACAGTAGGTAACACCCTCGATTCCCGACAGTCATGAACTGGGATCTAATCCCACGTTAACCTTTTGTTTAATATGTGAATAACCATCACATATTATTCATTGTTTCAATTATCATAAACTAGGTTGCTCTTGTTGAGCGGTACCTAATAAAGTTATTTAGGAACTGAACTGAATTCATCTAACTAACTTGCATACTAATTCTGTACATATTTGAAATATCTTTCTTTTCTTTTCTTTCAAAATGTTTGTTTATCTTTAAAGTAAAAGTGTCCCTAGGGGGACATAGCGCTCTAATTCGAAATAAAGAATAAGAGAGATTCAGTTAAACAAATGAAAAGTTATTCAGTTGGAAGGATAAGCATTTTGTTTCCTTTTCTCTTTAATTGTGTAGAGACGTCGTTTGGTTTAAAATAAAAATCGTATGTTTGTATTTGAAATTCATACAAAAGTTAATAATCGAATGAAAATCAAACTATAGTTGAACCTATCTATAGCGCCCCCTCTTGGGACTCACCAAAATAAGGTGCTATAGACAGGTCACTTTTAATATAAATAGCATTTTACTACGTATTTAAAATCGGGCGCTATAGAGAGGGATTAAATTTTATTGCCCTCTATCGTTAAAATTTTACACAAATAAATTTACTGGCAATGCGTTTCTTTTTTAAATCTCTACAGACCTTACTGCAATGTTATGATTTATTTGTGTAAAATTTTAACGATAGAGGGCAATAAAATTTAATTTACTAATATATAATGGTTATGAAAACATGTTTTGCGCGGAAGAGCTTTGCTCGATGCAATACCTTGAAATTTATATGTATGTACCTCTACAGCCCTATAAGCTTATGTCCATAGTTCACTAAACACCATTTAGCTGCCTTCCATAGAAAATGCAGGGTATATAACAAAACCAGTCCAATACAATAGTAGAGCGGTCTAGAGATTAATTTGGCGAAACCGCTGAGAGGGTTCACTACTGATGAGCCAAGCCCTCTCATTCATTAAATCATATCATTGCAGTAAGGTCTGTAGAGATTTAAAAAAGAAACGCATTGCCAGTAAATTTATTTGTGTAAAATTTTAACGATAGAGAGGGATGCCTATTTAGAGGGGGCGCTATAAAAAAAAACGTTGTTAAGATTGCCGTTTTTTCTATTTCGAAGATTGATGTAACTTTGCTATCTATCTGGCAGAGAAAAAAGATATGTTTAGAAGGTTTTCTTCATTTTTGATAACGTTTCGGTGCATTTCCTTAATGTCAGAAAATTGAGAAGAGAATAAACAATGGAATTCTTCAAATATTTTTATCGATCGATGCAAATTAAGAATTTCTTCTGGCGGTAATATGCCATTCTGAATAAATTGTTTTTGTTTATTTTATAAAATAAGTTAAATATGATATCATGGCCTGTATCACGTGTGTATTAGGGATAATAATTTTATTATAAACTAAAGCTTCCAAGGCTAAGTTTCTTGTGCAAACTTTTATTTTCAAGTTTTTAGACTTGTCAGTCCTTCAACAGGAGTATCACGTTAATAAATTAATGATGAATACCATTTTATAAACAAATAATTTAGACGAAAAGACGAAATAAAAGAAGAAGAGTTTCTTTTAAACAATAATAATTTACATATTTTAAATATTTATTATATTGATAACTTTATTTTTCAAAAAGGTTGCAAGTTTTTCTCTAAAAAGTGTAGCGAATGGTCAGTCTATTTACATATTTTTATTTACAAATTCAATAAGTAACAACAGTAAAAGTAAAACAAAGATATTTGCTATCTTTTGACTCCTGGTCAGTGCTGTAGCCCTTGCCGTTATGGTCCCCTGATGTCCTGCAGCTCTCCAGCAGTCTTTCTATGACTGGTGGTTCCTTGATAAGATGGTCCCATAGCCTTGATCCATTCTTGTCTGTCAGGTCTCTTGTCATCTGCTCTAGTTCGTTCTCCTGGATCTCTTCTATGGTCGTCGTATCCCTGTGGTCCATGTTATTATATTGATAATAATAATAATAATAATAATATGTTAATATGATGCATTAACGCAACATCTGTTATAAGAATTATAAACTATATTTTTGGGCGTATAATTCTTTCTGAACTAAAACAATTTTCTACTGTCTTTACTGTAATTATAAAATGAAGGCTTGGGCTCAGCTGGCCCGGCTGATAGTACCCTGTAAGGTCTCCAGGGATACAGGATGAGCAGTGTTTGTACTCCATGTTAGGAGCGGCTGTACATGGCATCTGTTCCTCATGTCAGAGGCGGCCATTTCTTTTGGAACTAAGTCGGCCTGCCACTGAGTAGTGCTCCCAGTCTTAATAACAAAGTCAGACGCATTCTACTTCATCCAGTGTGGAGATAAGAAAGAATAAGATAAAATGAAGGGAGGGCTTGACTCATCAGTGGTGAATCCTCCCACCAATTTCGCCTTGGAGGGTTTACTACTGCTGAACAATTATTAATTTATAATTGCAGTAAGGGACAAACGAGAAGTGCTCCTCAGTGAAATAGGCCTTGAGGGACTCTCTTTGGAGCTCCTGTTGAATAAGGTGGTGAGAAACAGAGCTGGAGCGTTTGCGTTGTTCAAATTTTGGAAGACGGCTGAAGAGATAGGGAAACTATATACATAATTTAATTGATGTAAATAATTATATGTAAATAATCTTTGTCAGGATTAGAATGACGAATCCTGTATGGGACTTTGATTCCAGTAAAAGGCTTGTTGCTGCTGCTGTATATAGTCACAGTGTAGAAAATACTATACTATACCTACTACTTATAGGTTTCTCTCTGTATTCTTAGTTCTCTTCAATTACTCTGTAAACTGGCGAATCCTTTATAGGACGAGAGGTCCTCAATAAAGGCTTTTGTTGTTTTGTTATAATTGCAGTAAGGGCAGTAGAAATCAGTTTTAGTCTAAAAGTAATACATACCCGTCAAAAATAAAGTTTTGATTTCTTATATAAAAATGTTAATACAGTTTAACTTGAAAATTTCTAACGTCTTTCATTCAAATATTTATATTGGTCCCTAGAATTTCCTATAAATAGAATTACCGTTTTTAATTCGAATTTTTGGATAATTCGCATATTTCTTTGGTCCCTTGGGCTTCGAACTGTATATATATATATGATGTATTTCTACTATAGATGTGTGAAAAATTAGCAGTCGTTTGTGGCTGTCTCCACCTCAATCATCTCTCTCTTTATTTTCCAAATTTTTTATACAAAACAAAATTTACATACATGTTAACTGCTTTAAAATTTACATATTAAAAGCTTTATATTGTACAATTGAATTTAGAGATTTTGGTTTTATTTGCATACATAAAATTGAATTTAAGGAAATGAGAGGGAGAGAGAAACTATGAACAAAGCTAAACTGGAAATTTACTTTCTATCATTCAAAATGTATCATATATATATATATATATATATATGTTATAAATAAAAAAATAGAGATTTCTGTTGTTTTTTGATCATGTTGAGGATTATGGTATGGTAATGCAGTCATGGGAATAATAAAATAATTTGGTTTTGATCAGAGGTTGCTTTAATTGAGCTAAGGAATGTATAAAATACATAATTTGGTAAAAGTACTGCCTGGCTTAAGGCGAATAGAACAAGGAAAAACAAAAGATTATTTACATAATGTACAAAAGTTTTGAGCCGGCTATTGGGATAAAACAACAACGAGTTTTTATAGGGGAAGAGTGACCTCTGGGGGTCGATTTAGCAGAGTATTTGAATCTATGAAATTATAATTTTTTTTTTAAATAAAAATAATATTTTATTATAACATATATATATATATATATATATAGTTAAACCTGTCAATAGCGTCTCCCTCTCTATAGCGCCCGATTTTAAATACGTAGTACGATGCGATTTACATTAAAAGTGACCTGTCTATAGCACCCCCTCTCTATATCACTCTATTTTTGTGGGTCCCAAGAGGAAGCGCTATAAACAGGTTTAACTGTAGTTTGATTTTCTTTCGATTATTAACTTTTGTATGAATTTCAAATACAAACATACGATATTTTTTTTCAAACCAAACACCGTCTTTACAGAATTCATCCGAACTGAGCAGAACAAAAGAAAAAAAGGAAACAAAAAGAGAAGAAGATAAAATAGAACATATTTAACAAGTTTTCAATTTAACAGCTTTCTAGTAATTAAATCCACTCATGGGGAAAAAGAATTCTTTCCTATCAATTTAGATAAGAAAGTATAGAGTAAGAATTGGAAAAAAAAACATTCGATTTTGGGTAAAAAAGAATTCTCTTTCTTCAACGAAAGCCCCTTACATATAAACGAGTATTGACAATTGACAATTAAAAAAAATTTAATTGACATCTTGTCAATACATGCAAAGTGCACAGTCTGCACTATTTAAAAATATATATAATATGGATTATATACATTATGTACAATGAATATGGCGCTTCTGCCAGCGCTGCAGAGTTTGGTGGAGAATCACCAGCGGGTCTCCAGCGACACCACTTATTTCGTGATCTACGAAGAATACGTTGATCGCGTAGTTCGCCGCTGAGGAAATGGTGATGGTGTGGTCCTCGAGACCAACCTAGATTGATAAATACTAGGACAAAGTAAACAAGTATTGAGATATTAATCAAATACAAAATTTGAATATATTTGCTTTTTATATATGTTGGCAACACAATAGGTATAAGAAATCTGTTAATTAATATTAAAAATACAAAGGGCATATCCTGACCTCTCACAATGAGCATTTTTAGATGGCAGAGCGCCATGTAGTGGAACAAAAATCAACTAAACGTTGATTTAGGTTGTTTCATGATGTTTGGTCAGTCCATTTATTTTAAATATAAACATCTGACAATTTAATTTTTTAATTAATTAGTATATATATTGAGATGGAGTAATTAATTTTGGAAATTGGTTTATTATTATATATATTGTAGCATAAAAAGTTATTCGATGGATAATTGAAGATGTAAATATTTTTATCAATGACAACAATCACACACACACAAAAACCTTTATTAAGACACACAGGTCTTACAGAGGATTCTCCTTGGGGTTACAAGACGGAGAAACCTATGAAAGTGGGAAATATACAAATGGGTAAAAATGGAGAAAGATTATATACACATGGTAAATATATACAGATTTTTATTTGAATAATCCTATGGAAAATAAGAATATGGATTTGGAAATATGGGTGGGAGAAGTGGAGAGCGAAAAGAGGAGAGAAAACAGGTATTTACATATGGAACATACATATAATGGAACAAGTCAATTTAAGCTCGAATGACAACAATTATTTATTTATAATTATTATTTATAGCTAGAGGACATTTAAAGACAAAGCTATGGTACATATATAAGGAAAAAGTAATTTAAAAATAATTATTATCAAATATTATCTC
>CP092876.1:14818368-14833577 GCA_030710605.1 Cordylochernes scorpioides | reverse complement strand
GTGCGTACCTCATCCTCGCAGCCTGTGCAGGGTGCGTGTGGAGCACATGGAGCGGCAGCTCGCCACCCTGACCGGCCTGGTGCAGAAGGCGCTCACCAAGCCGCCGAAGAGTCCTCAGCCTTCCCCCACTGTCCAGCCTCCGCCTCAACCACCACAGCAACTGCAGCCTCCAGTCTCGGCTGTCCCGGCTCCTAAATACCGCGAGGATCCAGGTTCTTAGATCCTTCTTTAGACATGCTACTGTAATTCTCTTGAACAATACATTCTTTACCCTTTTTAGGGATGGTTCTGTCTTTCTCTTGAACAATCCATTCTTTATCCTCCATTAGGGATGATACTGTCTTTCTCTTGAACAATCCATTCTTAATCCTTCATTAGGGATGATACTGTCTTTCTCTTGAACAATCCATTTTTTATCCTACATTAGGGATGATACTGTCTTTCTCTTGAACAATCCATTCTTTATCCTCCATTAGGGATGATACTGTCTTTCTCTTGAACAATCCATTCTTAATCCTACATTAGGGATGATACTGTCTTTCTCTTGAACAATCCATTCTTAATCCTACATTAGGGATGATACTGTCTTTCTCTTGAACAATCCATTCTTTATCCTCCATTAGGGATGATACTGTCTTTCTCTTGAACAATCCATTCTTAATCCTACATTAGGGATGATACTGTCTTTCTCTTGAACAATCCATTCTTAATCCTACATTAGGGATGATACTGTCTTTCTCTTGAACAATCCATTCTTTGTCCTTCATTAGGGATGATACTGTCTTTCTCTTGAACAATCCATTCTTAATCCTACATTAGGGATGATACTGTCTTTCTCTTGAACAATCCATTCTTTGTCCTTCACTAGGGATGATACTGTCTTTCTCTTGAACAATCCATTCTTTATCCTTTATTAGGGATGATACTGTCTTTCTCTTGAACAATCCTTTTATCCTTCATTAGGGATGATAATGTCTTTCTCTTGAACAATCCATTCTTTATCCTTCATTAGGGATGATACTGTCTTTCTCTTAAACAATCCATTATTTATCCTACATTAGGGATGATACTGTCTTTCTTTTGAACAATCCATTCTTTATCCTTCATTAGGGATGGTTCTGTCTTTCTCTTGAACAATCCATTCTTTATCCTTCATTAGGGATGGTTCTGTCTTTCTCTTGAACAATCCATTCTTTATCCATTATTAGGGATGGTACTTTCTTTCCCTCGAACAATCCCAATAAATTATATAGATCCTTCTTTAGAGATACTACTGTCTTTCTCTTGAACAATCCTACCAAATTCTAGATCCTTCTTTGGATATACCACTGTCTTCTTCCTAAGCCGTATTGCTGACAGAAAGGATCGGATGGTCATATTATCTTAGAATGGCTTTATCTTGATTGGCGTACAGGCTTCAGTGAAAGCGGTCTATTATCCATAGGCGTCTTTCTATTCAACAATTCTGAAAAATATAAATGATTCTGTTGATATATTATTGTCTTTCTCTTGAACAATTCTAACATATTCTAGATCTTTCTTTAGAGAGATGCTTCTGTCTTTCCCTTGAACAATCCTAACATATTCTAGATCCTTCTTTAGAGTACTACTGTCTTTATCTTGAACAGTCCTTATCAATTCTTTATACCTTTTTTAAATAGATTATGCCGTTTTCTCTTGAAGAATCCTACCATATTATAGATCCTTTTTTAAAGATACTACTGACATATCTCTTTAACAATCCTAACATATTCTAGATCCTTCTTTAGAGTACTACTGTCTTTATCTTGAACAGTCTTTATCAATTCTTTATTCTTCTTTTTTTGTAGATTATGCTGTTTTCTCTTGAACAATCCTAACACATGATAGGTCTCTTTCTTTAAACATACTACTGTCATATCTTTTTAACAATCCTAACATATTCTAGATCCTTCTTTAGAGTACTACTGTCTTTATCTTGAACAGTCTTTATCAATTCTTTATTCTTCTTTTTTTGTAGATTATGCTGTTTTCTCTTGAACAATCCTAACACATGATAGGTCTCTTTCTTTAAACATACTACTGTCATATCTTTTTAACAATTCTAACATATTCTAGATTCTTCTTTAGAGTACTACTGTCTTTATCTTGAACTGTCCTTATCAATTCTCTATACTTTTCTTTTTATATATAGATTATGCTGCTTTATCTTGAACAATCCTAACACATTATAGATCCTTCTCTAAAGATACTACTGTCATATCTCTTGAAAAATCCTAACCAAATTCCAAATGTTTCTATGGAGTTACTGGAGTTCTCCTGACACAATCCTAAAAAGAAAAACAATCGCATGATTTTGCTGAGACATACATTTTTATTCTGTTAGAAATATTTCTTTAGTATGTCTAACTAATGGCCACAAAACCAATTATAATAAAGTATGTTAAGTTTTCTTCGAATTCTTCTTCCATTTTTTATGTAAATTATAAAATAAAACAAAAAAATATAAATAAATTTGTATTTAAAATGTTAAATGTGAACATTTATATACATTATTTAGAAATAAATGCTCACATTTAACACTTTTAATACAAATTTATTTATATTTTTTATTTTATAATTTACATGAAAAATGGAAGATGAATTCGAAGAAAACTTAACCTATTCAAAACTCATCACGTATTTTCGAATAAAGTATGTACTTTCAGTCATTACTAATGATCCTTCCGATTGTCTCAAAATTGCCTATTAGATTTCCTCTAGGTTAATGAAAAAAAGTATTTGACAAAAACTTTCCTTTTTTAGATCGTTAATACGTAGATAATCTTGAAGGTGAAACGTTAACAATTTTGATGGTTCTTTGTTTGCAGATGAAGAAACGAAATCATCAAAATCTTCCTCCAGCTCATCTCTAGCAGGTAATCCATCCATTCCTGTACTCTTAGGTATTCTGAAATTTATACTTAAAAAAACCTATGCTTCTCTCTTTATATTGGAAAGGACAAAGGATCCTTGTACAGAGAACCAAGAAGAGTTCTTGAACTTCTTTATGAGCACGACCTCCAAGATCTTGTCTAATTTAGACTAATAAAAGGATAAGTAAAAATAAATGCTTCACTCTAATGACTACATATTTTAAAAGTCGTCTACAAAACTCGAATCTGATTGTCAACTCAAATTCCACTAGCCACGGTATTGCATTAGACAATGTAGCTAGCTAGGTCTTGTTCTTGTTTCAAAATCACTTTATTAGCTACCGCTCAAAAGAGAGCAACCTAGTTTATGATATTTGTAACAATGAATAATAAATGAAGGTTATTTACATATTAAAACAAAGGTTTCAACGTGGAATTCGATCCTGGTCTTCTTCTTTCTTATCTCCACTCAATCATATTAGGGTGTCAAGCTTGTAGAGCTTAAGACTTGACAACCATCATGACTTGGTGAAGTAGAATGTGTCTGCCTTTGTCATTAAGACTGGGAGCACTACTCAGTGGCAGACAGACTTAGCTCCAAAAGAAATGGTCACCTCTGACACGAGGAACAGACGCCATGTACAGCCGCTCCTAACATGGAGTACAGACACTGCTCATCCTGCATCCCTGGATTAGGAGCCCTTACATGGTACTATCAGCTGGGCCAGCTGAGCCCAGGTTTTTTATTGAGCTTGTTACTGCTCCTCCTCTTCCTTTTTCATCTGGGTTTGGGACCGGCAAAGGCGGAGTTCCTGGTTCATGACTGTAGGGAATCGAGGGTTTTAACCACACGTCTCCACCGATTTTTTTAAACTAGGTCTAACTAATTTCTGTTAGCAACTTTTTTTCTATTATTCCATATAGATTATTTGTATTTATAAATCCTTTAAAAGGTACAGCTTCTGTATGTGACTCGAATGATATCATATATATGTAACAAAAGAAACACCTATCCCTTTGAATCACTCTCTCTGCTGAATCTTACAAAGCCAACCAACCTTTTTTTTCTTATTTCCATATACCTCTTATCAAATTATTTTTATTTATCATCCTTATATATAGAGAGAATGAATTTTCTATATAAGTAGCATTATTATATGACATTGATATACAGTCATGGACACAACACTTATGAAAGTTCCATATTTTGAAATTGCTGGTCGTCTATTTCTTCTTTTAAAGAGACAGACAATTTTGTTTACACTTGGTTATCTCGTTGTGTCTTCAATAAAGGTCATTGTGTATCAAATATCTTTCAGAGTTTTTGTTTGAATCCCGATATAAATGTTAAATGGTAAAACTTCCTTAAGTTTTGTCCATAAGTGTATACACACTTGGTTATCTCGTGTGTCTTCAATAAAGGTCACTGTAATATCTTTCAGAGTTATTGTTTATATCTCGATATACATGTTAAATGGTAAAACTTCCTTAAGTTTTGTCCATGAGAGTGTATACACACTTGGTTATCCCGTGTGTCTTCAATGAAGATCATTGTGTATCAAATATCTTACAGAGTTATTGTCTGAATCCCGATATACATGTTAAATGGTAAAACTTCCTTAAGTTTTGTCCATGAGTGTATACATACTTGGTTATCTCGTGTGTTTTCAATAAAGGTCACTGTAATATCTTTCAAAGTTATTGTCTGAATCCCGATATGCATGTTAAATGGTATAACTTCCTTAAGTTTTGTCTATGAGTGTAGATTGTATTTGAACAATAATGTCTTCAACAAGGTGATGTAAAGACAATGTTGAAGGTTTTCTGTATTTGCCTAGGAGATGAACGTGTGGAGGAGACCTCAACGAAACAAGAGCGACTTACTACCCCGAAGATGTCTTCAAAAGGTCTGTAGGAACCCATTTGTTACTTTATATAAGGATTAAAATAGAATAATTGGGGAAATGTATGGGATCAATTTGTAAAATTTAGTAAAAAAAAAAAAATCTCCTGACCATGCAAATTAAAGTTGATGATGAAGAGCACCATCTATCGGAATAAATATCAATTATTTGAGCCATTAATAGAAATAAATATCAATTAATTGAGCCATTAAGAGGAATAAATATTAATAATTGCGCCATCTATCGGAATAATTATTGAAATATTGAAATTTCAGAATAAATATCAATTAATTGAGCCATTAAGAGGAATAAATATTAATAATTGCGCCATCTATCGGAATAATTATTGAAATATTGAAATTTCAGAATAAATATCAATTAATTGCGCCATCTATCGGAATAAATATTAAATAATCGTTGATTAATTGATATTTATTCTTATAGATGGCGCAAGCTATCATCAACTTTCGATTGAACGATCAAGAGATGCTTTTGCACAAGTGTGACAGAGCCCCGTTTGGTTACTTGCACTCGCTGGTAGGGTTGGACTTTTGTAAAAAACCAGGGTTCATTGAAGCTTTTTTTTTTTTTAGAAAAAAAAGTGTCCAATGCGGGAATCGATCCCGGGTGGTAGCGTTCGCAAACCGATTAGAAGTATGAGACTTCCAACTAACTATATAAATAAATATATATTTATTTTGATTAAAAAGGCATATATTGTATCAAAATACCCTTTATTTTATCAATATTTCAGTTGGCTGAACGCCAACCTTTATCAAGGTGTTATAACATATTTAATGTGTGTCAACAACATACTCAGCGCCACATAACGTCAAGAGAATTAAGTTTTTTAAATATTTTGTTTATTCAATGGGGAGAAAAAGTTATAATACCTTGATAAAGGTTGGCGTTCAGCTATAATATTGGTAAAATAAATGATATTTTGATCCAATATATGCCTTTTTATTTAAATATTTATTTATGGATTTCTCTATTTTCAAAATATATATTTATATATCATTTCTTTCTCCTATAGTTTCTTGTATTCGTATTACAGCCTGTTAAAGGACGTTATTGTCCGAAATTGGTGGCGCCCACCGCGGGAAAGACTCCGCCACCGATGGACTGCAAGAGATAGATTGAGATTGAGGCTACTTTATTACAACGTCCATATAAGGTTATATAGGATTTTAATACAATATTGAATATATATGAATAAGAAAAAGAAGTTTAAGATTGCAATTCAACTCAAAACTCTTTCAGATAGTTTTTGCCTTTCCCTGCATCCTATGGCAGCCATTCTTTTCTCAGAACAAATTTGTTTACATAGGTAAAAAGAAAAGATTTTTGTATAATAATCATTTATTTCATTAAGTTCTAATTATGTAAATATTTACGTATATATATATATATGTTATGAATTAATTTGTTTGTTGTTAGATAAAGGGTTGATAAGACAAAGGATCGATGAGATAAAGGGTTGAAGGTGCAGTCGTGATAAGAAAAAGATAATTATTTACCATCAAGTAGCTTTTATTTTCAATTACTTGAGGAAATATTACACATTAGTTATTTTCACATTATATAGAATTTATAAAGGTAATCCTATATATTAGTGATTTAAAAGGATAGATATGTTAACTACGCATATTTACAACAAAACTGAAAGTCTTTCTAAAAACGATGATAACCAAAAGTAAAAATATCAATGAATAAAAATAAAATATATATATTTTAAATATAGAAATATTTGGGTTTTTAGATTATATAATATATATATATATATATTAAAAATAAAGAAGGCATCTCCTGACCACGAGCACATGTGCTTTTTTAGATGGCAGAGCGCCATCTAGTGGAGCAAAAATAAACTAAACGTTTATTTAGCTTGCTCCGTGATATTTGGCCATATATATATGTAATGAGATGAGAATTCCAGTAGCTTTTGTAGAGATCCTGTCGACTAATGTAATGATTTGTTGAGTTTGATGTCGACTACTGAAATAATGTTGAAGTCCTGGTAGCTCTTGTTGTACTGTGTTGACCGAGAGGAACAGTCAGGATGTAGAGTTTTCCAGTACCTCTCTGCACCTTGGAAGACCTTTAAAAGTTCTCACAAAATACAGGCAGTCGTGGTCGAGGCAGAGTGGAAAGCTGGGGATATCCACACAAAAAACGAAGACACAGTTGCACTAAGAAAGTTCCGTAAACAGATAAAAGTTGAGCTAGGAGCGAAGATGGAGATAGACGAGTTCTTCCTAACTACATGTTGGATGAGATCGACATAACATACGACATACGACCGACGCGGCTTGCACTAAGGGTGATCTAAACTAAACTGAACTGAACTGTACTGAGCTGTCAAGTCACTGTAAGGTGATGTATTTATAGGTTAAAGACGGGGCGACCTTATGTGACAGGGGCGTTTGAGAAAGGGCGCCTTTACCTGTCCAGGTGTGAGAGGGGTCTCTGCATTCCACCACATGTGACAGTGTGGGTGGCCTTGTTTGTGGGAATTGTAAATCGACCTGATTTATGACTTCCATCTTTAGACTTTGTTGTTTTGGCAATACTATGCTCGATCTCTGCTTTAGCTCAACTCTTAAATCTATTACAGATTTTATTTATTTATCCACTTTGTACAAATTACATTACATATGGCGATGCAATGACACAGATTGATCATGCGCATAATTATTTATAGATGTGTTTCTATATACAACATGACAATCTTATTATAAGTTATATACACAGTATGGGGTTGTTGGTTTAAATTACCATATATATATTATCTTCTAGTTTCTTGGAAAGTAGACCGTTGAAGGACGTCAAAGTACGAAAACTTCCGAATTTACGGATTTATAAGAGAAACACGTCGCCGTTAACTTTTGTTCCTTCTTCAAATGATGTCAGTCAATTGCTTCTCTTGTAAACTCTACATTATTATATCGGTCATAAGAGGGAATTGTGTGTACAGAGAAGAGTGTGTCATTCAGCGAGGAGACCACCACTGTCAGTTCCCCCATACAGAGGCAGCATTCCCCCCAGACCATCGGTGAGTTCCCCCACCCCAGCTGACATCCCGTGGATTGACATGTGACAGCAGAGAAACCCGCCAAACCCGCTATCAAGTCTTCCTCCCTGCGTTCCCAATCCTCAGCAGGTAAATCTAAAACAACTTCTCTTCCTTTTCTCTCCCACTCTCTATCATTATAACTCTTCAGACTTCTTTTTGAAGCATATCTTGAAATATAAAACAGTATCACACAATAATATAGGGCACTATAGGACATGCAACAACTGTCCTAGTGTGGAACTAACACCTACGAACATATTTTTATGTCCAGCAATGGCTGCAGCCTTGCAGAAAATTGACACAGACCCAGAGCAGCAGCTTTACACACCCAAGATAGAGAACATTGCTGTGATAGAGATTCATGGAGACATCTGAGCCTCTTCAGTGTACACGACAACAACATCAACAGAAAATTGACATAGACCCAGAGCAGCAGCTTTACACATCCAAGATAGAGGACATTGCTGCTGCTGTGATGGAGATGTACGGAGACATCTGAGACTCTTCTTTGGACACAACAACAACACAATAATATACGAAAATATAATACAAAAGTAAAATTGTACTGAGATCTCAGGTGAATGAATTTAGAAATATCAGCAACTTTTATTTGAACACGATCAGAAGATGCCTTTTTTCAAAACCTTTTTGTTAATTATCGATTAATTTGTATATGTTCCAATAGATGGTGCAAACCATCATCAACTTCCAGTTGCACGATCAGGATATATGCTTTTTTTTCTATAATTATCATAGTTTTAAAAATGAATTTAAAAAATAATTTAGAACTGAATAATCTGTTATACCTTACTCTCTGTAAATCATCAAAAGTGTCGCATTGCTAGACTTCAACTGTATTAACTTGTCTTAAACGTGTGTGTTCGCAGAAAGTGAATTCGTGCCAAAATCTAAATCCAAGGGCGGTATGTAACGAAGACCTTTTTATTAGTTTTCAAATATATAAAAAACATTTACAAATTGATATCGTTAAATTTAAATCAACTCACAATAATCAAAAGTCGTCATTGGCTAATACCAGCTCGACGGTGGCGCTCGAGTGGCAGAATTGGGAACTAAAATAACCTCATACTATAAACGCTTCATCTAAAGGAAAATTTGAATTTTTTTAACTTTATAATTGTGTATTTTTATAATTAGACATATAAATATATTACCTTATTCAAATTTATGTTTTAACTGGCTGTAAATAATACAAAACCAATTTTAGTTCCCATTTCCGCCACTCGAGCGCCACCGTCGAGCTGATATGTACCCCATAAGATATATTTTATCTTCTGATTTTTTATTTTATTTATGAAATTGAAACTTTTTCATTTTTTTATATTGTCTACTTCTCCGATATATTAATTATACTATATGTCAAACTATATAGATTTGCATATACAGAAAAATTATATAGATGGAAATTTTGCCGGGTGGGATATTAAACTACAATTTTGGCTATAGCTTTTGCCTAGCTACTTTACCAGATAAACACCTCTTTGGCAGATTGTGAAGATTCAATTAGATACCTTGTGGATCTCATGGAATAAAGTCCGCCCTAGGCTGACGAGGGCCATTAGCCCGAAACCATGGTCTCTAGGTGGATGCTTCTCAGTTTGCCAAAGCTGGTGTTGTGGCTTTGTCACCGACCCGAGGCCGCTAGTTTGCGGCCAAGGTCAATAGATGGCGTATAGTTTTGACAGGAGAGGTGCCTTTATTTTTGTAGATTTTTCACTTACAAATATGTCAGGACCCCGTTTTGTTATTTGCATATTGGTGGGATTAGACGTTTTCAAGAATCGGGGGCCATTGGAACAATTTTTTAAATTTCATATTATTCATATTCACTTTTAAAATACTAATTGCTAGCAAATATTTGACTACCATTACAAAAAAGACATGTGTATCTTTATAAAAAGCTTTAAATGAGCGATCATTCAAGAAAAAAGCTGTTCTTTGTCTGACTTTTTAATGTCAAAAATACTTTTGTTATCTAAAAAGATATTTTGGTAATAGAATTACGCTATTTTGTGGAATATGCCCCTAGCAAAACCTACCTACTAGCGCTTCTTCTCTCGCTATGAAATGATGTCTTCTAACCTTGCTGCCATATCGACAGATCGTTCCTCCGGTGGGGGCAAGCCTGCGCCTCCCCCCAAGCCTGCCTCCCTAGACAGCAAGCCTTCCTCCAAAGGTGTGTTAAGACGCTTCCAACACGGTGTGTATAATAATATATATATATCCATATGATTTAAACTTACTCTCTAGTTCACCTATACCTTTAAAAAGGGAGTTGTGTTTTCTATATGTGTTGGAGATAAAACTCATACCATTTCTGACAATTATATATAACTGCCTCTTCTTTTTCAACGAATTTTTAATTGCCCTTCGAATCTATGAGAGATTTATGCTTTCCTACCAGGGATCAGAAGTATTCGGAACTACATTAAAACCTCTCAAGAGCGATTCATCTGATTAGCAACCATATCCAACCACTTCCCTTAGCGGCCCAATCTCATGAGCGACCACTTCTCTAAAGCCACCCATTTGGTGAGCGACCACTTCCCTAAGCGATCCATCTGTTAAGCGACCTCTTCCTTAAGCGACCGTCTGATGAGCGAGCGCTTTCCTAAGTTACAATTCTAATGAGCGTCCACTTCCCTAAGCGATTCATTTGATGAACGACCACTTCACTGAACGACCTATCTGATGAGCGACCACTTCACTGAGCGACCCATCTTATAAGTCATTGTCTCCCTAAGCGATCATATTTCTGATTTAAAAATTTCCCTGAACTCAACTAACCTAAGCTCTAATGGGATATCACTTTATGTGGAGAACAGAGTTTCCTATCTACGCGTCTTTAGACAATCCATGTTCGTATTCTACAATACCAAATCCAATTTCTCTATTCCTATTTATGCAATCATCCTCTATATGCCTATAAAATATATTCTGATTGTCTGAAGTGTTTGGTATGTTGCTATTTGCATTCTAACCTATTAAATGACGTTAGTGACTTAGTAAAATGTCCGAAGCTAAAACAGAAGCGTTAAAGAAGAAACACAGGTCAGGGAAAAGAGAATATTAAGAGGACGATCGTACAAGATTTAGGGAAAGAAGCTCTTCTAAAGGTATAAAAAATGTACTCATTGAAGGGTGTCTTACCGAAATCTTACGAGATCATCCTCTTATAAGAGAAGAGCTTCTCCCTGACCTGGGTTGATTCTTCTATATCGAACAGGGAGATTAGAGTTGTCTTAATTCTAAAAGAAGTGTATGTATGTCCAGAGCTGCGGTTCACCCCCAAGCTCTGCCAACAGCTGCACACACTGAAGAAACAAACCAAGGATCTCCGGGTGGAAGTCCGAAATCTCAGGAGGATAGCCCAAGCTCAGGCCATTACAGCGAAGGAAACTGTCAGGGACGCTTGTGTCAAGATCAAGGTTGTCATCTTTCTCATTCTATAGCATTATTTTCTTACCATTCAGTATCAGTTTTCATTTTGAAATCTTGCCTATATTTTATAGATTTCGAAGAATGAATAAAAGCTAAGGGTGATGTGTCGATGACAAAGTGTTCTTTACATTGAAGCTATTGATATAAACGTAATTGTAGAAAAAGGTCAAATAACTCATTGCTCAATACATTAATTCGACTAAAGGAAAAGATGTGTGAATGACTCAATGCTCAAAACATTGAATGAACTGATAGAATTGAAGGTACAGACGAAAGAGGATATGAGAACGTATTGAAGGAAAAAAATGGATCCACAACTCAATGCTAAATACATTATAGCTAAAGATAGATTTGAATGTAAAGAAGGAAAAGGATGTAGGAATGGTTCAATATTCAATACATTGAAGCCATTTATAAGTATGAGCGTATTGAAGAAAAGGATATGTCTTCTTCTTTCTTATCTCCACTCAATCATATTAGGGTATCAAGTTGTGACCCTTGATGGTGTAACTGTTTGACAATCATCATGACTGGGTGAAGTAGAATGAGTCTGCCTTTGTCATTAAGACTGGGATCACTACTCAGTGGCAGGCCGACTTAGCTCCAAAAGAAATGGCCGCCTCTGACAAGGATATGTGAATGACTCAATGCTAGATACATTATAGCTAAAGATATATTTGAAGATATAGAAGGAAAAGGATATGTATGAATTCACAAACATTGAAACTACTGATAGATGTAGATATACAGAAAGAAAAGGATGTGTGGATTACTCAATACATTGAAAGTACTGAAGGGAAGGTTTGTGCAGGCAATGCTCGCGGCCTTACAGCTAGAAGAGGAACAGATCACCGGGGACAAGTTCCGCATCACTAGGGAAGGAGACGTCTACAAACAGGATGTCACTCATCTGGAGAAAGACCTTGCGTAAGTTTCATACCAGGTCTTTCCTCTTTCTCTCTGTCTCTCCATGATCTTGTAACATTAGTATTGAACTTATGGTATCTCTTTCCAGGAGAGAAACTACTTTAGTAGAAAAACAAATATTTTATCCAGAAGGATTTTTTTAGACTGGCGTTTTCCGACACTTGATCTGGCACTCACGCGGTAAACAACAAGTCCTGCTCCAACGGCCGTTACTTCAACCGTTACTTCTTTTCTCTTTATATATTTCTGGCTTTAAATAAATTAATTTTAATTATAATTTTATCAGCGGCCTTTCCACAAGCCACACCAACACATCACGCAACAACCATCCTACATATTCAATTTATTTACAAATATTTATAAATTTCAAAGCTATAAGGCGGTAATTTGATAATAATATTCAACTTACATGAATAACAGAGAGGTGAAAAAACACAACAATTTTCAATAAACTCTTAATAAACCTACACTTCAATTTTCAACAATAAATAATTTACATATAAATCACACTCCATTAATTGCTAAATCGAAAACCCAATTTAAACTTTATTGAATTCCCGAAAAGAAATAAAACATCATTTGATGTAAACGCTTTTTTTTTCCAACTAATAAAATAATTTACCTTTAAATTTTTCACTTTGGATTATCTATATATATATATATAAAAGAAAGAAAAATTAAGTCTTTAATTAACTATTTGCTTAATTACGCATCTTAATGAATGTTATCTTTTTTTTTTTTTCGCTGTGAAAAAAATTAATTAGGTTTTTTTTTTAATTATTCCGACAGAACACTTAGTAAAGTGGGGGCATTTGAACGCTCACATAAAAAAATAGTTTAATTGAAAAAGGTTAAATTTAACAAGAGAGAGAGAGAGAGAGAGAATTACAATTGATTATTAATATTGTTATAATATTTGTGGAAATACTTATACGAGTGGTAATTGTAACGTCCTCGTGTTGGTTGGTTGACGTTAATAAGCAAGAAGTATTTGGAAGTTTAAAAAGAAAAGTCTTTATTTATTTTAGGCTAACATCAGACAATAATATAAATTATATCAGACATAAGTTTACATGTGATTTTCTTCGCATAAAACACAAGAGAAAAGAGCTTTCGAGAATCAGGTTCTTCAATAAAAGTTACTACCTCAATTACATATATACAATGGTCTTTATATGCAAATTATAATATAGATATGCATATATAGAAGCCATTGTAGATGAAGTTCTGTGTTATAAAGTCTTATAAAGAGTCTGGTCTCAGAAAGCTTACGTTTTATGTGAGGTAAAAATTAATAAAAGAATCAAATTGCTGTAGGTATCAAATATCAATGTATATATAAAATAGCAATTTTATAAATTATAATGTTAACATATCGGTTTCTCATTGTCATCCCAAATAAACACAATAGTGTATTCATGATAAAATTGTGAAAAACGTTTAAAAATACAAAAATATTTTCTCACAATGAGAGTGTCTTTTTATTTTAAAATGCTATCTTTAAAGGTATACAGTAGACTCTCCTATAACGCGAGTTTTTACAACGCGATTTCGTACAACGTGATAAAAAAAATTGCGACAAATTTATTTATACAACGCGAATTTTCGTATAACGCGTTATAAAATAAAATACATTATATTTGTCACTAACAATTTACCCTAACAACATTCGTGTTATACGAGTTTTATTTCGTACAACGCGAATTCCTATAACGCGATTTCATACAACACTGAACACATTAATCGCCTTATAGGAGAGTTTACTGTAATCGCTTTTCAACGGGCTTAATAAAAAAAACATCGAAACTATCGATCGATATTGTATGCTTCACTCATATTTACAATATTCTGGCTCAGGGGATGTTGCACTATTCCTTACTTTGTTCCAGTACTGTTGAATTACTGATTCACCATTATAAGGATGTTTATCAATGTCCTAGCATAGATTTATAGATGTACAAATGAAAACACTCGATTTTTTTTCCACAAATAAATCAAACATTTACTGTCCTTACTGCGATGAAAAAAATATATTGGGAGGGCTTGACTCATCAATGGTGAACCCTCTCAGCGATTTCGTCAATTTTTTTAATCCACCAGACCGCTTCTTTAGAACTCTAATACTGTATTGGATCATTCTGCTTATATATATGGTGTACTGAAGGGTGGGATCTTAGAAATGTTTTTAAGCAAACTATATGGATATATGCTTTTATAGATGTTAAATATTTTTATAAACATGCGTCGTTCATTTAAGAGATGCAGTAAATAGGGGAAAATGTAAATAGAGGGACGTTGTACCATTATGTACAGTTGAAGAGAATTCATCAACGAGGAAGAATTCTCCTCCAGAAAAACAGAAAGGTCTTCGTTATCTCCCCTCACTTCAAGGTTCAGGAATACTTGCCGATGGATGTCTTAATTGACGCGAGAATGAAGTAGGTGTTGTCCATCTAGCCCATGACAACCGACTGGATGATGTTCAAGGTCTTCCAGATGAGAGAACAGTGACATAACCAGTAGCGATGGGCATTGACAGATCGCTGGAACCACAATTGACAATTAAAATAATTTGATCAAATAAAGTAAAGCACGAAGGAAGATGAGTTTCTTTTTAATAAACGCGAGCGAGCTTTCGGGCCACACGCCCTTCTACTGGCAAAAAAGCTAAGAGATTCAAAGAGATACAAGTTCAAATAGGCTTGTATCTCTTTGAATCTCTTAGCTTTTTTGCCAGTAGAAGGGCGTGTGACCCGAAAGCTCGCTCGCGTTTATTAAAAAAGAAACTCATCTTCCTTCGTGCTTTACTTTATTTAATTATCTAAACAGGAAGAGTTCTATCGCTTAAAATAATTTTATTGACATCTTTTTAATACATGAAAAGTGCACATTCTGCACTATTTTAAAAAGATATATACAGTATATATATGCATCATACTATGTACA
>CP092876.1:14777762-14818268 GCA_030710605.1 Cordylochernes scorpioides | reverse complement strand
TTTTAGTAATATATTTTTGCTATTTTGTGGAATATGCCCCTAGCAAAACGTACCAACTAGCGATATTTCTCTCTCTATGAGATGATGTCTTCTAACCTTAATGCCATATCGACAGATCGTTCCTCCGGCGGAGGCAAGCCTGCGCCTCCTCCCAAGCCTGCCTCTTTAGACAGCAAGCCTTCCTCCAAAGGTGTGTTAAGACGCTGCCAACACGGTGTGTATAAGATTTACCTATCTTCATATGATTCAAACTTACTCTCTAGTTCACCTATCCCTCAAAACAGGATTTGTGCTTCTATATGTGCTGGAACTGAAGCTCATACCATATCCGACAATAAAGGATATATAACTGACTCTTCTTTTTCAACGCATTTTAAATTGCCCTTCAAATCTATGAGAAATTTGTGCTTTCCTACCAGGGATCAGAAGGGATCGAAACTAAATTAAAACCTTCCAATAGTGATCGATCTGTTGAGCAACCACTTCCCTAAGCGTTCCATCTGATGAGCGCCCACTTCTCTAAGCGACCCATTCAATGATCGACCACTTCCATGAGCGACCCAACTGATGAATGACTGTCTTCCTGAGGCGCTCTTCTCAGGTATAAAAATGTACTCGTTGAATGGCGTCTTAACCGAAAGCTTACGAGATCATCCTCTTATGAAGGAAACTCTTCTCTCTGACCTGGGTTTATTCTTTTATAGAGAACAGGGATATTAAAGTTGATTTAATTCTAAAAGAGGTGTATGTATGTCCAGAGTTGCGGTTCACCCCCAAGCTCTGCCAACAACTGCACACACTGAAGAAACAAACCAAGGATCTCCGGGTGGAAGTCCGAAATCTCAGGAGGATAGCCCAAGCTCAGGCCATTACAGCGAAGGAAACTGTCAGGGACGCTTGTGTCAAGATCAAGGTTGTCATCTTTCATATTCTATATCATTACTTTATTACCATTCAGTATCAGTTTTTATTTTGAAATCTTGACTATATTTTATAGATTTCGAAGAATGAATAAAAGCTAAGGGTGATGTGTCGATGACAAAGTGTTATTTACATTGAAGCTATTGATGTAAACGTAATTGAATGATAAGGTCAAATAACTCATTGCTCAATACATTAATTCGACTAAAGGAAAAGATGTGTGAATGCCTCAATGCTCAAAACATTGAATAAACTAATAGAATTGAAGGTACAGAAGAAAGAGGATATGTCAATGAGTCAATACATTGAAGGGTGTGAACGTATTGAAGAAAAGGATATGACTCAATGCTAGATACATTATAGCTAAAGATAGATTTGAATGTAAAGAAGGAAAAGGATGTATGATTGGCTCAATGTTCAATACATTAAAGTTATTTATAAATATGAGCGTATTGAAAAAAAGGATATGACTCAATGCTAGATACATTATAGCTAAAGATAGATTTGAATGTAAAGAAGGAAAAGGATGTATGATTGGCTCAATGTTCAATACATTAAAGTTATTTATAAATATGAGCGTATTGAAAAAAAGGATATGACTCAATGCTAGATACATTATAGCTAAAGATAGATTTTAATGTAAAGAAGGAAAAGGATGTATGATTGGCTCAATGTTCAATACATTGAAGCTGTTGATAAGTATGAACGTATTGAAGAAAAGGATATGACTCAATGCTAGATACGTTATAGCTAGAGATAGATTTGAATGTAAAGAAGGAAAAGCATGTATGATTGGCTCAATGTTCAATACATTGAAGTTATTGATAAGTATGAACTATTTAAGAAAAGGATATGACTCAATGCTAGATACATTATAGCTAAAGATAGATTTGAATGTAAAGAAGGAAAAGTATGTATGATTGGCTCAATGCTCAATACATTGAAGTTATTGATAAGTATGAACGTATTGAAGAAAAGGATATGACTCAATGCTAGATACATTATAGCTAGAGATAGATTTGAAGATACAGAAGGAAAAGGATATGTATGAATGCCCCAAACATTGAAACTACTGATAGATGTAGATATACAGAAAGAAAAGGATGTGTGGATGACTCAATACATTGAACATACTGATGTGAAGCTTTGTGCAGGCAATGCTCGCGGCCTTACAGCTAGAAGAGGAACAGATCACCGGGGACAAGTTCCGCATCACCAGGGAAGGAGACGTCTACAAGCAGGATGTCACTCATCTGGAGAAAGACCTTGCGTAAGTTTCATACCAAGTCTTTCCTCTCTCTCTGCCTATCCATGATCTTGTAACATTAGTATTGAACTTATGGTATCTCTTTCCAGGAGAGAAACTACTCTAGTAGAAAAACAAATATTTTATCGAGAAGGATTTTTTTAGACTGGCGTTTTCCGACACTTGATCTGGCACTCACGCGGTAAACATCTAGGCTAGCTCCAACGGCCGTTACTTCAACCGTTACTTATTTTCTCTTTATATATTTCTGGCTTTAAATAAATTAATTTTAATTACAATTTTATCAACGGCCTTTCCACAAGCCACACCAATACATCACGCAACAATCATGCTACATATTCAATTTATTTACAAATATTTATAAATTTCAAAGCTATAAGGCGGTAATTTGATAATAATATTCAACTTACATGAATAACAGAGAGGTGAAAAAACACAACAATTTTCAATAAACTCTAATAAACCTACACTTCAATTTTCAACAATAAATAATTTACATATAAATCACACTCCATTAATTGCTAAATCGGAAAACCAATTTAAACTTTATTGAATTCCCGAAAAGAAATAAAACATCATTTGATGTAAACGCTTTTTTTTCAACTAATAAAATAATTTACCTTTAAATTTTCCACTTTGGATTATCTATTTATATATATAAAAGAAAGAAAAATTAAGTCTTTAATTAACTATTTGCTTAATTACGCATCTTAATGAATGTTATCTTTTATTTTTTAATTGCTGTGAAAAAAAATTAATTAGGTTTTTTTTTTTCATTATTCCGACAGCACACTTAGTAAAGTGGGGGGAATTTGAACGCTCACATAAAAAAATTAGTTTAATTGAAAAAACGTTAAATTTAACAAGAAAGAGAATCACAATTGATTATTAATATTGTTATAATTGATAAAATGAAGAGGTCAATATGATATATCTGGAGGATATTTATTGGACTTAAACTTAAAGTCACTAATACAGGCAAACAACACAATAACAACTGGAAGAAATGCACCTACTCTATCTAACCAACAGCTATATATATCTAGAGCAACACCACAGAGTAGCAAGTCTCTGGTCCGATGATAATTATTTATATTCATAGAAATGCGAGATAATTATCAATTTCAACAATAATATTTGTGGAAATACTTATACGAGTGGTAATTGTAACGTCCTCGTGTTTGTTGGTTGACGTTAATCAGCAAGAAGTATTTGGAAGTTTAAAAAGAAAAGTCTTTATTCCTTTTGGGCTAACATCAGGCATAATATAAATTATATCAGACATAAGTTTACATGTGATATATATTACAATAAGTCAAAAGGCAACTGCACAGAGTACCATCAGTTATAATAATGTGTTCACTAATAATTTACTATATAGGCATGCCAGCTGCCGTTACTGTAATAGAATGGTAAAATAATAGAACAATTATGTGAGAACACCCTTGCAACCTCAGAACAATTTTTAACGCCCTTTGCCAAATGCTTTATTTGTATTTATTTCTCCTGAAGAAGACAAACGATTTTTGTTGAAACGTTGAGAAAATAAAAAATAAAAACTCTAGCTGGACGAAGTATATCTTTTTCACAGTAATGGAAAGTGTTATACACAGAAGAGGTGTTAAAGAAAAAACATGGAATTTGTCTCTGATTAACTTTTTGTGTTGTGTAATGAATGATTACATTTTGGAGATAAAAAATGTCTGAAACATAATCAAAAATGTGTATAATTGCATATTTTGATTATTTTGTCTATGTAATATGTTAATTAGTAATTAGATAAAAGCAGTTTCTGATCGTGCGACTAAAAGTTGCTGATGGCTTGTGCCATTTATCGAAATATGAAATAATCGTTGATTTTTAAAATTTTCCAGAATTGGGTAATTACCTTTTCTCTACTTCTTCTTTCTCATATGCGACAGCCGATGCAGCATAGCGGGGAGATTTGACAACCATCATAACTGGGTGAAGTAGAATGTGTCTACCTTTGTCATTAAGACTGCGAGCACTACTCAGTAGCAGGCCACTGACTTAGCTATAATATGAAATGGCCGCCTTTTACATGAGGAACAGATGCCATGTGCAGCTGCTCCTAACATGGAGTACGAACGCTGCTCATCCTGTATCCCTAGATTAGGAGCCCTTACAGGGTACTATCAGCCGGGCCAGCTGAACCCAGGGTTTTTAGCGAGCTTGTTACTGCTCCCCCTCCTCCTTTTTCATCCGGGCTTGGGACCGGCAAAGGTGGAGTTTATATTACCCTTTCTTACCTATTACCAGTACCGATGGGCATTGACAGATCGCTGGAACCACAATTGACAATTAAAATAAATTTATTGACATCTTGTCAATACATGCAAACTGCACAGTCTGCAAAAAATATAATTATATGCATCATACTATATACAAAGAACATGGCGCCTCCTCCAGTGCTGCAGAGTTTGATGGATAATCGCCAGCAGGTCTCCAGCGACACCACGTATTTCGCGATCTACGAAGAATACGTAGATCGCTGGAACCACAAAGAATCCAGTTGTGACTATTTTAGATACCAGATCAGTGAAACCTCACATAGGATATGATCAACAACAAGAGAGGGTATCCATGGTAGAGATTAGTGGATTGACTTATTGATATTTAATACATTATCTTTATACTTAGAAGTAGTTATGAGACCAGTGACAAATCAATGTTTAGCGTTTATTCTCTTTCTACCACATTTCCTCATTTTCCTCTTTCAGTGACTTTCTCTACTGATATTTTAATAATAATGGGTAGATTCCACGACTACTTTCTCTTGTAGACCATCGCCAAGTTGTGACCGCCCCATTGGTGATAATGTTTGAAACTCAGTACGATTTCAAAATGTGCTGAATACTTTTTTTCCTTTGTATCTCTCAGTTGAGTCTATTTAAAGCTATCTAACTGGAGTTAACTGTGGGGTTGCAGGGACCTGGAAAGTCAAGTTGAAGAACTTCGAAGCAGCGTCATTAACAAGAAGTGTCGAGTCAACATGGCGGATGTGGAGGGCATGGCGCTTGTCCTCAGCCGGGCCAGCAAGACTGTGGCAGATCTTAAGGGTCGGTGTCACTTGTCACCACTTGTTGTCATGTGTCTTTGTTCTTCTCTACCTTTGGAAGGTATTCTAAATTTGGATCAATCTTGCTACATATGTGTTTTTCATGTCCTAACTATTCTATTCCACTTAAGGTAAATGGTTGGTTATATTTAAATATTTTAAAACAGCTATAATTGTTATTAGTATCTATGAAGTCGAGTTCGACTTTTAGCGACTCTTTGGACAAATATTCTCCAAATCGATCAATCTTGCTACATATGTGTTTTCCATGATCTAACTATTCTATTCCACTAAAGGTAAATGGTTGGTTCTATTTAAATATCATTGTTAAATAGCTATTATTGTTGTTAGTATCTATTAAGTGGAGTTCGACTTTTAGTGACTCTTTGGACAAAAATTCTCCAATTTTATCTTTTAGTGACCATCACTCTTAGCTCATCTAGTGACTTTCTGGTAGCTTTCTTGACCCTTTCTAGCCAGCTTATTGCAGGTCTTCCTCTCATTCTTCTTCCTTGAATTTTCCTAACATCAACATCTTTTATAATCCATTTGCTCCCGTTATATGTCCGAAGTAAGTGAATATTTGTTTGCATATCTTTGAGATTCTAGGAATCTACCAGGGTAAATTTGATTTAAACAAAACTATAGCGATATGTGATAAAGACTATAATATTCTTCTTGGTAATATTTAGACGAAATAAAAGAAGAAGAGTTTCTTTTAAGAATTTTACACATTTAAAAGAAACTCTTCTTCTTTTATTTCGTCTTTTCGTCTAAATATAGCGATATGTGTCAAATGCTTAAAATTAGGAGAACTTATTTAAACCTATGGCACTTCATCATGACCCTAGGTTAGGGTCTTTTCAAAAAGCGGTTTTCTTGAAAGCTATCCCAATTTTATCTTAATAAAAAAAGTTGTCGCTATGATGTTTTATGATAATTCGTTATGCTAACCATTCTGTCTTCGATAATGTATTTTGTCATGTCATTTTAAACCTTTTGTGTTTCAAATCTAATCAGCCAATTCCTAATATAAGGGTGTTTAAAGAGGCGAAATATATCCATTTTGTTCTTTTGAGTATATATATATATATATATGTAAATAGAGAGTCTTTGATATCGCCGGTCGTCTGTTTTTGTTTTAAATAAACAGAGGCAACTTTTTTCACACTTGATTATCTCGTGTGTCTTCTATAAAGATCATTGTGTATCAAATACCTTATCTATCTATATATATACAGTTAAACCTTTCTATAACGTCCCCTCTAAATAGCGTCTCCCTCTCTATAGCGCCCGATTTTAAATACGTCGTACGTAGTACGATTTATATTAAAAGTGACCTGTCTATAGCACCCCCTCTCTATAGCACCCTATTTTGATGAGTCCCAAGAGGGGCGCTATGGACAGGTTTAACTGTATATATATATATATCTACTCATGGACAAAACTTAAAGAAGTTGCGCCTTTTAATATGTATAGCTTGAAAGATATTTGATACACAGTGACCTTTATGGAAGACATACGAGATTTCCAAGTGTGACAAAATTGCCTCTGTCTACTTAAAACAAAAACAGAAGACCGGCGATATCAAAAGCCCTCCATTTCCTTAAATCCATGAGTATATATCTTTTGTAAACTATAGCCAAAGAGAAATGCGTGTCTAAATTGATAAATATATTTCCCTTCCTATTTGATCTCTATTTGAAAAACATCTTTGTGTTGTGGTCAAATGTGAGTTGAGGGTTTGTTGTCTGTTTGTTTGCTGCATTGTTGTGTATTGTCTGGTTATTAGGTATTGTTATTTTTGTGGTGTTTTATAAAATGTTATTTTGACTGTTTTATCTGCCATATTTGTTGTTCAAGTTGTGTTTTATTGTGTTATACTGTGCCGTTGTGTGGTAGTTTTGTTGTGCGTGTTGTATTTTTATTGTTTGTTTTCGCAATGCGGTGATTTGTTTAATTTCTTATTGTGTTTTGTTTGATTGTTTGGGATTGTATTGTGTGTTTATTATGTTTTTCTGATTTTTGAGGATTATGTTATGTTTTATTGTGTGATTTCTGTGCCTTTATTATTTTTGTGAGTAAATTGGGATTGTACTGTGTTTTATTGTGCGATTTTGTGCCATTATTGTGTTTGTGTGATTGTTGGGAATTGTGTTGAGGTGGTTTATTGTGTTTTTTGATTGTTTAGGATTGGGTTATGTTCTATTTGGTGGTTTTATACCATTATTGTATTTTTGTGATTGTTGGGGATTGTGTTGTGAGATTATAGTGTTTTGCGTAATGTTGGGTATTGTTTTGTGTTCTGTGGTATAATTGTAATGTGTTTATTGTGTTTTGCATGATTGTCGGGGATTGTGTCCTATTTTGTGATTATTGTGCGTCTATTGTGTTCTGTGTGATTGTTGGAGATTGTGTTGTGTCTGTTATGTGATTATTGTGTGCTTATTGTGTTTTTTGTGATTGTTGTGGATTGTGTTGTTTTGTTGTGTCATTGTGTCTGTAGGATTGTTGGAGATTGTGTTGTGTCTGTTATGAGATTATTGTGTGCTTATTGTGTTTTTTGTGATTGTTGTGGATTGTGTTGTTTTGTTGTGTCATTATTGTGTTTGTAGGATTGTTGGAGATTGTGTTGTGTCTGTTATGTGATTATTGTGTTTTGTGTGATTGTTGGTGATTATGTTGTGTTCTGTTGTGTGTTTATTGTGTTGTTGTTTTTTGCGACATGTTTTGTCTTGTGCGTTTGTTGCATATTCTATTTGTAACCTGTTTGTTGTACGTTGTTTAATGCGTAGTGTGTGTTCTAGGTTTTCTATATGTAGTTCAGTGTTGCTTTGTTGAAAGGTTAGAATAAATGGTTCATCAACAGACAATTATTCCCCCCCCCCCCCTCCCTCCAAAATTCATTACTTTATAATTTTCAAATTATCAAAGACATTCTGTCCTCTTCATCAATGGTTATTCATTACCATCAATAATTTGTATAACGTTTGCTCCAATTTATATTGCAAGTAATAATATCATCTGCTACAATTAAAGTTTACCGCAAATATAATATTCCCCAATGACATTTGTACAAAACTAGAACATTGGTATCCAAAACTATGTAAACACATGTTTTTCAAATATAACTCTATTGAAACTAAAGAAGATCAAAAATTGACAAACATATGCAAATAAGTATGATGAATTTACAATTTACAAACTTTTTATTTATATATCTTCCGTGGATAAGTTTTATGGAACAAGTTAAATCAACGTTTAGCTACTAATTGTTCCTCTAGATGGCGTTATGAATTCTAAAATGTTATGTGAGCGGTCAGGATATGCCTTTTCTGTATATATGTAAATGGTATTGGTATATATGTAAATGTGACAGTTGTGATTATGTTGTCACAGCGAGGTTCCCGGGACTTCAAGATGGATTGAAAACCATCATGACATCTGAGATGGAGTCTGTGGTCCGTGAGGAGAAGTAAGTATGCAACAAACTTCGACATTATGCATTATTATTTACCAGTTGTAAACAAGACACGCTATATCCGATCTGGATAATTGCGCGTGAAACTATTTACAATAATTGTAGTAGAGTAGGTAACAGAATTATCAAAAAAAAAAATAAACAATTAAGAAAAAGAGCATTGAATAAACATATACATTAAACAAATAAGCAACAACATAAGCAGATAGAAGAAATCGCAAGTTATATACAATATGTTAAGCAATGATGGAAGTTGATTTAATGAAGTTATCTGTAATAATTATGCATAATGAATGAAACTTAATTCTTATTAATTAGCTATAGAATTAAAAACACTACAACCAGTAAATATTTTTATTATCTCAACATTTCGACAAAAAACGTTTTTCCTCGTCAGGAGCAAATAAAATTTAAAGCCTTTGTTCCTAACGAGGACAAAATAATTTTGTTGAAACGTCGAGGTAATAAAAAGATTTACTGGCCTAATTGTATTCAATTCTAAAACTATGAATGATGGCCAGGCAAAATCTATCTTATAAATTAGTGGGAAATAGAGAATGTGTTACCCATATAAGTAACTGGTGAAATATCATGAAACTTAACATAAATGTATAAGTGATATATTTCTATTATAGGTTGAATATTAATAGTGAAAGTTATTTTTATAAGAAATTGCACTTTATATATATTTACATATCTACTTAGTCCCTATTTCTGCTCCGCGCTTATGGAATTGAAGACTTGAGGCGATGGCGTCGACCTTTCATATTAAATCTTACTTTTCCTTATTACTAATAATTGTATATAGTTGCGGAACTACTGGTTTCCTGTGCTGCTCTTTTCCTGTTATTGCACCTTGTACGGAGAATCTGTATAAGACTAACGTCTTAATAAAGGCTTTGTGTATGTCTATATTTACATATCTTTAAAGATAAATAAAAGATACACCATTTTTATGCTGCTATAATTATTTTATTCTTTTTTACAATTCTTGCACACGTGCACATTGTATATCAAACATTTTGTTATCTACAAGATGATGATAAAAATGTTCGATTCGTTTAGAATCAAAACAGAGTAAAGTAATAATATATCACTGATATATTATCTTTAAACAAAACAGATCAATAGGTTATTACATACACTAAATAATATGGAAAACAGTACGAAAGTGAAATAGTACTGGGATCATATTTGGCTAATTCTGTAATAGTTAAAAATCAACAACGATTATTTATATCTTCAATATAGAGGCTGCCTGGCTGGCATTCATTGTTATTTAATGCCAAATGCTTTAATTTTTATCTGCTCTTGACGAGGACAAAATATTTTTGTCGAAACGTCTAGATAATAAAAAGATTTACTAACTGAAGTATTTTTCATTTTTAAGAAATAGTTTAAATTTATTCCGACAGATGGCACAAGCAATCAGCAACTTTTAGTTTCACTCTATCAGGAGATGAATTTTTTATTAGACCAAATAATGTAAAAAAATAAAAATGTGTTCGCGCATTTAACTATTTTAAAACGTTTTGTTTCTTAAACTTAACAATAATTTTCAAACGTTTTGCATCCAAGATTTAGAACTTTCTAAATATTTACATCCTAAATTCAGCTATTTTGAAAACGTATTGCATCCTAAAAGATTTAGAACTTTCCAAATATTTACATTCTAAATTCAGCTATTTTGAAAACGTTTTGCATCCAAGATTTAGAACTTTCTAAATATTTACATCCTAAATTCAGCTATTTTGAAAACGTTTTGCAACCAAGATTTAGAACTTTTTAAATATTTACATCCTAAATTCAGCTATTTTGAAAACGTTTTGCATCCAAAATTTAGAACTTTCTATATATATACATCCTAAATTCAGCTATTTTGAAAACGTTTTGCATCCAAATTTTGTCATTTATTCCACGCTATACGAAATTTATTTGATCTAAATTCCATTTTCTGTCTTCCCATATTTCTAGGTGCAACACTTTCTATTTTCACTAACATATCATTGATGTTGTAATATGCCTATATGTTGCTTAAAAACTCTATACAACCTAAATAAATGTTAAAGAACTAACCGTATTTGAATATTATGAATTTAAAAGATTGTAAAAATTTGAGATAACTGAGGGATAACCTTAAATTGAAGATAACAAATGGATATAGCAAGATTTCTCACATGTAGGATATTTTCTTGAGGAATTTTTCTCCCCCAATGAGAACATTTTGTAAAATTAAAAGATACTTCACAGTCAATCAAGCTAAACTTCTCAATTAAATACAACCATCAGAAAAAAAAAACAGGGAATACCAATGTTTTAATCTGGTAATTAATAGAGATTCTACTGTATTCATTCCATTCGATTTATTTCAATTATTGAATTACACTCGTGGACAAAACTTAAGGAAGTTGCACCTTTTAGCATGTATATATCGGAATTCAGACAAAAACTCTGAAAGATATTGCAGTGACCATTTCAATAAGGATCTTCAATAGACACACGAGATAACCAAAGTGTGAACAAAATTGTCTGTCTTCTTAAAAAAAAAATAAACGACTGACGATATCAAAGAGGTTCTGCTTCATTAAGTTTTGTCCATGAGTGTATATAATAAGTTCACCCCAAATCATCCAAATACAGAAATTGTCCTCTTATTAGAGATATATTTTAACATATTTTATCACCATTTGAATAATAGTTAATATGAATTTTTTTATATCTATATAATCTTTATAGAATTAGGTAAAATAGTATCCGATTATATTTAACTCGTGTTCTATTGGCGAATCATTATACCAGGTCCTGTAGAAGGGAGTCCGTGCCTGAAAGCTAGAGAACAATAAAAATGTTTTGAAAAGATACTTTTCCCTGGAGGAATGATTGATTTTACTCAATATATAATAAACTTATAATACATTATAAAGGACTGCGGCGTATGATTATAAACAACACTTAAAGTTTCACCGCATAAGTTTATTTTCTGTGAAAAATCAATATTTATTTCAAAGATAAATATTTACTATTTCTAACTTTTTTGGATGAAGTATGAAAGGGTGAAAATATGAAGAGTAATGGCGAACGGAAAAATAAAAGTGTCCAGGGGCGGGAATCGAACCCACAACCTTCCGCTTACCGGGCAGATGCCATGTCCACTAGGCTACCCTGGACGTATTTTTCCGTTCGTAAATAATACTTAAAGTAACTTGTAATACATTATAATACATTAAACTTTAAGTGTTGTTTATAATCATACGCCGCAGTCCTTTATAATGTATTATAAGTTACTTTAAGTATTATTTACGAACCGAAAAATACGTCCAGGGTAGCCTAGTGGACATGGCACCTGCCCGGTAAGCGGAAGGTTGTGGGTTCGATTCCCGCCCCTGGACACTTTTATTTTTCCGTTCGCCATTACTCTTCATATTTTCACCCTTTCATACTTCATACTTCCCCATTACTCTTCATATGTTCACCCTTTCATACTTCATCCAAAAAAAGTTAGAAATAGTAAATATTTCTCTTTGAAATAAATATTGATTTTTCACAGAAAAGAAACTTATGCGGTGAAACTTTAAGTGTTGTTTATATAATAAACTATTAAGACACCAGATAAAATAGAAAATTTGAAGTTATCGATATCTATTCGGTCGTACGCAGCCTACATTAGGTTTTCCATGTTGTGAGAATGGATGGTGCAGATTCCTGAAAGAAGAACCGGATCGCTTAGAAACGGCCTTGAAGAGATGTAAGAAACTGACAGGAACTCTAGTGACCTTGAAAAGGCAAGTATAGCACAGGGAGCTTGCTAATAGATGATATTTGACAATGTATGGATGACAGGCTAGCATCCGTGCAAGAGCAGCGCAATACTGGAGGAGGACTCAGCCTTCCAGAGCGATCTGAAAGCGCCCATTCCGATGGGGAAGCCCATTCTTCCAAGGTATTCCTTAATCACCCCAAAATCCCCCCATGGAATCTCGATTCTATTTCTATAACCACACTTTTGAGATTTTTGTTTTTTCTTTTTGCCTTTTTGTCGGGATGAATTTTGGTCCCAACCCTCAATTTGTTGTAAACAGTCAAGCAGGCAAGCCTGGAAGAGGAGCTCCAATTTCAGGGAGAAGATAGAGTAACTAATTTTTTACTCTTTTTTTGTTTTCTCATTGAGCTGTGCGAACCCCCTTCTTTAATTTGACTTGAGTGTTTGTAAAAGCTTTGGATCTATTTTTTTTGTTAAATGTTTTGCTCTTTTGGTGAGTCATCAATTTTTTTATATATCCAGTTTATCCTTTTTTGTTTTTATGAGTGTGTTATGTATTTTTTTGTATCGTTTTATTTTTTGGTTTGAAAAATTTTCCCCCCGAGTGTTTTTTTTTTTTTTTTTTAGAATTTTCCCCTTTCCTGGAGTGATATTTTTGAAGTGTATCCCCATTTTTTTACTTTAATATATTTTTCGCACAGCTCTAAATTTTTATTTGACCCTTTTTTTTGTATTTTTTTTTTTGAAGTGAGCTGAAATCTTGCTGCTGCTTTTGATGGGGCTGCAGTTTGTGTAAGCATGGGATTGTTGTTGCTTGTTGCATGATTCAATCCTTCCTGTATACGAAATACTAACTAACCAACACTGTAGAATTCACTTTGGTTTGTCTTCTAGCCAATGGAGGGGATACTCAACACTTGGATGGGGAGATAAGGTGTGTGTCCAACTTTTTGACACTCTTCATTCATAGCCAGAGACTTTAAACTTTATCACAGCAAAGCTTTTTTTTATAAACAGAATTTTTTTTGCACCTTTTTAAACACTTTTTCACAATAATTTTTGCACTCACTTGCATATATATAAGGCACTATCATATATCTGTTTTTTGATATACAGCCAAATTTCACTATGAAGAAATTATGACACGAAGCACTTCTTTTTTGAGTATCACCTTTTTTTTGCAATTTTTTATTTTAATTATGTTTTTTTTACAAGACTACATAGTCCTTTTAATAGAACTCAATATAAAGTTTATTATAATTATGTTTCAGGTTCTGAGAGTTGACTGTAATCTTGTTTTTTTTCTCAATGAAATTTTGTATATAGAAAGGTTTTATTTATAAATGGGAAACATAACATGTGTTAGATATATTGCTGATATCCCCATATATGATTTTATTTCAAATTCTTTTAATATATTATGTTTAACACTACCTATACACAAAAATGCAAATATATTTTATCACGAAAAATATATAAAACTTGTGATTTTTCATTAATTAATGATGATAAAATGGTATAAAATTTTACAATCGTTTGGGAGACTTTAATTAATTTTTTTTTTAATATTTCGGTTCAAAAAAATATTGTTTTCGAAATAAATTTTCTTTTCTTTTAAAAAATATTTTCAATATAGAGGGTTGGGAAATGTTCCAAAATTCACCTTTAAAAAAGAAAATAAAAAATAAAGAATGCATATCCTGTACATGGCTTTTCTTGATTTATCAAGAAATTGGGTTGGCCAAATATCATGGAACAGGTTAAATCAATGATTAGTTGATTTCTGTTCCACTAGATGGCGCTCTGCCATCAAAAAAGCACATGTGCTTTTGGTCAGGATATGCCTTCTTTTTTTTTAATATCAACACCTGACCTTTTTATTATTATTTTTTCTATTGTTTTATAAAAATAAATGTATAGATGAAAACAAAATAATGATTAAACCACGTGATCAAGGGTGTTATAGACATTTATTCCTTTGAACCCCGATATATGAAAGTGGAAAGACCCAAAATTTCTCCATTTTCAACTATAAACTTCTTACTTTCAACAATCAGCTAACAAATGAATTTTCTCGAAAAGAACAATTCTTTGTTTTTTATATTGAAGAACTCAATACAAATGACTCAAATTAGCGCCCCTGAAGAAAATACTCCATTGAGGAAGCATACCATAATCAAAGGGAGCAATATCAGGACTGTAAGGTGGAAGAGGTATAGAACTCAAATCTGCCCAGTTATTATTAAATATGTGCGTTATATATTGGAATATATTTTATTTACTCAGGTTTTCCTGGAGCGAACCTATGTTGCCAACTGAACAGAAAATTCATATCAAATTTAATTCCAATTATAAAATTTTAAATTAGATTTATTCGAAAAATAAAATTAAATATTTGGGTAAATGTAATATTTTGATGGTCGCTTATCAGTAGATATACTCATCTCTCAACTTACAGCTATGCTTGTTGAGGATTGTAAAGATCCGGAAGCTTGCAAAGATTTTACGAATAAATAAACGCATTGCTATCGTTTACATTTTTTATATTTATATTTTGTATAGCAAAATTTTCTCTCTTTTAATATATTTTAGGTGTGAAAGATAATAAGTAACTCAAAGGGCGTAAAATCAAGGGAAAGGGGAGTGTTACGCCAAAATGTGATTCGTTCAATTTTACTACAGTAACGGTAAATCTGTTTTTGGTGAAAGAAAAATACACTTTTTGTGATTAAACCGAATATTTTTGTTTGAAGTTTGTATTTCCTTTTATCCAGTTGTGTGTTGTATGTATTGTGTTTGTTATGTGTATTGTTTGAGTTCTGTATTGCATGTATTGTTTCTGTTGTGGGTATTGTGTTGGGAATCTGTATTGTTTGTGTTGTGTGTATTATTTGTGTTATGTGTATTATGATTGTTGTGTGTTTTATTTGTATTGTGTGTATTATGTTTATTGTGTTCTTTATTTGAGTTGTGTGTATTATGTTTTTATATGTGTATTGTTTGCGTTGTGAGTATTATATATTTTTGTTTCTATTATTTGTGTATTTGTTATGCTTTATTTGTAATGTGTTTCTTATGTTTGTTGTGTTCTTTATTTGTGTTGTGTTTCTTATATTTGTTGTGTGTTTTATTTATGTGTTGTGTGTATTATATTTGTTATATGTATTGTTTGTGTGCTGTGTGTATATTATATTTGTTGATTGTATTATTTGTGTTGGGTGTGTATTATGTTTGTGTGTGTGTTTTGCGTGTTGTGTATTGTTTTTATTTTGTCTATTTTGCTCATTATGTGTATTGTTTCTGTTGTGTATTTTGTGTTTGTTGTGTGTATTGTTTTGTTTGGTGCCTTGTATACGTAGTGTATTGTGTGCCTTGTATGTGTTGTATGCATTGTGTGTATTGTATCTGTTGTGAGTTTTTGAATGTATTGTTTCTGTTGTTTGAATTTGAATGTAGTACTTTTGTTGTGAGTGTTTCAATGTATTTTTGCGGTGTATTATTTGTAGTGTGTGTATTTGAGTATATTGTTTGTGTTGTGGGTATTTAAGTGTATTGTGTGTATTTGAGTATATTGTATGTGTTGTGGGTATTTAAGTGTATTGTATGTATTTTGTGTATTTTAGTGAATTGTGTATATTTGAGTGTATTTTTTTGTATATTTTATTGTATCATTTATATTGTGTCATTTGAGTGGTTTGTATTGTATTTTATATTAGTTTTGTTTTGTTGTGTGTATTTAAGTGTATTTTTCATGTTGTGTGTATTTAAACGTATTGTTTATGATGTATGTATCAACTCTGTTTTTTCAATAAACTTTTTATATTGAGCATGACAAATGTGAACATAAAATATAGAATTGTCCTTTTAAAACATTTTGATGTGAGTAATTATAGCAAAATCAATGTTAGAAATATGAATCATTATATTCTTCTTGTGAACGTTTTTTTTTTGTGTACTGAAAATAAATATTTTTGAATATTGATTGATTTCCAGAGAACATGTTTGACAGCCATTTGAAGAATTAAAAGAAAAAGTATCAACTCTGTTGTGAGCTGTGTGTACCATGTTGATATGTTTATTAAAGCGAGCTTTCTAACAAACGTGTATCTACCGTCCTAACGATAGAAACGGGAAGTTATAGAAAACTAATAATTTTTAAATAATTAAATATTTAAAATATTTACACATGTAAATCAGTGTTTTCCCTAGGAATTTTTTTTTTTAAATACTAAATATCTTACTGTAAGACAAAAATTAATGTAATTAAAATAGACGGAAGAACTTAAATATTGGACCATTGACCAATGGACCAACTGATTGTAGAGAATTGAATCTAAATTTTGTTTGTCAGTACAATACAAAGGTTTCAAAGTTTGTAAAACGACCATTAAACAATTCCCATAGTGATAGCATCTTGATAACCTGTAAGAGAAAAAAAAAAAAGGTTCAATCTGGTTCAGTTTTTTTTTTTTCTTACAAAAGGATGATTTAGATTATTCTAGATTTTGTTTGTCTGAACGATACAAAGGTTTCAAAGTTTGTAGATCGACAATTGAACAATTCCCATAGTGATGGCCGCTTGATAACCATTAAGTAGAAGAAAAAAAAAAGGTTTAATCTCTGGGGCAGTTTTTTTCTTACAAAAGGATTATTTAGATTATTCTAGATTTTGTTTGTCTGTACGATACAAAGGTTTCAAAGTTTGTATAACGATAATTGAACAATTCCCATAGTGATAACCTGTAAGTGAAAAAAAAAGTTCAATCTGGTTCAGTTTTTTTTATTATTTCTTACAAAAGGATGATTTAGATGATTCTAGATTTTGTTTGTCTGAACGACACAAAGATTTCAGAGTTGGTAAAACGACAAATAAAAAATGCCATATGATTACATATTGAAAACTATTCAACGTGCAAAAAAAAAAAAGTTAAATCTGGGAGGTCTTTTATTTAAAAAGTATTGAATTAGATAATTCTAGATTTTGTTTGTCTGTAAGAGATAGAAAATTAACAAAGTTTGGAGAACGACAATTGAACATTTCACATATTGATTACATTTGATAACTATTAAGCGTTTTAAAAATGTTATAATCTGGGCAGTCTTTTATTTTAAAAGTCTTGAATTAGATGAATCTAGATTTTGTTTGTCTATACGATAGAAAAATACTAAAGTTTGGAGAAAGACAATTGAACGTTTCACATATTGATAACTATTAAGCGTTCAAAAATTTTATAATCAGTTTTTTTTGTAAAAGTTGAATTTTGAGTAGATGCTACAAGTTTTAAAATTTTTACAGTTTGCCAAGATTATCTATCGGAGAAGCTCCTTTCCTTTCTTGAACTCGATGAACCATATCATAATGTTATCTTACAACAGGTTCTAACACCTTACTCATCATTCAAATTAACAAAGGAATTTTGATAGGTGAATTTAATATTGCAGTTTTGCTTGAACATATTTCAATAGAACATATATGGACAGAAAGATCTAATTAACGGAACGGAAATATCTTTATTTACCGTATTAACCAGTATCAATGATTTTTGAGCCCTGAAAAAAAAAAACGAGAATGGGATTCGAACCCACGCGGGAAGAGCCCAATGGATTAGCAGTCAATCGCCTTAACCACTTGGCCACCTCGTTAGATAAAAAAAAAATGTCAGAAGTGGCATTCGAACCCACGCCTACAAGAGTAGACTGCGACCTGAACGCAGCGCCTTAGACCGCTCGCGGCCATCCTGACATGTAACGAGTACATCTCAAATTTATAAGAAAAACAATATTGCAACGTGGAAAATCAGTAAAGACAAACTTAGGGATGACACAGCAATTTATTCAAGGCAAGAACAAACTATGAATGATAAACAAAATAATAAGCAATGAGGAAAGTTTACGGAGTAGCAAATTATAAACATGAAAAAATGATACTCTGTTAATAAAATAATAAATACTTTGTTACAATAATCAAAGTAAATATTCTCAGATACATTTCAATTATCATTTCAGACAATATCAGAAAGGATCCAGAAAATTATAAAAACAAAAAAAGAGGTGCCATGAAATTCCAAATAGGAACATGCTTATTGAAAAAAATATGGCTAGATCAACCAATTTATATTAAACTAGCGGACGTACCCGGCTTCGCCCGGGTTTTACCCGAGTAAAAGTTTGTCTAACGAATATCTCGATAAAGTGAACATTTTTTTCCCGGTCCCATGAAAAATACTCGATAAGTTGAATAAAATCAATATTAATTGGTTCCCTCGGTAATTGGAAGTTAAAGGAATAGTATCTTGCCTTGGAATTGTATCATTATTCTTGTATGGATGTACCCGGCTTCGCCCGGGTTTTACCCGAGTAAAGGTTTGTTTAACGAATCTTTCGATAAAGTGAACATTTTTTCCCGGTCCCTTGAAAAATACTCGATAAGTTGAATAAAATCAATATTAATTGGTTCCCTCGGTAATTGGAAGTTAAAGGAATAGTATCTTGCCTTGGAATTGTATCATTATTCTTGTATGGATGTACCCGGCTTCGCCCGGGTTTTACCCGAGTAAAGGTTTGTTTAACGAATCTCTCGATAAAGTGAACATTTTTTCCCGGTCCCTTGAAAAATACTCGATAAGTTGAATAAAATCAATATTAATTGGTTCCCTCGGTAATTGGAAGTTAAAGGAATAGTATCTTGCCTTTGAATTGTATCATTATTCTTGTCTCAAATAAATTGCCGTGTCATCCTGAATTTTGTCTTTCCTAATTTTCTACATTACAAAATCATCGTATCATCATGATAATATTTAGAGCAGATTGTTGAATTATAACAGATAAATTAGAATATTTATTTTGATTATTTCTAAGCGAAAAGTTATTTCAAAAATTTTATTTGCTAGAAACCTTCCCAGTACTATACTAAATAACTTCCCAAAGTTTCATGGCGATCCAATGAGTGGTTTGGTCAGGCATAAAGGACAAACAAACAGACACACACACATACATTCATTTTTATATATATAGATAGTCCCAGGTGATGAAATGTCATATTTTTTTTAGATTGAAATCAAACAAGCATTGATAGAAGCTTGATTTACAGAGGTTGAAGAAACCAAGGGCATCTGTCCATTTTAACTGCTATATTAGGACAAAAACATCCTTGAGGATTACACCAAATACCTGCTTTTATCACCAACACTTCAAGCATTGACAAATTATTTGTAACTGGGACATATTGTTGGCATCTGTCTCAGATTCTTTATGAGCCACTTTTTATAGATATAACATGGGCCTATCCAACTCTATCCAAGTGGAAACCTCCCATATGACGTGTGAAACAACCAATTTTTTATAAACTAATGAACTAACCCAACATTGGGAAAGTCTCTCAAGGAGGTACTACCAACATTTAACCAACATCTATCAGAAACTTTTGGTAAAACCAGGCATTACATAATTTGTAATATGCTCCTAGAGAATGATTACAGACCTTGGTACAGTAGTCATTGAATTGGGGAGCAGCGTAGACTGGGAATACTACAGCCTGCCGCGGGAAGAGCCAGAATGGCCTGTAGACATACAGTCTGTCAGCATACATCCATGGTGGCCTGGACAGGCTCTACTCACCATTTCCCTCCAAAGCTCTCTGTCAGGTGGCAATCATCCTTTCCACGGACCCCAGGATGGCTCGGTGAATGATCACAGGCCGCTGGAACTCTCCACTTTCACTGCCACCACAGTATGCCTCATTAGCAACATAGCAGTTATTTTCTGATGGAGAATTAAGTCTGAAAGTGGAGATGTGTAGTTTTGATAGAACAATGATTTTTCTAAATAAGAATTTGTGGTGCCATTGTGCTCTTGGTGCCAACTAGTTAAACTAGTGGTGTATTGGCTAGCCACACACCCTTCCATTTATATGCCCAGAACAGAAAATAAAATTTGATGAAAAATTTTTGATTGATAAATGGCAGTCTAAGTACAAAATCTTTGCAGGCTGGTGCCATCTTGCATGGTACCACAGATGATCAATTATTATTTTCGTCCTCTCTGATAAATTGTTCTAGACTTTTTTCCAAAACAAAATTGATTCAAAACGGATGGTAGCATATAGATATTGCTCATAGCCAACAAATGTCATAATTTCAAGTTGTTATTGGGAAGCTCTCTTCGGTGGCTCAGTGAGTCACAAAGAGCACCACAGCTCACCTGGCATACTGGAGCTTGAACTGGATGGGCAGTTGGAAGTCCAGCTGGATGGTGGCACACTGGTGCTCCCTCTGGAGGGCATCCATGATGGTGATGTCAATCTGCACATCACAGACCCTGTGTTAAATCATTTTCTGTTAAATCCCCACATATATCTACTTGTTACAAGTGTGAAGAGAGAATTTTTTTTTACAAGGTGGGATCAATAAATAAGGTGAATTATAATTTATTTAAAAAAATAAGAACGATATTAAAAATTAGGACTTGATTTATTCAAAACTAGCGGACGTACCCGGCTTCGCCCGAGGTTTCACCCGAGTAAAGGTTTGTCTAACGAACTTATAAAAACTTATAAAACTTATAAACTTATTTAAAAAAAAGATATATTTTGATAATTTGAAACTCGTAAATTTGAATCTCTCGATAAAGTGAACATTTTTTTCCCGGTCCCTGTGTGACGTGTCATCCTGAATTTTGTCTTTCATAATTTTCTACATTACAAAATCATCGTTTTATCTAGTGAACATATTTTCCCGGTCCCTTGAAAAATACTCGATAAGTTGAATAAAATCATGGCCGTGAATCTCTCGATAAAGTGATTATTTTTTCCCGGTCCCTGTGTGCCGTGTCTTCCTGAATTTTGTCTTTCCTAATTTTCTACATTACAAAATCATCGTTTTATCTACATATTTTCCCGGTCCCTTGAAAAATACTCGATAAGTTGAATAGAATCATGGTCGTTTATGGAAGATGGACGTTGTTCCCGGAGGTCACCTGCCCCCCGCGCGCCAGGACCTATTGATCCCTCTGATTGGCCGGCGGCCGGACGGGGGTGGGGGGGGGGGGGGGGGCTCTTGATCCCTCTGATTGGTCGGTGGGAACTTGGATTGTCCAATGGCCGGCGGCCGGACTGGGGGGCAGACCTAAGCCTATCTCCGTTCGTAAAACTTTCCGGAGATACACCTAATAATATCCCAATATTTCGCGGCGCATCCTAAAATTTAATTTTTAGTATCGCATTTATATTTATACGAATTTAATATTTAAACGATACTCAGCATTTCTTTTGATTTTTATATATCATATATATCGTCTTGCACAATTATTTAAACTTTTTAAAATAAAGTACAATACTTAAAATAAAATATGTTTCATAAAGTACAATACTTAAAATAAAATATGTTTCCTATAAATCTAAAATTAGAAAATAAACTTTTAAATCGGTAACCTCAAGGAGATAGCACTAAAGCACTAATATTTGAATTAGTTTTACTTAATATATTAGCCCTGAAAGACCCAAGGTCATCAGGCGTGGACCAAAACCTAAGCCTATCTCGGTCTCGCTTGCGAGTTAAAGCTACAAATCTGCAAATAACTCTAAGGATATTATAGATATTCAAGAAATTATTTTTCGGAAACCTTTCCGGAGATACACCTAATAATATCCCAATATTTCACGGCGATTGGATGTATGGTTTTCGAATCCATAGAGGACACACACACACACACACAGACACACACACAGACATTCAATTTTATATATATAGATTACTGATGTTTCAATGATTCTCAGTCATTCCCCTCAGTTGAATGATTATTTTTGAATCCTACCTTCTACTTTAAACGTCGGTAATTTACAACAACAAAAGCCTTTATTAAGGACCTCTCGTCCTATAAAGGATTCGCCAGTTTACAGAGTAATTGAAGAGAAGAGAACTAAGAATACAGAGAGAAACCTATATGTAGTAGGTATAGTATAGTATTTTCTACACTGTAACTATATACAACAGCAGCAACAAGCCTTTAACTGGAATCAAAGTCCCATACAGGATTCGTCATTCTAATCCTGACAAAGATTATTTACATATAATTATTTACATCAATTAGATTATGTATATAGCTTCCCCTTCTCTTTAAACGTCGGTAATTTAAAAAAAAAATGTTTATCTAGCCATATCTTTACCAAACAAACTTCTAACCAACAAATTATATTTAAAAGGATGTTAATTGTTTATTAAACCAAACTCAATATTCTAATTTTGTTAAAATAAAACAATAAAATAGGATATTTACTATCATTTAAATATTTTTCTACGTTTAAACAATCCCTTTATAACATATTGTTATTAAGTCAATATAAATAGAGAAAGTTTGTAAAATAATGTATATATATATATTAAAATAGTTTTTGGACAAAAATCTTATACTATAGCTATATTGAATTTGAAGATATAACTATATATCGGAATATATTACAAAATTATATATATATATATTTTGAAAATAGAGCAATCCATATTTAATCCATTAGATAATAAAAGGCATATATTGGACTTTATAAAATATTTATTTTGCCAATATTTCGGCTGGCTGAACGCCAACCTTTATCGAGGCATTACATTTTTGTATACACAAACTCAGCGCCGCATAGTGTTATAATATCACAGTTGAAATCAATTAAAATACAGAGTAGGTGGGAGAAATTTGTGCATGAAAAAATTATTATAAAAATTTTTTATAATATTTTTTTCATGCACAAATTTCTCCCACCTACTCTGTATTTTAATTGATTTCAACTGTGATATTATAACACTATGCGGCGCTGAGTTTGTGTATACAAAAATGTAATGCCTCGATAAAGGTTGGCGTTCAGCCAGCCGAAATATTGGCAAAATAAATATTTTATAAAATCCAATATATGCCTTTTATTATCTAATATATATATATATGTGTCGTATAATTTAATAATAGGGTGGGAAAGAGAAATAATCACACCACAAGTTGGAAGAGGTACCCAGGCAACCAGAGAGAGAGGGGGGGGGGGGGGGGGGGGGGACAGCCGCTGAGCGGCCGACCGTTCGTTCGAACACAATCCCCCAACTGTCTTAATTCCCGAGAACTCACGGGCCCCTCTGGTCACCCCTTGGAATGTCGCTGCTGTCTGAAGTGACCGGACTTTACCCTCCTGTCTCTCTCTGGGTCGACTATAGGTTTGCTTTATTATTCCTGGAAGAGCATATATTATGACATATATATATAGTTAAACCTGTCTATAGCGCTCCCTCTTGGGACTCATCAAAATAGGGTGCTATAAAGAGGGGTGCTATAGACAGGTAACTTTTAATGTAAATCGCATCGTACTACGTATTTAAAATCGGGTGCTATAGAGAGGGAGGCGCTATTTAGAGGGGGCGCTATAGACAGGTTTAACTGTATAAATATTAGTAACATAGTTTTATTTAGTAAATCCTTTATATTGAGTCGGGTATAGGTAGCATGAGGTAAATCAAATCAAAGATGTACCCCGAAGAAGATAGGCGTACGGCTTTGCTGAATAACGTATTTAAAAAAATATACCCATGGACAAAACTTGAGAAAGTTGAAATATTTGATGTCGCCGGTCATTTTTTACGGAGACATTTCTGGCAATTTTGTTAACATTTGGTTATCTCGTGTGTCTTCAATAAAGGTCAATGTAATATCTTTCAGAGTTATTGTCTGAATCCCGATATACATGGTAAAAGATATTACTTCCTTGCGTTTTGTCCATGAGTGTATCTTTCAGAGTTATTGTCTGAATCCTGATATACATGCTAAAAGGTACAACTTTCTTAAGTTTTGTCCATGAGTGTACATTCACATCGTGTGTCTTCATTAAAGGTCACTGTAATATCATTCAGAGTTATTGTCTGAATCCCGATATACATGCTGAAAGGTACAACTTCCTTGTGTTTTGTCCGTGAGTGTATCTTTCAGAGTTATTGTCTGAATCCTGATATACATGGTAAAAGGTATAAATTCCTTGTGTTTTGTCCATGAATGTATATATGGGTTTGTGGTATAACGCGTGTTAGTATATATATATATATATATATATTTTAAAATAACTCTAATTTTGAAAACAGGTATGTAAATATTATGTATGTATATATAACCGGTTGATCCATCTAGATTCATTCTTTGGTATTTTATTGCGGTAGAAGGATTATTAATACCCGAAAGCTTTAAACGTGAAGCATTAAATACTCATCTGTGGTGATTTTCTTTTTATGATTATTGTTGAAGGATTTAAGTCGATATAGGACTTTGTAGATTGTGAAAATCGTGTAAATAATGTTGGTAGATTGCAGTGCATTATGTCTGTGGTAGTGATGAATAAGTAGACACAATATTGGATAAAAAGATGACTGAAATTGTCGTAGCAAGGTCCAGTCTGGTCACATAATCTCTGTCCAGCAACTAACTATCTGATAACCCAGAAGTCCCCTGTTTCTTGGAATCCCTGCCATTGATAGAACGTCGGTTATCTCCTCCTAAGTCAACATTGTCATCCGGTCTGCAGGTGTCGTATATTTATATTTTAATTATATAATATATAATATATTAATATATTGTATATAATATATTAATAATATTAAATCCACAGATTCTGCGATATATTCTATATATCATAACATATAATTTATCATCATATAATTCGATTGTTAACTTGTAATTCTTAAGCTTGCATCTAATACGGTGTAATATAATAAAAGCCATTTAAATAAATAAAGCCTAAAATATATTTCTACTTTTAAATCAACCTAAATACACCACAGCAGGTATCTCTGTTCCTCTTTTATTTACTCTTTATTGGTGTTTATGTTTCTTCCGAGCGGGTTTCCATAATAAAGGTAAATAGGAAAAAGTAAATAATGAAATAGTTACCTTCAGAAGTTGTTTATTTATTTGTTGTGTCTTCCTCGTAGTTGTCTTCCTCGTGGTCCCCGTCACGTCCGTTGTCTCAGTTGTTCACGTCTATCTTTAAAATGGTGTGAAGTCCCAGTAATGTTATATATATATAATAATAAATACTCTGTCGTAATATAATACATTGTTAGAACGAAAATTGCAATTATACCGCAAATGTTTCTTTTGAACAAAAAAAAAACGAAAATTATTTTAAGAAGAAATAACGATTATTTCTAACCTTAGGGATGAAATATGATAGGATGAATTGTCTTCTTTTTCTTTCTTATCTCCAGTCAATCATAATAGGGTATCAAGTTGTGACCCGTGATGGTGTCTGTTTGACAACCATCATGACTGGGTGAAGTAGAATGCATCTGCTTTTGTCATATGAAGTATGATAGGATGAATTGTGAAGAGTAATAATACACGGAAAAATAAAAGTGTCCAGGGATCAAATCCATATAATTATTGTCCATGTCCAATAATCAATGAATATTATTATTTATATAAAATGTAAAATATTATAATTTTGATGACAAAAAAAGGTATATTCATGATGATGAAGCAATATATAATGTAATCATCTCTTTTTTTCAGCAAAGAACACATCCCTTATGACACATTTAACACCACTATCAATAACGTTATTTTTATATATACAAAAGAAGCTGTGCTGAGTATGTAGTTGTGTTTACCGTGGTTGTAAGATGTTCCCAGGATGACAAATTTCCTTGTGCAGGATCACATCCACGTGCCTCCAGATGGTCACCAGATCTCAAGTCAGCAGATCATCGAGTCCATTTTGGACGATTTGGCAGCCAGACGTGGTGCTGATTCCCCAGTACGACAACTTCCACAGAAATCTGCATCGCTTGAAGGAGGCTCTCGTAGAGAGCCTATACCTCGAGTTATCATCAAGAGAGTGCCCCCCACGCCTCCCCCCGACAACCCTACTTTGGGCCGCACGAGTGCACTGAGTGACGAAGCTCGAGCTGATAGCACCAGTAGCAGCAGTGAGAGCATTAACTCCCAAGAAGGTCTCCAAAAACTACGTTCTATTGAACCAATCAATGGAGATATTAAAAAAGGACCTCGACAAGAAATGCAAGAACATCGACAACAACAATTACTCAAGAAACAAAAAGCTTTACAAGATCAATATGCTCGTCTTCAACAAATACAACGTGGTCAAAGATTTTCTCCACCTCGAGGTAAAACTCGTTTGAGTGATTTGAAGAAAACAGGTTCTGAAAGCAACATTCTGGCAAAGAGTTCTCTGCATTTCGGTCCTGGGGGATCACTAACCCACCTGGCACCAACCACTCCACCTCGACTTTCCCCCAACAATATGTTCGAAACTGACATTGTCTGAAAACTCTGATAAACCAAAATTTGTCTTGTCGAATTCAATCTAACCAATGAAAACACTGAATATTCAACTGATGAACAAATTAAACGATCAAATGGCTCACTTTTAATGCATGTTTTTTTGGCTCTAAAATGATCAAAATACGAAATTATATATAAAGAAAAGAACATTTTAAGCAAATTTACTTGAAAAGATGATTTACCTGAGCAAAGTTAAGCTTACAAATGGAAAAAAAGAAAACTTTTTGTGGGAAATGACAAGAAAACTGATTGATATATCTTTGATAGGATAAAAAAAAAAAGAAAAATTGATTAGAAGAGCCTTTTTCAACACATTCACTTTTTGACTTGGTAGATTTTCTTTTAGATTGTCATTGTTGGTGACATCTGCATGTGGTAAAAGATGTCACCAGTCAGATAATGCCTCTAGGTGATCATTTTTAACCAAAGAATTGAGGGACAAGATTTTCCATGATTGGAAATCTTCGCTGTGCAAATTTGATTCTTTTTTCTCACCTATTATGCTCATGTCTTTCTGTATTGCATTGGTAGCATTTATTTCTTGAGCTTCTAACCTCTACCTGACAAAAAAAAGTGCCTCTAGAGTGAAAAAAAAAGTTGCCAAACCTTGTGAAAAAAAAATATTCCAGCATACCTTTATATATCCCTATATATTTAATTTGCTGGCTTGCTTGTTCTACCCAGTTTTCGTTCTTAAATAAATCCTATAAATGTTTAAAAAAAACCTATTTACAATTAAATAAATTGCCAATTTTATCAATATTAAGTTAATATATCTATCTATTATATGAAATCGGGTTTATAGAGATGTTTTTTAACATCTATTTATGAAAAAAAAGGGCTTATAAACGTATTTATCGATTTTAAAAAAATCTCTATTTATTATTCAATTCTATTTACATGCATTAGCATTTTCTATTTTTAGTGCTGTTGTAAATGTTACAAAATTTTAAAAGGGCGTTTTTATGTTGAATCTATTAGGACAATCTCTAAAATTGATAAATGAGTAAAAAAAGAGAGAAAGAAGAAAAAAGATATTATGAAAAGACATATTGGTTGAAGGTATAAAGAGTCTAAAAAAAAACAGATTTTTGATGATTGTTTTTTTATTTCTGCACTGTTGTTGTATCAAAAAAGAAGAAACGCTCTATATATTTAGTGTTACACTTTAATTCAATAGATTTCTTGATTTCTCTTAGCTTCGCTTTAAGTAGATTCTGTGCTCCCCAAAATGCCGCATATCAAACTGGCTGTATATATTGCATCATGAATATTGTTATATGAAACAAGAGACCCTTCTCTCTCTTTAACCTATATAACTTCTATTAGAAATTCTTTATAACCAAAAATCCCCCCCTCTTTTAGCAGCGTTGTATAATGATCCTTTTCTACTTTTTACAAAGATTTCTGTATGTATATATTGTAGTATGTATCCTTTAGTGGTTGACTTCCAACTAGATGGGTTTTTGTACCAGTCATTTTATCTTCTTCCTCAAAACCAAACCACCACCACCACCAACAATTTGTTTTTTGCCTGGTTTTCATCCCACATATTGTTAACAATATGAATTGTTAATAAATTGTCTTCAACACTCAGAACTGGTATTCCTCTTTCTTTTTTGATCATCAACAACAAAGTATTTATATTACAATGCACTAGTACGCCATCTGTTTTGAAAATTAGAAACTATTTTAGAAACGTAAAATTCTTTTTGAAATTAAACAATTTCTACTGCCCTTACTTACAGGCACTTTCTTTAATTTTTCCATTGCAGTAAGGACAGTAGAAATTGTTTAATTTCAAAAAGAATCTTACGCGTCTAAAATAGTTTCTAATTTTCATAATAAAGTCTTTATTAAGGATGTTCTTCATATAAAATATTCTCCTATATGGATAAACAGAATCAACATAATATCTTATGATACATTAGCCCGCCATCTGTTATCAAAATTCGAAACTATTATAGACGCGTATGATTCTTTTGAAAATAAATCAATTTCTACTGCCCTTACTGCAATGGAAAAATTAATGTGAGGGCCTGGCTCATCAGTGGTGAACCCTCTCAGCGGTTTCGCCAGTTTAATCTACCATACCGCTGTTATATAGTCTGGCATCAGTATCACTATAAAAGGAAGTTCCAAAAAACAATATAACAGCGGTATGGTAGATTAAACTGGCGAAACCGTTGGGAGGGTTCACCACTGATGAGCCAGGCCCTCCCTTTAATTTTTACATATTGCAGTAAGAACAGTAGAAATTGTTTATTTTTAAAAAGAATCATACGTGTCTATAATAGTTTCGAATTTTGATAATATATATCTATATAAAGTGGAGAATAACATTAATATTTTTATTCAAGTTGGGTCTCTCTCTCTCTCTCTCTTCTGTATTACACCTTTTGACTGTACTGTTCTCTAGAATTTGTGAAACAACCAATATATTAGACCTACTTTTCTCTACGTTTGTCAATAAAAAAAACATATGGACAATTGTTTTCTTAAGCAATCAACCTTTCTTTCAATCAATCCAATACATTCACATGTAAATCTTAATGAATAATACGTGAATTCTGTGTGCTTTTGCCAATAAAACATATAACAAATTGTTTCCATAAGCAATCTTCACGCAGAGAATTACCATTTTTTTTTCAATCTCCAATACATCTACGTATGGATTCACATTCTTAATGGATAATAGGTAGATACTGTGGATAATATACCATGAAAACTAACATATTTTAATCTGAAATGTAACATATTGACACTCCGAAAGTACTGAAGATGTGTTTAAAATGGTTTATTATAAGATACCATTTCCTAGGATAGAGGGATCGGTAACCTTTTTAGTCAGATGTGTCAAAAATTACAATTTACAAAATTTCATTGTAATTTTTGACTCTTCCGACTCAAAAGATTGCCAATCCCTGTTCTAGGAGATGGTACCTTATAATAAACCATTTATATTATAGACCAATTACAGAATACGTTTATAAAAAACTTTCTGAATCTACCAAGATATATACCAGGGTATATTATAAGGCTGGAAACTGGCAGAATATCTCTGACTTTTACAACGATCAAATTAATTATGAAATACTTCATTAGATTACAAAAGATGGAAGACAATAGACTACCTAAGCTATGCTGGAAGAGATTGAAGGAAATTTCCTTAATGACAAAAAAACCTATAGGATTCTGTAAGAATATTATGGATATCATCAATCATTGTGGACTCACATGGCTAAACTATAGGTTAAATTATGATGACATACAGATCGAACTTCCGAATATACTAAAAATAAAAATTGAACAGCTATTGCAGCAAGATCTGGCAAAATTATCTCTTACGAAAACATACTCAAACTATAGGTTACTTTATGATTCATTCATTCCAGAACATTATTTTTCATGCAATTTGTCCTCAGCTTTAGTGAGTTTTATTGCACAGATCAGATTAATGTCAACATTGATCAAAGAAAATCATATTTACGCAATTAAGAAAGAAAATTTGTATTGTGGGTTATGTGGAAGTCAGATAACTGATGAAATATACCATTTTATTGCTGAGTGCGGGGATCTGGAAGGAGAGAGAAAAAAGATCCTGAAAAGTCTTCCTAGACCGCATTTGAACTCAATAAAGCTAATAAAAACTGTTTCAGATAAGAAAAGTTGGGCAATTGAACTGTTCAACTATCAAAAAGCGGTTGGAAATAAAATTGCACTCATGGAAGAGAGAAGAACAGGGGCACAATAAAAAGTCACCCTGTTTACCATATATTAACTGTAAATACTCCATCTTTCCCTTTTCTCTTGTGTTTAATATTGTCTGTAATGCCACGGCGAATCGGTACAGGGCAAGATGCCCTAATAAAGTTGTTTTGTTGTTGTTGTTGTTGTAATAAACCATTTAAATCACATCTCCAGTACTTTGGGAGGGTTATTATGTTACATTTCAGATAGAAATTGATTAGGTTTTATGGTACAATATTCACAGTACACCTATCCCCCCATTTACACGGTAGATACGTTCCTGAGAAAAACGTGTAAATCGGGGGATAGGTGTACACAGAAATAAAAATAAAATGCATGGACAGGTTAAAATATGTAGTCAGCATATAAGCTCAGGATTCCTCGTGAGATGTGTACACAGCGCATTTGTTAAATCACAGTAGCATTTAGTATAGTGCGATAAAAACAACAACAAAAAAAAAACTTATTTGGAAAACCGTGTAAAAACAAAAACGTGTAAAAAAACTACCGTGTAAATCGGGGGATAGGTGTATTAACCTATTATCCATTAAGAATGTGAATCCATGTAATAAACTCTCTATTTATACTAGTACTATTTATTGTTGGCAAGAAAAAATATTGTGACTCTTTAAAAACTTTGAAGTTTTGTATAAAGTTTTTAAAGAGCCACATTTTTTCTTGCCAACAATAAATAGTACTAGAATAAATATAGTTTTTATTTATGTGAGTACTACTGGCAGCTTCACATACAAATAACCGCATGTGGTTCGTGAGCCACAGGTTTGTGCCTACCCCTGTCCTAGGAAAAGAAAAGCTTAGCATAGCATCTCTACCAATTGTTGCACCAAGTTGTAGCTTTGCAGGGTCGTTGACCTTGGTTTCTTCCTTCTTGGTATTATACACGTTTTCCGAGCGGGTTTCCATACTCAAAACAAATACACCTATCCCCCGATTTACACGGTAATTGTTTTACACGTTTTCGCTTTTACACGGTTTTCCAAATAAGTTTTTTTTTTTGTTGTTTTTATCGCACTATACTAAATGCTACTGTGATTGAACACATGCGCTGTGTACACATCTCACGAGGAATCCCGAGCTTATGTGCTGACTACATATTTTAACCTGTCAATGCATTTTATTTTTATTTCTGTGTACACCTATCCCCCGATTTACACGTTTTTCTCAGGAACGTATCTACCGTGTAAATCGGGGGATAGGTGTAAATAAAACTAAATAAAAATAAATTGTCTTTTAAAGTTATTGTGTTTATTTATTCGTTGTTTTCCTCGTAGGTCGTGATCCGCAGTCTAGGTCCTCTCTCGCTCCAATAACCAATCAAGATATATGTACAATAACAATATTACAAAAGGAATGAAACTATAAAAAGGAATGATGATAATCTAAATAATCTGTTTTAAATAAATATTAAATATCATAGAATATTTTAAATAAATGTAAGGCGCATTAAAATTGATGTAACAATATAGCAATGAGTGTACAATGTCCAAGATCACCTAAGCCAGAAGGAGGCTGAGCAGACACCGGGATAAGTCTTCAACTCCTTCCCGATATGGAGGAGAACCTTCGCTTATCCTTTAAGTTGGAAACGTAAGCGTGTGAACCTACTATTAAGTCAAATCCATATGAATCCAGAAGGTGACCATCATTTCCCCCACGAGATTTCCTAAATGAAGAACGGAAACCAAGATAATTCTTCAACTCCTTCCCGATATGGAAAAACACACTTAATCATCCTTGATGTTGGAAACGTAAGCGTATGAACCTACTATTAAGTCAAATCCATATGAATTCAGAAGGTAAACATCATTTTTCCTACGGAAATCCTAAATGAAGAACGGAAACCAAGATAAGTCTTCAACTCCTTCCCGATATGGAAAAACACACTTACTCATCTTTGATGTTGGAAACGTAAGCGTATGAACTTCTACTATTAGGTCAAATCCATATGAACCCAGAAGGTAAACATCATTTTTTCTACGGAAAAACCTCAATGAATGGGACATGAAGACAACTTCTTACTCAATAACTATAGATCAATTTCCTTGTAGTAAATAAGGAAAATTTCAAGATCAATTTCTTATAAGTTTCTCAGCTTGGTTACAATCCCTCGATAACCCAAAAATGGATTAATAAATGCCTTAAAAGACTAATTCTAATCTCTTGTTCTTTTTATTATTATCCCTAGTACACGTGATACAGGCCATGATAATCATGGTGGGTAGTTAGCGAGTGTTTTTACTGTAAGTCCATCACATGTCTACACATGTGAAAAGCAGTTAGACTTTTGTACCTACAAATGTGCCAGAGCCCCGTTTAGAATCTCTAGTTCTAGGAACTATGAATACGCCGGCAAGACAGCCTTCATGATAATTTCTATCTATAACTTATTCTTGATTAATAACGTCGTTTGATATTAAGTTCTAGAAAATTATCCATGAGTTTCTTTCCAATGAAAAATCTAACCTTAAAGATGAGGTATGAAAGGACGAATTATGAAGAGTAATAATAAACACGGAAAATAAAAGTGTCCAGGGATGGGAATTACTATTTACTCTTCACAATTCATCCTTTCATACCTCATATTTAAGGTTAGAAATGAGTCTTGTTTCTCCTTGAAATAAGTTTTGAATTTTCATTGGAAAGAAACACATGCGGGATAATTTTCAAATGTCGTTTTATAATCACAAACCGCATTTTATTATATTGTATTATAAAGTTCTATGCAGATCTAGATCTAATTGTTCTAGAGAATTATGTCGAAATAGGATTGTTTATATGCTTTGAGTTGACCTAATCTTACATCTCGTAGATCTAATATATCCTTTAACTTCATCAAAGGTGACTTTATCATTTACAATCATAACATTGTTAGATTCTCCACTTATTCCTCTCCTAGATATAACACGAATTGTCTTCTTTATAAATTAGTCATATAATGATTAGATGGAATTATAATATGATTGCATTAGCGCGCCATCTGTTATCAAAAATGCGAACTATTTTAAACGCGTATGTTTCTTTTTAAATAAAACAAATTTTCTACTGCCCTTACTGCAATAATAAATTAATGAGAAGGCCTAGCTCATCAGTGGAATACCCTCCCAGCGGTTTCGCCAGTTTAATCTACTATAAAATAGAATAATTTTCTACTGTCATTATTGCAATGATAACTTAATTGGAGGGTCTAGCTCATCAGTGGTTAACCCTTCCAGCGGTTTCGCCAATTTATATATATATATATAATCCACCATAAAATATAATAATTGTCAACTGCCATTATTTCAATGATGAATCAATGGGAGGGCCTGGCTCATCAGTGGTGAACCCTTCCATTAATGTATGATTGCAGTAAGGCCAGTATGAAATTGTTTAATTTTAAAAATAATCATACGCATCAAAAATAGTGTTTCAATTTATTATAATGGATAGAATTATTCATATTAATGAAATAATTAGTGTTTTGTGAAGTGCGAAAATACTAATAAGCATAAAGTCAATTCAGATAGAAGTTACACTTCCTAAAATTATAGTTAGTATATATGAATGAAGGTATAAAAGCTCTTCTATGCTTCCTGAAATACACGAATGGAAATAGAAAATGGCAAACTCAGTCGTTGAAAAAAAAATCGAATTTGGTTCAAATAAACCTCTTGTAGCTTCTTGTAATGAAAAATTGAATTTTGGATGTAAAACGTGTTTTAAAAGTTGTTGAATTTGATTAGTGTTTTTTTTCAGTTATTTGGCCTCTAAATAAGATGTATATTCAAGCCAAGTTTTCCAAATATTTTTATTATTTTGTATTTTATTGAAATCTATCTCAAAAAAGACCAAAAAGATTTTATCAAAGTCTATAAAACAACAACAAAAATTATTAAGACCTTTTGGTCTTATACAGATTCTCCCAGTAGAAGAGGGTATATACAGAAATAACAGTGATAGTAACAATGATCAATAGTCAAATAATGGTAAACTGTTCAATGAAAGTATGATTACTTCTTAAATTTTATATCATAAAAATACTATTGTATATATTGTTATGAGAAGAACACTTGCAACCTCCGCCAATAGATGGCGCTTTCGCCTGTTTTGCTTCTGAAACTGATGTGGGAGTCGCAGGCTGCTGTGGTCCTGTTTCCAGGGGAAAACTTATACTTTTATATTGGCCCTGGGAGGTGACGTAATGTTAATACCTGTTGTTCGTTATCCCATTTAAATGTAACGTTTAATAGTAAAAGACAATAAAGGTCAGTGTTTGAAGTCTCCGTGCCGCCTTCTGTCGTTACTCTCGCCATTGCCATCATCGTTGCTGCTGCTCTTCGGGGTGCCTGCAGGGAGGGGCTACAGGGGAGCTCAACGGGAGTCCTGGCCGGTGATCCACGGCGGAGGAGGCGCATCGTCGCAAGGAACCGGAGGAGTCACGCACGACAATATTCTATAATTACTGTTTTAACTGTAGATAAGATTTAGGTAAATCTATTCTTCTGTTAATACTATTTTTGTCTTCTATAGATGCCCAGCTCTCTAGAAATAATCTTGGGTGCATCACGTGGATCTTTACAGGGTTAGAATACCGAGGAAGATAGGCGAACAGCCTCATCGAAATATTAGAAGTAATAATAAATATTCTAGTCCAAAATAAGTGCTAATCATTCAAAGTATTTAAAATAGAATACGGAGGTCGGTGGAAGGTTGGTTAAACCGTTTGGTTTTCGACCACTACGACCCGGGTTCGATTTCCGCATTGAACACTTTTTTTCTGATTTAAAAAAAAAATGCTCCAAAGGCCCCCGATTCTTGCAAAAGTCCAACACCACCAGCGAATGCAAGTAACCAAACGGGGTTCTGGCACATTTGTAAGTGTAAAGTCGAACTGCTTTTCACATGTGTAGATATGTGGTACACTTACAGTAAAAAGCAGTCGCTAACTACTCACCATGATTATCATGGCCTGTACCACGTGTACTAGGGATATAAGCAAAAATATATATAGAATACTCGATTTTTACACACGCGCGCACAACATATATTTACTATAAATAGAATTGTATAAGTTATATATAGACAACGTAAACACAGGTCTATATTAGGATATTCTGAAACAAAGGTGTCTAATAGAAGGCATATAGAAAGTTGGAGATATCGATAAATTGATGGAATGAGAGGCCCTGTCATCATCCCAAGTCGACTGCTAGAAGCAATCATAAGAGAGGGCAATCCGAGAAATGCTTGACAAACATTTGTCCTGGAATCTCATATTTCTTGTGGCAGAATTACCACCCTCAACATCTTCTGTTATATTCTCAGACGTTTTACATATACATAGAGATTTCTATTCATGATAAAATTGTGAAAAAGTATTAAAATTACAAATATATTCTCACAATGAGTATCTTTTTTATTAAAAAAAAAACGCTAGCTTTCAAGTGTTAATCGCTCTTCAACGGGCTTACTATAATATAACAATTTTATAGATTCTGGATGCCTTAAAATAGATATATTCCATAAAATAGTTAAAATAGTTAAATTACAAACCAATTCAAAATTTTCAGTTATAAATATCCACGCTGCGCGCGTTTGTTTTTTGTAAATATTTCTGGTGAGATCGAGTCGATATTATTGTAAGCCCGTTGAAGAGCGATTAACGCTTGAAAGCTAGCGTTTTTTGAATAAAAATAATACTCATTGTGAGAATATAATTGTAATTTTAATATATATAGAGAACTGTAAGTAAATTTGTATAACATTTAGAGAATTTTTTTTTAACGACAAGAAAAAAAGTGATAAAAATAATAATACTATATATACAGTAAAGATAGAGGCTGCCTGGCCGCCATTCATATTCATATAAAAAATAGACACTTCAGCCAGTTAGAGTTTTTTATTTTCTCAACGTTTCGACAAAAATATTTTGTCTTCGTCAGGAGAAGTAAATAAAAATAAAGCATTTGTCAATGTGTCAAAATTTTTTCTGAGTTTGCAATATTTGTTTTTGACTAACGCTTTAGATGTTGTACTAAATTCGAAAAATCACGTGAGAACGCCCTTGCAAACTCAGAACAAATTTTAACGCCTTACCAAATGCTTTATTTTTATTTACTTCTCCTGACGAAAACAAAAGATTTTTGTCGAAACGTTGAGAAAATAAAAAAAAACTCTAACTGGTCGAAGTGTCATTTTTCATATAAAACTATATATACAGTAGAACCTCCCTATAGCGGACACCCAGCTAGCAGACACCTCTCCATAAAGGACAGTTTTCATTTACAAAATTACCATTTTTACTATTTAGCAACTCTCTGGTAAGAGGACACCTCTTCCTAAAGGACACTTTGGCTTTGCAATTAGGTGTTGTCCTTTACAGGGAGGTCCTACTGTAAATTCTCACAGAATAATCTGTGGTAGTCCACTCGGTTTATATTCATTATTCACGTGACATCAGCATTTTATTTATGAATATATGGTTGCGTGATGTGTTGGTGTGGCTTGTGGAAAAGCCGCTGATAAAATTATAATTAAAATTAATTTATTTAAAGCCAGAAATATATAAAGATAAAAGAAGTGACGGACGTTACAACGGTCGTTGGGATCAAGCCTTCTTGTTTACCGCGCTAGTGACCTGAGTCTCGGATGCTCGCGCATGCGTAGTCAGGTTGACCCTCGCGGTTGCCGAGGCCGTCACACTGCCCGTATGTGTAGTGAAGCTTTGTCCCAGTTCGCGCTCGCTGAAGCAAAGTGTGGTCGCCACAAATAGTTTGTTTACATATTTCTCACTTTTTTAAAGGCTGACAAACATTTGTAAATACTTCCTTTATTCAAATAACTTTGTTTTATGATCACCCGTTCTGGTATCACTTATAATCTTGATATGGAACAATCTAACATTGACATGAAGCCAACCTCCCAGGACAGTGCAACAATATAGATAAACTCTGGTAGAACAACATTTGAAAATATCCCGCATGCTTTTCTTTTAAACGAAGAATCGAAATTTATTTTAAGGAGAAATAACGATTATTTCTAACCTTAGGGATGAAGTATGAAAGGATGAATTGTGAAGAGTAATGATAAACGGAGAAAATAAAATGTCCATGGATTTAGATTCCGTTTATAATTACTCTTCACAATTCATCTTTTCATACTTCACCCCTAAGAATAGAAATAATCGTTATTTCTCCTTAAAATAAATTTCGATTTTTCGTTCAAAAGAAACACATGCGGGATAATTTTCAAATGTCGTTCTACAATCATAAGCCGCATTATATTGTATTATAAATAGATATCCTCTCTTCTTATAAATATGGTCGCGGAGATAAAAAGGCAGAAACAAGATTTGAATGAATAATTTGTTTTGAAATGTGTAAATATAAGGAGGTTATATTGTTGCATCATGATTAATGCGCGTATTTTAAAAATTATTTATAATATTATTTTTAATATATTTAAAATTTGATTTGTATATTTATTTATTTTTATAAAACAGATTATTACTATAAAATATTATGTACTATAAAACATTTGTATTTTGATACACTAAATACCCCACCTGCTTTAAACTTTGATGTGATAAATAAAGAGATATTCTAGGTGCTACCTAAATATATAGTTGTCTTATTATTTACTGGTTTAACCTTGTAGGATGGTTGAGACACGTTCTGGAAAGATGCAAGACGCGTCTGAGGAGAGAATTAAGATTGAAGAATCTACCAAACCGCAGCCTGGTGCAACAATATATACTCCCATATGAGCTATGTGACAATATTATATCGTTTATGATAAATATTTATTTTCGTCTGAAGAACCCCACAAGATCTCTTTACTAATGTGATGCAATAGGTCCTTCATTCTGATGCATATTTAAAGGGAGAGTTGCCTCTTTTAATACATTAATATCATTAAACGAAAAAACATGGTGAAGGAAGACGAGTTTCTTTTATTGATGCATAGGTGCAATCTTTCGGGTAAAAACCCTTCAACAGGCGAGAAATGAAGCGCAACTTATAAGGACTATGGTACAAAAGGTAGGAAGGAATAAATATATATAAAAAGAAAGAAAGTCTTGCACCTATGCATCAATAAAAGAAACTCGTCTTCTTTTACCATGTTTTTTCGTTTAATTTCAAATCAGGAAGAATTCTTTATCTATACCTGAATATCATCCTTACGTAACTCTATGTTGTAATCTTGTCTGAAAATCGGCCTTTGTAACTACACCAGCTTAAACATCTGGTTGGTAAATTAGACCGTTTTATTAACATCTCTCATAGGATGTTTATGAAATCCAACCGTCCCTGTACTGATGAGGGCCATAGCCTGAAACCATGGTATATAGGTTGTTGGCTTTTGTCTGAATTTACCTAAACTGGTATTGTGGATCATTATTTATCATGACTAGTACTTCAAGAATTCCTAACTATGTTCAACCCAACTTCTATAACGTTCAATATTTTACTGGGTATGGTGACTTCAACACATATTTGTTTAGAATTGGTAAAATTGGTTCACCTGCATGCACTTGTGGAAACGAACAACAAACCCCTGAACACCTTCTAATAAACTGTCCATTAACTTCTGATCTAAGGGAAGAAAACCAACTTTACCTGACTAATACAAAACAAGCTGATTGTAATAAAGACCCCAATACATCAAGTTTAATAGATTCTGCAGGATGTATATATTTGAGGCGAAAATGTTAATTCTACATATTTCAAGCTACTACTTATAATTACTATATGTAAAATTTGACATCGAACGTTTAATTTTCATAATTCTCAATGTTTTCAATTGTATTAATTGTATATAATTTAAAATATACACGCAATTATGCAAATTGTGGATATGGCGTGTCTCTCCCAATTGTTAAATAAATAAATGACTAGTAAAGTTTTTATATTCGGGTTATGCAACAGTGTCTTCATTCTGATGCACATTTAAAGTGAGAGGTCCCTCTATTGGTACATGAATATCATGCCTCTAAAGATAGACCACCTACAACAAAGACCTTATCGTATAGATAGAAGTTGCCTGGTCGGCATTCATAGGTCTTCAAATTAAAGTTACTTCGACCAGTAAATCTTTTTTATTGTCTCTCTCTCTCTCTCTATGTAATCTTTTGTCCTCGGAAGAAGCGAACAAAAATCAAAACATTTGGCAAAGCGTTAAAAATTATTCTGAGAATAATTCTTTGCCTAATTTCTTGAAAATAAAGATACTTCGGCCAGTAAATCTTTTTATTACCTCACATACTTGATCATAGTCTTCTCTAGTTGCCTTGCCATCTTGAATACCTCGGGACCAAAATTAGTCTTGATTATCGTAAATATTGCCAAATGTTTTGATTTTTGTTCGCTTCTGACGAGTACAAAGGATTTTTGTTCGCTTCTGACGAGGACAAAGGATTTTTGTCGAAACGTCGAGACAATAAAAAAGATTTAATGGCCAAGTATCTTTTATTTGAAGAAGAAACAAAGACCTTAGATATCCATGAATAATCAGTATTAATACATGTGAAGATCAACTATATATTAAATAAAACTAATAATTTGTTCGGGGAAGGAAGAGATATAGAGATTCAATGTCGGAAAAGAAAGAGAAACAGTTTGTATAAAGATAGAAAAACGACATTCCTGACACGAACAAACCTCTAAAGAGAAACCATTTATAAGAAAGACCTAATAAATACGTTAATAATTGGTATACTGATATATTATGATGCACTAGCGCGCCATCTGTTATGAAAATTCGAAACTATTTTAGACGCGTAAGATTCTTTTTGAAATTAAACAATTTCTACTGCCCTTATTGCAATGGAAAAATTAAGTCTGTAATTCTACTGTCCTCAAAGCTTATGTCCCTAGTTCATCTAAAATACCCATTCCAAGAGTATAATAACAGTATTACTATAAAAGAAA
>CP092876.1:14732025-14777662 GCA_030710605.1 Cordylochernes scorpioides | reverse complement strand
ATGAACATGGCGCCTCTGCCAGCGCTGCAGAGTTTGGTGGAGAATCGCCAGCAGGTCTCTAGCGACACCACGCATTTCGCGATCTACGAAGAATACGTAGATCGCTGGAACCACAATGATTCCAGTTGAAGCTATTGTGGATAACTGATCAGTGAAACTTCACATAGGATATGATCAACACCATGAAAGGGTATCCATAGTAGAGACTAGTGGATTAACTTATGGATATTTAATCCAATCTTTCTTTATTTTCTAGATGTAGTTATGAGCAGGGACAAAACAATGTATTTTCAAAGGTGTTTTTCTTTTACCACTTTTCCTCATCCTCCTTCAGTACCTTCCTCTACCTAGACCAGCAAGCAAGACTGTAGCAGATCTCAAGGGTCGGTGTTACTTGTCACCACTTGTTGTCATGTGTCTTTGTTCTTATCTTCCTTTGGAAGGTATTCTGAATTTGGATCAATCTCGCTACATATGTGTTTTCCATGTCCTAACTATTCTATTTCACTAAAGGTAAATGGTTGGTTCTATTTAAATAACATTTTTAAACAGCTATAATTGTCTCACCATATCTCCCAACTTCAATGCCTTCCTCTACTGAGAGTGTACCACATGGTCTCTATCTCCCGATCTCTTACCATCCTCTTTATAGACCATTTGAATACAATTGAGCTGGTACTGTGACAAGACTGAAAGAACCTGGCACAGTCTTTGGTCCTCCCCAGGTATTTCATTTCCTCGGTACCACCCATTTCTGGGAGGCATTCCCATATCCGCCACCTGAGGAGGCACCCGATGGGGGGAAAAACATTAGCCCCACACGGGTTCTTCCATTTTAGCTACATTTGATCTATATTAATGACACTATTTCGACAGCTAAAACATATATTTAAATAATGGGTCTATTCCACGACTCCCCTCTCTCTCTCTCTTGTAGACCATCGTCAAGTTGTGGACACCACATTAGTGATAAAAGTCTGAAACTCAGTACGATTTGAAAATATTAAAAATGGCATATCCTGACCAGGAGCACATGTGCTTTACAGAAGGCAGAGCGCCATCTGGTGGAACAGAAATCAACTAAACATTGATTTAGTCTGTTCCCTGATATTTGGCCAACCCAATTTCTTGATAAATCAAGAAAAGCCATCCACGAACGCGTTTCGCGCTTTTGACGCTCGTCAGCGTGGAGTAGGCTGTACCACTGCGACCAAAGAAGATTTTTTGGTCCCAGTGGCTTCTTGAAAAACCAAGAAATGGGTATTTAAGGCCAAACTTGCGTAAATACACTTAGCACATGAAAAAACGAAATAAAAGATAAAAATATCAGGTGTTTAAATCAATATTAAAAAAGGCATATCCTGACCAGGAGCACATGTGCTTTACAGAACGCAGAGCGCCATCTAGTGGAACAGAAATCAACTAAACATTGATTTAGCCTGTTCCCTGATATGTGCCGAATACTTTTTTTCGTTTTTTCTTGGTATCTCTCAGTTGAGTCTATTTAAGGCTATCTAACTGAAGTTAACTGTGGGGTTGCAGGGACCTGGAAAGCCAAGTTGAAGAACTTCGAAGCAGCGTGATCAACAAGAAGTGTCGAGTCAACATGGCGGATGTGGAGGGCATGGCACTTGTCCTCAGCCGGGCCAGCAAGACTGTGGCAGATCTCAAGGGTCGGTGTCACTTGTCACCACTTGTTGTCATGTGTCTTTGTTCTTCTCTTCCTTTGGAAGGTATTCTGAATTTGGATCAATCTTGCTACATATGTGTTTTCCATGTCCTATTATATTCCACTAAAGGTAAATGGTTGGTTATATTTAAATATTTTAAAACAGCTATAATTATTGTTAGTATCTATGAAGTCGAGTTCGAATTTTAGTGACTCTTTGGACAAATATTCTCCAAATCGATCAATCTTGCTAGATATGTGTTTTACATGTCCTAACAATTATATTCCATTAACAATAAATAGTCGATTATATTTAAATAACATTTTAAAACAGCTATTATCTTTATAGTATATATTAAGTCGAGTTCGACTTTTAGTGACTCTTTGGACAAATATTCTTTAATTTTATCTTTTAGTGACCATCACCCTCAGCAAATATAGTGATCTTCCAGTAGCTTTCTTGACCCTTTCTAGCCAGCTTATTACAGGTTTTCCTCTCTTTCTTCTACCTTCAATTTTCCCAACATCAACATCTTTTATAATACATTCGCTCCCGTTCTATGCCCGAAGTACAAGTCAGTCTTTGTTTGTATATCTTTGGAATTCTAGGAATCTACCAGGGTAAATTTGATTTAAACAAAACTATAGCGATATGTGTCAAATGCTTAATATTAGGAGAACTTTTTCAAACCAATAGCACTTCAACATGACCCTAGGTTAGAATCTTTTCAAATGTAGTTGTATCGAAAGCTTTCCCAATTTTATCTTAATAAAAAAAGGTGTCGCCATTGCTGTTTCATGATAACTCGTGATGCTAACCATTCTATATCTTCAATAATGTATTTCGCATTGTTATATGGTTGTCATGTCATTATAAACCTTTTAAGTATTCTATTACTGGTTTCTTATTTTGGATTTAAGGAAAAATCTTGTGAAAGGTAATTTCAATTATTTTCCACGATTAGTTTTATTTTTGTGTTTCAAATGTATTCAGCCAAATTCTAATATAGGGTGTTTAAATGCTTAGAGAGACGCAGTATATATATAGTACAATTTTCTTCAGCAAGGGAGGTTTCCCCACCTTGAGAGAGTTCTCCTCCAGACAAGGTCGTTACTCCTCAGTTCCACACCAAGGAAGTACTTATAGAAGTGTGTCTTGGCAGACGTCAAGATGGCCAGGGCGATATAAATATATATATTTTGTGTGATTGTTAGGGATTATGTTGTGTTCTATTGTGTGATTTCTGTGCCTTTATTATTTTTTGTGAGTACTTGGGATTGTACTGTGTTCTATTGTGTGATTTTGTGCCATTATTGTGTTTGTGTAATTTTTGGGGATTGTTTTGTTGTTTGATTATTGTGTTTTGTACGATTGTCGGGGATTGTATTCTGTTGGGTGATTAATATGCGTTTATTGTGTTTGTGTAATTGTTGGGGATTGTTTTGTTGTTTGATTATTGTGCTTTGTATGATTGTCGGGGATTGTATTATATCTGTTGTGTGTTCATTGTGTTTTTTTAAAAGTTTATTTGTGATTATATTGTGTTCTGTTATGAGTTATTTGTGTTTTTTTTTTGTTTGCGATGTGTGTTATCTTGTGCGTTTGTTACATATGCTATTTGTAACGTGTTTGTTGTACGTTGTTTGATGCGTATTGTGTGTTCTAGGTTTCCTATATGTAGTTCTGTGTTGTCTTGTTGAAAAGCTAGAAACAATGGTTCATCATCAAACAATTATTCCTCTTATGTATTTATTTTAATTTTAAAATTATCAAAGACATTCTGTCCTCTTCATCAATGGTTATTTATTACCACCAACAATTTGCATAATTTTTGCTCCAATTTATATTGCAAGTAATCATATCATCTGCTACAATTAAAGTTTACCGCAAATATAATATTTCCCAATGACATTTGTACAAAACTAGAATATTGGTGTCAAAAACTATGGTAAACACATGATTTTTCAAATATAACTCTATTCGAAACTAAAAAAGATCAAAATTAACAAACATATGCAAATAGTATGATGAATTTACCATTTTTACCAAAGTTTTATATGTGTGTGTGTGTGTGTGTGTGTGAAAAAATAATAAGAAAATAAATTGATAAAAAAGGTCAGATGTTGGTATTAAAATTTAAAAAAAGGCATATCCTGACCACGAGCACATGAGCATTTTAGATAGTAAAGCGCCATCTATTGGAACAGAAATCAACTAAACATTGATTTAGCCTAATATCAAGGAACAGGCTAAATACATGTTTAGTTGAATTATATTTCACTAGATGGCACACTGCCATCTAAAAAGCTCATGTGCTCGTGGTCAGGATATGCCTTTTTTATTTTAATACAGATATTATATAAAATAACATTCAGGATAAACACTCAAGACTCTTTTTAGAAAGTTGGACCTCAATGAAAGATACCAACAGTATTAATAGAAAAATTGACATCCCTCCGTTATATTTACAGTTCAAATCGATTTAAAATTCTTTTCTTATACCTATTATGAATCATGTATATGTCATAATATATGCTCTTCCAGGATTAATAAAACAAACCAACAGCCAACGAGAGAGAAATGGGCCGCTAAAGCGAGACACTTTAGACAACTAACTAACGACCATTTTTTTGGCCACATTCCTGAGGGGGGCGTCACCACCTGGCGACTATCCTGGTTAGCCCCCCCGGTTGTGTACACAGGGAAAACAGTCGTTCAGCAGATAACGTCTCACTCGCTCTCTCTCGGGTGGCTGCCTGGATGATTGCTCTAACAACTCGTCGTGTGATTATTTCTCTCCTCACCACAATTACCACTATAGTGCCACATATATATAGTCTATTATTATTGATATTTGTGTGCATATATTTTAAATTTTAACCCCAGAGTTGTAAATATTTTATATATCGTCGCGTAAAGGCATCGCGTGATCATCCAAAGCAGTTTAAAACAAGAAACGCCCTGATGAAGTTAGGCGTACAGCCTATTGAAATATTGACATTTTATATTAACTAAAATGTTTGTTTTATTTTAGATCCAAAATATGTCATTTAATTAATATATATATGTTTTCTGAATATAGAGAAATCCATAATTTATATATATATATGAAAAAGAAAAAGGCATCTCCTTATCGTGCAACTGAAAGTTGCTGATGGCTGGCGCCATCTATCGGAATAAATATCACCTATTCTCGTTGATTTTTAATTATTCAAGAATTGGTCAAATACCCATTCTTGATTAATCAAGAAAAGCTAACAACGGACGCGTTTCGGGCTGTTGGCCCTCATCAGCGTGGTGCAAGCTGTACCTCAAAGACAAAAAAAAAATTGGTCATTCAGGCATCCTGAAAAATCATGAAACGGGTAGTTAAGGCCAGAATTGCGTGACCAATTTTTTTGGTCTTTGAGGTACAGCTTGCACCACGCTGATGAGGGCCAACAGCCCGAAACGCGTCCGTGGTTAGCTTTTCTAGATTAATCAAGAATGGGTATTTGGCCAATTCTGGAATAATTAAAAATCAACGAGAATAGTTGATATTTATTCCGATAGATGGCGCCAGCCATCAGCAACTTTCAGTTGCACGATAAGGAGATGCCTTTTTCTTTTTCATAATTTATGCACCTTATCCCAGTACAATGTTACATTTGTACTATTTTTTCGTATATATATGTGTGTGTGTGTGAAAAAAATTAATTAATAACAGAGATCAGGCGTTATGAATTCTAAAAATGCTTATGTGAGCTGTCAAGATATGTTTTCTGTATTCAATATTGGTATATATGTAAATGTGACATATGTGGTGATGTTGTCACAGCGAGGTTCCCGGGACTCCAAGATGGATTGAAAACCATCATGACATCTGAGATGGAGTCTGTGGTCCGTGAGGAGAAGTAAGTATGCAAGAAACTTTGACAATATCATGTATGCAAAATTATTTACTAGTTGTAAACAAGACACGCTATATCCGATCTGGATAATTGCGTGTGAAACTATTTACAATAATTGTAGTAGAGTAGGTAGCAGAATTGTCAAAAAGAAATTAAACAATTAAGAAAAAGAGCATTGAATAAACATATACATTAAACAAATAAGCAACGACATAAACAGATAGAAGAAATCGCAAGTTATTTACAATATGTTAAGCAATGATGGAAGTTGATTTGATAAAGTTATCTGTAATAATTATGCATAATGAATGATATTTAATTCTTATTAATTATGTATATAATTAAAAACACTTTGGCCCAGTAAATCTTTTTATTATCTCGACATTTCGACAAAAAAAAACTTTGTCCTCGTCAGGAGCAAATAAAATTTGAAGCATTTATTCCTAACGAGGGCAAAATAATTTTGTTGAAACGCCGAGATAATAAAAAGATTTACTGGCCTAATTGTATTCAATTCTAAAACTATGAATGATGGTCAGGCAACATCTATCTTATAAATTAGTGGGAAAAGAGAGATCATGCAACAACTGTCTGGTGTGGAACTAACACCTACCCACATATTCTCATGCCCAGCAATGGCCGCAGCCTTGCAGAAAATTGACACAGACCCAGAGCAGCAGCTTTACACACCCAAGATAGTGGACATTACTGCTGCTGTGATAGAGATGCATGGAGACATCTGAGACTCTTCTTTGGACACGACAACAACAACAGAAAATTGACTTAGACCCAGAGCAGCAGCTTTACACACCCAAGATAGTGGATATTGCTGCTGATGTGATGGAGATGTATGGAGACATCTGAGACTCTTCTTTGGACACGACAACAACAACAGAAAATTGACTTAGACCCAGAACAGCAGCTTTACACACCAAAGGTAGTGGATATTGCTGCTGCTGTGATGGAGATGCATGGAGACATCTGAGACTCTTCTTTGGACACGACAACAACAACAGTGGGAAAATAGAATGTGTTACCCATATAAGTAACTGGTGGAATATCATGAAACTTAACATAAATGTACTGGTAAATTAAATTTAATTGCTATTTATCGTTAAAATTTTACACAAATAAATTTACTGGAAATGCGTTTCTTTTAAATATCATTAAATATTATCTCTACAGGAATCAAGCATACTTGTAAGTGCAAAGTAGAGATAATATTTGATGATATTTAAAAGAAACGCATTGCCAGTAAATTTATTTGTGTAACATTTTAAATAAATGTACTGGTTATTATATAGCCCAAATAATGTGAAACATAGTACGAAAGTGAAACTGTACTGGGATCATATTTTGTCATTTCTAGAATAGTTAAAAAACATCTACGATTCGTTTATATTTTCATGAAGATAGAAGTTGCCTGGCTGGAATTCATAGTTCTAAAATGCCAAATGCTTTAATTTTTACTTGAATTTGACGAGGACAAAATATTTTTGTCGAAACGTCGAGATAATAAAAAGATTTACTGACTGAAGTATTTTTAATTTTAAGTAATTGTTTATATTTATTCCGACAGATGGCACAAGCCATCAGCAACTTTTAGTTTCACTCTATCAGGAGATACCTTTTTTATTAGACAAAATAATGTAAAATAAAAAATAAAAATGTGCTCGCGCATTTAGCTATTTTAAAACGTTTTGATTCTTAAAAAAACTTAGCAATAATTTCCAAACGTTTTGCATCCAAGTTTTAGAACTTTTAAATATTTAAATCCTAAATTCAGCTATTTTGAAAACGTTTTGCATCCAAGATTTAGAACTTTCTAAATATTTACATCCTAAATTCAGCTATTTTGAAAACGTATTGCATCCAAGAGATTTAGAACTGTCTAAATATTTACATATCAAATTCAGCTATTTTGAAAACGTTTTGCATCCAAGATTTAGAACTTTCTAAATATTTAAATCTTAAATTCAGCTATTTTGAAAACGTTTTGCATCCAAATTTTGTCATTTATTCCACGCTATACGAAATTTATTTGATCTAAATTCAATGTTCTGTCTTCCCTTACTTCTAGATGCAACACTTTCTATTTAAACTACCATATCATCGATGCTGTAATATACCTATATGTTGCTCAAAACCTCTATACAACCTAAATAAATGTTAAAGAACTAACTGTATTTGAATATTATGAATTTAAAAGATTGTAAAAATCTTAGGTAACTGAGATGGATAACCTTCAAATTGAAGATAAAAATTGGATATAGCAAAATTCTCACATGAGAGATATTTTCTTTGGAAAATTTTTCTCCCCCAATGAGAACATTTTGTAAAATTAAAAGAGACTTTACTGTCAATCAATCTAAACTTCTCAATGAAATACAACCATCAGAAGAAACAGGGAATACCAATGTTTTAAGCTGGTAATTAATAGAGCTTCTACTGTATTCAATCAATTATATATATTCCAATTACTAAATTACTCTCATGGACAAAACTTAAGGAAGTTGTACCTTTTATCATGTATATCGGGATTCAGATAAAAACTCTGAAAGATATTGCAGTGACCATTTCAATAAGGGCCTTCAATAGACACACGAGATAACCAAAGTGTGAACAAAATTGCATCTGTCTTCTTAAAAAAAAAAATAAACGACTGACGATATCAAAGATGTTCTGCTTCATTAAGTTTTGACATGAGTGTATATAATAAGTTCACCCCAAATCATCCAAATACAGAAATCGCCCCTGAATAGCAGCAGTGGGAACCAGATAGACATCTCCTAATGATAACTACAGCCTAACTATGTATTCCTTGCTTCCTTAGTTATTTTCTAGAGGCCTATATTTATTTATTTGTCCTCTTATTAGAGATATATTTTAACATATTTTATCACCATTTGTATAATAGTTAATATGAAATTTTGTATATCTACATAAATTGTATAAAATTTGGTAAAATAGTATCAGATTATATTTAACTTATTCTATTGGCGAATCATTATACCAGGTTTTCTTCTGTAGAAAGGGCGTCTGTGCCCGAAAGCTAGAGAATAAAAATGTTTTGAAAATATACCTTTCCCTGGAGGCCTGCTATATTTTACTCAATATATAATAAACTATTAAGACACCAGTTAAAGAAGAAATGTGAAGTTATTGATGTCAATTGGTCGTACGCAGCCTACATTAGGTCTTCCATGTTGTGAGAATGGATGGTGCAGATTCCTGAAAGAAGAACCGGATCGCTTAGAAACGGCCTTGAAGAGATGTAAGAAACTGACAGGAACTCTAGTGACCTTGAAAAGGCAAGTATAGCACAGGGAGCTTGCTAATAGATGATACTTGACAATGTATGGATGACAGGCTAGCATCCGTGCAAGAGCAACGCAATACTGGAGGAGGACTCAGCCTTCCAGAGCGATCTGAAAGCGCCCATTCCGATGGGGAAGCCCATTCTTCTAAGGTATTCCTTAATCACCCCAAAATCCCCCCATGGAATCTCGATTCTATTTCTATAACCACACTTTTGAGATTTTTGTTTTTTCTTTTTGCCTTTTTGTCGGGATGAATTTTGGTCCCAACCCTCAATTTGTTGTAAACAGTCAAGCAGGCAAGCCTGGAAGAGGAGCTCCAATTTCAGGGAGAAGATAGAGTAACTAATTTTTTACTCTTTTTTTTTTTGTTTTCTCATTGAGCTGTGCGAACCCCCTTCTTTAATTTGACTTGAGTGTTTGTAAAAGCTTTGGATCTATTTTTTTGTTAAATGTTTTGCTCTTTTGGTGAGTCATCATTTTTTTTTAATATATATCCAGTTTATCCTTTTTTTGTTTTTTTTTATGAGTGTGTTATGTATTTTTTTTGTATCGTTTTATTTTTTGGTTTGAAAATTTTTTCCCCTGAGTGTTTTTTTTTTTAGAATTTTCCCCTTTCCTGGAGTGATATTTTTGAAGTGTATCCCCATTTTTTTACTTTTATATATTTTTCGCACAGCTCTAAATTTTTTATTTGACCCTCTTTTTTTGTATTTTTTTTTTTTTTTTTTTGGAAGTGAGCTGAAATCTTGCTGCTGCTTTTGATGGGGCTGCAGTTTGTGTAAGCATGGGATTGTTGTTGCTTGTTGCATGATTCAATCCTTCCTGTATACGAAATACTAACTAACCAACACTGTAGAATTCACTTTGGTTTGTCTTCTAGCCAATGGAGGGGATACTCAACACTTGGATGGGGAGATAAGGTGTGTGTCCTACTTTTTGACACTCTTCATTCATAGCCAGAGACTTTAAACTTTATCACAGCAAAGCTTTTTTTTATGAACAGAATTTTTTTGCACCTTTTTAAACACTACTCACAATAAGTTTTGCACTCACTTTGCATATATGAAGCACTATCATCTTTGTTTTTTTTTTTAATATACAGCCAACTTTCACCATGAAGAAATTATGACACGAAGCACTTCTTTTTTGAGTATCACCTTTTTTTTGCAATTTTTTTTTCATTATGGTTCTTTTACAAGACTACATAGTCCTTTTCTTAAAATTCGATATAAAGTTTATTATAATTATGTTTCAGGTTAAAGAGTTGACTGTATCTTGTTTTTTCTCAATGAAATTTTGTATATAGAACATTTCTTTTTATAAATGGGAAACATAACATGACGTTAGATATATAGCTGATATCCCCATATATGTTTTTATATAAAATTGTATTAATATATTATGTTTAACACTACCTCTATACAAAAATGTGAATATTTTTTATCACGGAAAATACATAAAACTTGTGATTTGTCATTAATTGATTATTATAAAATGGGATAAAAATTTTACTATCGTTTGGGAGACTTTAATTTATTTTTTTCTATTTCGGTTCAAAAGATATTTTTTTCGAAAGAAAATATACTTTTTTAAAAATTATTTTCACTATAGAGGGTTGGGAAATGTTCCAAAAGTGATCTTTAAAAAGGAGAATATGAAAAGAAATTAAAAATAAAGCATATCCTGACCAAAAGCACATGGCTTTTCTTGATTTATCAAGAAATTGGGTTGGCCAATTATCAGGGAACAGGCCAAATAGCAGGCTAAATCAATGTTTACTTGATTTCTGTTCCACTAGATGGCGCTCTGCCATCAAAAAAAGCAAATGTGCTTTTGGTCAGGATATGCCTTCTTAATTTTTAATATCAGCAGCTGACCTTTTTGTTTTCTTCTATTGTTTTTCATAAAAATAAATGTATAGATGAAAAACAAAATAATGATTAAACCACGTGATCAAGGGTGTTATAGACATTTATTCCTTTGAACCCCGATATATGAAAGTGGAAAGACCCAAAATTCCTCCATTTTCAACTATAAACTTCTTACTTTCAACAATCAGCTAACAAATGAATTTGCTCGAAAAGAACAATTCTTTGTTTTTTATTTTGAAGAACTCAATACAAATGACTCAAATTAGCGCCCCTGAAGAAAATACTCCATTGATGAAGGATACCATAATCAAAGGGAGCAATATCAGGACTGTAAAGTTGGAAGAGGTATAGAACTCAAATCTGTCCAGTTATTATTAAATATTTGCATTATATATTGGAATATTCAAATAAAAAGACATATATTGGATCAAATTATCATTTATTTTACCAATTCTTCAGTTGGCTGAACGCCAACCTTTTTCAAGGTGTTATAACATAATAATGTGTGTCTATATTGGAATATATTTTATTTACTCAGGTTTTCCTGGAGCGAGCCTATATTACCAACTACACAGGATATTCATATCAAATTTAATTCTAATTTTAAATTAGATTTATTCGAAAAATAAAATTAAATTGTTGTGTAAATGTAATTTTTAGGTGGTCGCTTATCAGATGGTTCACTCAATTTGTCTCGATTCCTTGCTAATATATTTTATGTATAAAAGATGATAGGTAACTCGAAGGGCAACAAATATAAGGAAAGGGGGGTGATACGACAAAATTTGATTCATTCAATTTTACTACAGTAACGTTAAATATGTTTTTAGTGAAAGAAAAATACCCTTTTTGTGCTTAAACCGAATATTTTAGTTTGAAGTTTGTTGTGTGTTTTATTTATGTTGAGTGTATTTTGTTTGTTGTGTTCTCTATTTGTGTATTTATTGTGTTGTGTTTGTTGTGTGGATTATGTTTGTTGTGTGTTTTATTTATGTTGAGTGTATTTTGTTTGTTGTTTTTTATTTATGCTTATGAGGTGATACAGCAACGTCTTTACAATAAGAGAGGAGACAAAATGAATCAAATTTAGAAAAAAGAAGTGAGGACTTCTCGGTCATTAAAGTCTGAGAGGCAAGGCCTTCAGCCAGTTCAGGGCTTCCGGGGTGACAGAGTGGAGATTGGAGATTCCTCCATTGAATTTGTACAGCGGGCAGTCATCTAGTATATGGGACATTGATTGTGGGACGTTGCAGGCACAGTTTGGATCTTTGGTGTAGCCCCATAACTTCATCAGCTCTGCACACCTTCCCTGTCCTGTCCTAAAGCGGTTTAGAAGCACCCATTCTCGTCGAGGGAGGGAAAAACCTGGGATCTTGACACTTGGGCTTGTGATGAGGTTCTTGTTTGGGATATCGGAGCTGATCCAGGAATTTGTCCATGCTTCTGAGATATTAAAATTTTGGGAGAGAAGTTGGTTTCCTCTGGACCATATCGGATTCCTTGATTTTAGTCTATGTTTTGGGGGAGACTGTAGGATTGGGTTAATTTCGAGGTCGGGTGAATCCAAGAGTTTTTGGTACATTTTCTTGGTGGCTTCCTTTCTGCGTAGCTCAGGCGGAGAGATGTGAGCAAGAACTGGAAGCCAGTCGATTCTTGTAGGTTGGCAAACCCCTGTTATAATTCGTAAGGTAGAATTTAGTTGTGTGTCTATTAGCTTCGTGTGGCAGCTCCCCTCCCATACTGGAGCACAATACTCAGCCGTGGAGAAGATCAATGCCAAGGCAGAAGTACGCAGGGTGTTGGCATCACTGCCCCAGGAAGAGCCGGCCAGCTTATGGAGGATATTGTTACGTGATGATAGTTTCCCCTTTAACTTGTTTGTTGTGTTCTCTATTTGTGTGTATTTTTTGTGTTGTGTTTGTTGTGTGGATTATGTTTGTTGTGTGTTTTTTTATGTTGAGTGTATTTTGTTTGTTGTGTTCTCTATTTGTGTTGTTTGTTGTATATTTGTTTTGTGTTTTCATAGGTTGTGTGTACACCCATACCTCGCTTTGCGTCGGGGTTACGTTCCAAAAAAACACGACGCGAAGTGAAAATAAATTGGCGCAATCAAAAACAAAGGTGTTGCCATATTTCAGGAAAAATAATTTTTAAAAAAATTGAAGACTCGAATCCAAAACAACGCAACTTCGAAAATCTAATGACGCACAGTGAGAATCAGTAAAAATTAAGAAGCGACGCAACTTCAAAAAAACGCAAAGCGAGGTATTGGTGTATTATGTTTGTTGTGTGTTTTATTTATGTTGTGTATATTATGTTTGTTGTGGTCTTTATTTGTGTTAGGTGTATTGTTTATGTTGTGTGTATTTCATTTGTTATATGTGTATTGTTTGTGTGTATATTATAGTTGTTGTTTTTATTATTTGTGTTGTGTGTTGTGTATTGTTTGTCTATTTTGCTTATTATGTGTATTGTTTCTGTTCTGTATATTGTTTTTGTTTTGTGCCTTGTATGTGTTGTATGCATTATGTGTATTGTATTTGTTGTGTGTATTTGAATGTATTGTTTCTTTTGTTTATATTTGAGTGTAGTACTTTTGTTGTGGGTGTTTCAATGTATTGTTTGTGTTGTGTGTATATAAGTGTATTGTTTTTATTGTACGTATTTTAGTATATATATGAGTGTGTTGTTTTTGTTTTATATATTTTATTATATCATTTATATTGTGTGCATTTGAGTGGTTTGTTTGTGTTGGTTTGTGTTGTGTGTATTTAATGTATTGTTTCTGTTGTACGTATTTCAGTGTATTGTTCGTGTTGTATGAATTTGAGTAAATTGTTCGTGTTATGTTAATTTGAATAAATTGTTCGTGTTATGTTAATTTGAATAAATTGTTTGTGTTGTGTGTATTTGAAGGTATTATTCGTGTTGTGTTTATTTATTATTATTATTTATTTTTTATTTTTTTATTTTATTTTTTATTTTTTATTTTTATTATTTTTTTTTTAGGGTATTATTCGTGTTGTGTGTATTTTATTTATTATTTTTTTTTGAGGGTATTGTTCGTGTTGTGTGTATTTGAGGGTATTGTTCGTGTTGTGTGTATTTGAGGGTATTGTTCGTGTTGTGTGTATTTGAGGATATTGTTCGTGTTGTGTGTATTTGAGGGTATTGTTCGTGTTGTGTGTATTTGAGGGTATTATTCGTGTTGTGTGTAATTTTTTTTTTTTTTAGGGTATTGTTCGTGTTGTGTGTATTTGAGGATATTGTTCGTGTTGTGTGTATTTGAGGATATTGTTCGTGTTGTGTGTATTTGAGGGTATTGTTCGTGTTGTGTGTATTTGAGGGTATTGTTCGTGTTGTGTGTATTTGAGGATATTGTTCGTGTTGTGTGTATTTGAGGGTATTGTTCGTGTTGTGTGTATTTGAGGGTATTGTTCGTGTTGTGTGTATTTGAGGGTATTGTTCGTGTTGTGTGTATTTGAGGATATTGTTCGTGTTGTGTGTATTTGAGGATATTGTTCGTGTTGTGTGTATTTGAGGATATTGTTCGTGTTGTGTGTATTTGAGGATATTGTTCGTGTTGTGTGTATTTGAGGGTATTGTTCGTGTTGTGTGTATTTGAGGGTATTGTTCGTGTTGTATGAATTTTTGAGTAAATTGTTTGTGTTATGTTAATTTTAGTAAATTGTTTGTGTTGTGTGTATTTGAGGTTTTTTTTTTATATGTGTATTTGAGGGTATTGTTTGTGTTATGTGTATTTAAATGTTTTGCTTGTATTGTGTGTATTTAAGTGCATTTTTCATGTTTGTATTTGAACGTATGTTTGTGTGTGTGCGTGTTGGGTATTGTTTTTTTTTTGTCTATTTTGCTTATTATGTGTATTGTTTCTGTTGTGTATATTGTGTGTATTTTTTGTGCCTTGTATATGTTGTGTATTGTGTGTCTTGTATGGGTCGATTGTGGTGTGAGCTGTGTGTATAAACCTTGTTGATATGTTCATTTAGCCAAATAAAGAGAGTTTTCTACCTAACACTCATCTACAGTCCTAACGATAGAAACGGAAGGTTATAGAAAAATAATAATTTTTGAAGAATTAAATATGTAAAACATTTACATATGTAAATCAGTGTTATGCCTAGGACTTTTGTCTGAAAAAATACTAAAAATCTTACTGAAAGACAAAAATCAATGTAATCAAGATAGACAGAAGAACTTACATATTGGACCATTGACCAATGGATTAATTGAATATATAGAATTGAATCCAGATTTTGTTTGTCAGTACAATACAAAGGTTTCAGTTTGGAGAACGACAATAGAACAATTCCCATAGTGATTTCACCTTTATAACCAGTAAGTGGGGAAAAAAAAGGTTCAATCTTGGGCAGTTTTTTCTTACAAAATAGTTAATTTAGATGATTCTAGATTTTGTTTGTCTGAACGATACAAAGGTTTCAAAGTTTGTAGATCGACAATTGAACAATTCCCATAGTGATTGTATCTTGATAACAATTAAGTGAGAAAAAGAAAAGGTAAAATCGAGGGCAGTTTTTTCTAACAAAAGGATGATTTAGATTATTCTAGATATTGTTTGTCAGTACGAGACAAAGGTTTCAAAGTTTGTAGATCGACAATTAAACAATTCCCATAGTGAAAGCATCTTGATAATCTGTAAAAGAAAAAAAGGTTCAATCTGGTTCAGTTTTTTTTTTTATTTCTTACAAAAGGATGATTTAGATGATTCTAGATTTTGTTTGTCTGAACGATACAAAGGTTTCAAAGTTTGTAAAACGACAAATAAACAATTCCCATAGTGATAGCATCTTGATAATCTGTAAGAGAAAAAAAGGTTCAATCTGGTTCAGTTTTTTTTTTTATTTCTTACAAAATAGTTGATTTAGATGATTCTAGATTTTGCTTGTCTGAACGATACAAAGGTTTCAAAGTTTGTAGATCGACAATTGAACAATTATCATAGTGATAGCATCTTGATAAATTGTAAGAGAAAAAAAAAAAGGTTCAATCTGGTTCAGTTTTTTTTAATTTATTACAAAAGGATGATTTATATGATTCTAGATTTTGTTTGTCTGAACGATACAAAGGTTTCAAAGTTTGTAAAACGACAAATAAAAAAATGCCATAATGATTACATATTGAAAACTATTCAACGTGCAAAAAAACGTGCAACGTGTTGAATTAAATGGTTCTAGATTTTGTTTGTCTGTAAGATAGAAAATTAACAAAGTTTGGAGAACGATAATTGAACATTTCACATATTGATTTACATTTTGATAACTACTAGGCTTTTAAAAAATGTTATAATCTGGGGCAGTCTTTTATTTAAAAAGTCTTGAATTAGATGAATCTAGATTTTGTTTGCCTATACGATAAAAAAAGTACTAAAGTTTGGAGAAAGACAATTGAACGTTTCACATATTGATAACTATTGGGCGTTCAAAAATGTTATAATCAGTTTTTCTTGTAAAAGTTGAATTTTGAGTAGAAGCTAGAAGTTTTAAAATTTTAATAGTTTGCCAAGATTATCTATCAGAGTAGCTACTTCCATTTCTTGAACTCAATGAACCATATCATAATGTTATCTTACAACAGGTTCTAACACCTTACTCATCATTCAAATTTACAAAGGAATTTTGATAGGTGAATTTAATATTGCAGTTTTGCTTGAAAATATTTTAATAGAACATATATGGACAGAAATGTCGAATTAACGGAACAGAAATATATTTATTTACGGGGCTGCTAACCAGAATGAATGATTTTTGAGCCCGGAAAAAAAAAACGACGAGAATGGGATTCGAACCCACGCGGTAAGAGCCCAATGGATTAGCAGTCCATCGCCTTAACCACTTGGCCACCTCGTCAGATAAAAAAAAAATGTCAGAAGTGGGATTTGAACCCACGCCTACAAGAGTAGACTGCGACCTGAACGCAGCGCCTTAGACCGCTCGGCCATCCTGACACATAACGAGTACATCTCAAATTTATAAGAAAACAATATTGCAACGTGGAAAATTAGGAAAGACAAACTTCAGGATGACACAGCAATATATTCAAGGCAAGAACAAACTATGAATGTTAAACAAAAAATAAGCAATGAGGGAAGTTTACAGAGTAGCAAAATATAAACATCAAAAAATGATTCTGATAATAAAATATAAAATACTTTGTTACAATAATCAAAGTAAATATTTCCAGATACAAATTCTTGATTCACACAATATCAGAAAGAATCCAGAAAATTATATAAACAAAAAATAGATGGCGTCAGATTTTGACGGGAGAGGCGCCCTATGCTTCTATGGATCAATTTCCTACAGGCAAATTTTCCATCTATATTCTGGCCATAGATCTGGCCCAGCCACATTGCTAGCAAAACACTTCTTTGGTAGATTGTGAAGATTCCATTAGATCCCGTGTGGATCTCATGGAATAAAGTCCGCCCTAGACTGGCGAGGGCCATTAGCCCGAAACCATGGTCTCTAGGTGGACGCTTCTTAGTTTGCCAAAGTTGGTGTTGTGGCTTTGTCACCGACCCGAGGCCGCTAGTTTGCGGCGACGGTCAATAGATGGCGTCAGGTTTTGACGGGAGAGGCGTCCTATGCTTCTATGGAAAAAATAGGTGTCTTGATATTCCAAATAGGAACATGCTTATTGGAAAAAAAATATGGCTAGATCAACCAATTTGTATTAAATTCCTGATGTTTCAATGATTCTCAGTCATTTTCCTCAGTTGAATGATTATTTTTGAATCCTACCTTCTACTTTAAACGTCGGTAATTTACAACAACAACAAAAGCCTTTATTGAGGACTTCTCGTCCTATAAAGGATTCGCCAGTTTACAGAGTAAGAGAAGAGAACTAAGAATACAGAGATATAAGTAGTAGGTATAGTATAGTATTTTCTACACTGTGACTATATACAACAGGAGCAACAAGCCTTTTACTGGAATCAAAGTCCCATACAGGATTCGTCATTCTAATCCTGAAAAAGATTATTTACATATAATTATTTACATTAATTAGATTATGTATATAGCTTCCCCTTCTCTTTAAACGTTGGTAATTAAAAAAAATAATGTTTATCTAGCCATATCTTTACCAAACAAACTTCTGACCAACAAATTATATTTAAAAGAATGTTAATTGTTTATTAAACCAAACTCAATATTCTAATTTTGTTAAAATAAAACAATAAAATAGGATATATACTATTATTTAAATATTTTTCTACGTTTAAACAATCCCTTTATAACATATTGTTATTAAGTCAATATGAATAGAGAGATTAATTAATAGTTAATAGGCTAATCCCTTAATAGAATGTTCAAATATAAAAGCTTGAGGGATGATTTGAACACAAATAGAGAGTGTTTGTAAAATAATGTATATATATTTTAAAATAGTTTTTGGACAAAAATCTTATACTATAGCTATATTGAATTTGAAAATATAACTATATATCGGAATATATTACAAAATTATATATATATATATATATATATATATTAAAAATAAAGAAGGCATCTCCTGACCACGAGCACATGTGCTTTTTAGATGGCAGAGCGCCATCTAGTGGAGCAAAAATAAACTAAACGTTTATTTAGCTTGCTCCGTGATATTTGGCCAACCCAATTTCTTGATAAATCAAGAAAAGCCATCCATTTAATTGTTTTTACATATTTATATTTGCAGTTAAACCTGTCTATAGCGCCCCCTCTTGGGACTCACCAAAATAGGGTGCTATAGACAGGTCACTTTTAATGTAAATCGCATCGTACTACGTATTTAAAATCGGGCGCTATAGAGAGGGAGGCGCTATTTAGAGGGGGCGCTATAGACAGGTTTAACTGTATATATATTAGTAACATAGTTTTATTTAGTAAATCCTTTATATTGAGTCGGGTGTAGGTAGCATGAGGTAAATCAAATACTCTCAAAGAAATAACCCGAAGAAGATAGGCGTACGGCTTTTCTGAATAACGTATTTAAAAAATACACCCATGGACAAAACATAAGGAGTTGAAATCTTTGATGTCGACGGTCGTTTTTTTTTAAGAGGCCTATCTTTCAATTTTGTTAACACTTGGTTCTCCCGTGTGTGTCTTTAATAAAGGTCACTGTAATATCTTTCAGAGTTATTGTCTGAATCCCGATATACATGGTAAAAGGTATTACTTCCTTGTGTTTTGTCCATGAGTGTATCTTTCAGAGTTTTTGTCTGAATCCCGATATACATGCTAAAAGGTACAACTTTCTTAAGTTTTGTCCATGAGTGTACATTCACATCGTGTGTCTTCATTAAAGGTCACTGTAATATCATTCAGAGTTATTGTCTGAATCCCGATATACATGCTGAAAGGTACAACTTCCTTAAGTTTTGTCCATGAGTGTATCTTTCAGAGTTATTGTCTGAATCCCGATATATATGCTGAAAGGTACAACTTCCTTAAGTTTTGTCCGTGAGTGTATCTTTCAGAGTTATTGTCTGAATCCCGATATACATGTTAAAAGGTACAACTTCCTTAAGTTTTGTCCATGAGTGTATCTTTCAGAGTTATTGTCTGAATCCCGATATATATGCTAAAAGGTACAACTTCCTTAAGTTTTGTCCGTGAGTGTATCTTTCAGAGTTATTGTCTGAATCCCGATATAAATGCTAAAAGGTACAACTTGCTTAAGTTTTGTCCATGAGTGTATCTTTCAGAGTTATTGTCTGAATCCTGATATAAATGGTAAAAGGTACAACTTCCTTAAGTTTTGTCCATGAGTGTATCTTTCAGAGTTATTGTCTGAATCCTGATATAAATGGTAAAAGGTATAAATTCCTTGTGTTTTGTCCATGAGTGTATATATGTGTTTGTGGTATAACGCGTGTTAGTATATATACTTTTTTTAAAAATAATTCTAATTTTGAAAACAGGTATGTAAATATTATGTGTGTATATATAACCGGTTGATCCATCTAGATTCATTCTTTGGTATTTTATTGCGGTAGAAGGATTATTAATACCCGAAAGCTTGAAACGTGAAGCATTAAATACTCATCTGTGGTGATTTTCTTTTTATGATAATTGTTGAAGGATTTAAGTCGATATAGGACTTTGTAGATTGTGAAAATCGTGTAAATAATTTTGGTAGATTGGAGTGCAGTGTGTCTGTAGTAGTGATGAATAAGTAGACACAATATTGGATAAAAAGATGACAGGAATTGTCGTAGCAAGGTCCAGTCTGTTATTGTCACCTGCACTCTGTCCAGCAACTAACTATCTGATAACCCAGAAGTTCTGTTTCTTGGAATCCCTGCCATTGATAGAACGTCAGTTATCTCCTCCTAAGTCAACATTGTCATCCTGTCTTCAGGTGTCGTATATTTATATAATATAATATTGTATATAATATATTAATATAATAATAATTATAAATCCACAGATTCTGCGATATATTGTATATATCATAACATATAATTTATCATCATATAATTCGATTTTTAACTTGTAATTCTTAAGCTTGCATCTAATACGGTGTAATATAATAAAAGCCATTTAAATAAATAAAGCCTAAAATATATTTCTACTTTTAAATCAACCTAAATACACCACAGCAGGTATCTCTGTTCCTCTTTTATTTACTCTTTATTGTAATTGTATGTTTCTCCCGAGCGGGTTTCTATAATAAAGGTAAATAGGAAAAAGTAAATAATGAAATAGTTACCTTCAGATGTTGTTAAGTTTATTTATTTGTTGTCCTCGTAGTTGTTTTCCTCGTGGTCCCCGTCACGTCCGTTGTCTCAGTTGTTCACGTCTATCTTCAAAGTGGTGTAAAGGAGGAGGAAATATCTTTATTTTACGGGGCTGCTAACCAAAATGAATGATTTTTGAGCCCCGAAAGTGGTGTAAAGTTCCACTGATGTTAAATATACATAATAATAAATACTCTGTTCTAATATAATACATTGTTAGAACGAAAATTGCAATTATACCGCAAATGTTTCTTTTGAACGAAAAATCGATAATTATTTAAAGGAGAAATAACGATTATTTCTAATATTAGGGATGAAATATGATAGGATGAATTGTGAAGAGTAATAATAAACGGAAAAATAAAAGTGTCCAGTGATCAAATCCATATAATCATTGTCCATGTCCAATAATCAATGAATATTATTATTTATATTAAATACAACAACAATAGCCTTTATTGGGCACACGTGCCATACAGGATTCTCCCGGTAGGACAAAATAAATAAATAACAAATTAGCATCATAGTTATATACAAATATTGGGTATTGACCTCGACCAATTATCGAGTTGGATCCGGTATCTGTGCTAAACATTTTGATTGAGCTGATTTCCACTATTTATAAAAAGCGAATGCAAAGTATTTATATTAAATATATTATAATTTTGATGACAAAAAAAGGTATATTCATGATGATGCAGCAATATATAATGTAATCAGATCTTTTTTTCAGCAAAGAACACATCCCTTATGACATTTAACACCACTATCAATAACGTTATTATTATATATACAAAAGAAGCTGTGTTATGTACACCAGGAAGAGTATGTAGTTGTGTTTACCGTGGTTGTAAGATGTTCCCAGGATGACAATTTTCCTTGTGCAGGATCACATCCACGTGCCTCCAGATGGTCACCAGATCTCAAGTCAGCAGATCATCGAGTCCATTTTGGACGATTTGGCAGCCAGACGTGGTGCTGATTCCCCAGTACGACAACTTCCACAGAAATCTGCATCGCTTGAAGGAGGCGCCCGTAGAGAACCCATACCTCGAGTTATCATCAAGAAAGTGCCCCCCACGCCTCCCCCCGACAACCCTACTTTGGGCCGCACGAGTGCACTGAGTGACGAAGCTCGAGCTGATAGCACCAGTAGCAGCAGTGAGAGCATTAACTCCCAAGAAGGTCTCCAAAGACTACGTTCTATTGAACCAATCAATGGAGATATTAAAAAAGGACCTCGACAAGAAATGCAAGAACATCGACAACAACAATTACTCAAGAAACAAAAAGCTTTACAAGATCAATATGCTCGTCTTCAACAAATACAACGTGGTCAAAGATTTTCTCCACCTAGAGGTAAAACTCGTTTGAGTGATTTGAAGAAAACAGGTTCTGAAAGCAACATTCTAGCAAAGAGTGCTCTGCATTTCGGTCCTGGGGGATCACTAACCCACCTGGCACCAACCACTCCACCTCGACTTTCCCCCAACAATATGTTCGAAACTGACATTGTCTGAAAACTCTGAAAAACCAAAATTTGTCTTGTCGAATTCAATCTAACCAATGAAAACACTGAATATTCAACTGATGAACAAATTAAACGATCAAATGGCTCACTTTTAATGCATGTTTTTTGGCTCTAAAATGTTCACAATACGAAATTATATATAAAGAAAAGAACATGTTAAGCAAATTTACTTGAAAAGATGATTTACCTGAGCAAAGTTAAGCTTACAAATGGAAAAAAAGAAAACTTTTTGTGGGAAATGACAAGAAAACTGATTGATATATCTTTGATAGGATAAAAAAAAAAGAAAAATTGATTAGAAGAGCCTTTTTCAACACATTCACTTTTTGACTTGGTAGATTTTCTTTTAGATTGTCATTGTTGGTGACATCTGCATGTGGTAAAAGATGTCACCAGTCAGATAATGCCTCTAGGTGATCATTTTTAACCAAAGAATTGAGGGACAAGATTCTCCATGATTGGAAATCTTCGCTGTGCAAATTTGATTCCTTTTTCTCACCTATTATGCTCATGTCTTTCTGTATTGCATTGGTAGCATTTATTTCTTGAGCTTCTAACCTCTACCTGACAAAAAAAAGTGCCTCTAGAGTGAAAAAAAAGTTGCCAAACCTTGTGAAAAAAAAATCCAGCATACCTTTATCTATCCCTATATATTTAATTTGCTGGCTTGCTTGTTCTACCCAGTTTTCGTTCTTAAATAAATCCTACAAATGTTTAAAAAACTATTTACAAATACATAAATTGCCAATTTTATCAATATTAAGTTAATATATCTATCTATTATATGAAATCGGGTCTATAGAGATGTTTTTTAACATCTATTTATAAAAAAAAGGGCTTATAAACGTATTTATCGATTTAAAAAAAATCTCTATTTATTATTCAATTCTATTTACATGCATTAGCATTTTCTATTTTTAGTGCTGTTGTAAATGTTATAAAATTTTAAAAGAGCGTTTTTATGTTGAATCTATTAGGACAATCTCTAAAATTGATAAATGAGTAAAAAAAAAAAGAGAAAGAAGAAAAAAGATATTATGAAAAGACATATTGGTTGAAGGTATAAAGAGTCTAAAAAAAAAAGATTTTTGATGATTGTTTTTTTATTTCTGCACTGTTGTTGTATCAAAAAAGAAGAAACGCTCTATATATTTAGTGTTACACTTTAATTCAATAGAGATTTCTTGATTTCTCTTAGCTTCGCTTTAAGTAGATTCTGTGCTCCCCAAAATGCCGCATATCAAACAGGCTGTACATATTTGCATCATGGATATTGTTATATGAAACAAGAGACCCTTCTCTCTCTTTAACCTATATAACTTCTATTAGAAATTCTTTATAACCAAAATACCCCCCTCTTTTAGCAGCGTTGTATAATGATCCTTTTCTACTTTTTACAAAGATTTCTGTATGTATATATTGTAGAATGTATCCTTTAGTGGTTGACTTCCAACTAGATGGGTTTTTGTACCAGTCATTTTATCTTCTTCCTCAAAACCAAACCACCACCACCACCAATTTTTTTTTCTTGCCTGATTTTCATCCCACATATTGTTAACAATATGAATTGTTAATAAATTGTCTTCAACACTCATAACTGGTATTCCTCTTTCTTTTTTAATCAACAACAACAAAGTCTTTATATTACAATGCACTAGTACGCCATCTGTTATGAAAATTAGAAACTATTTTAGACGCGTAAGATTCTTTTTGAAATTAAACAATTTCTACTGCCCTTACTTACAGGCCCTTCCTTTAATTTTTCCATTGCAGTAAGGGCAGTAGAAATTGTTTAATTTCAAAAATAATCTTACGCGTCTAAAATAGTTTCTAATTTTCATAACAAAGTCTTTATTAAGGATATTCTTCACATACAGGATTCTCCTATATGGATAAACAGGAGTAAACATAATATATTATGATGCATTAGCGCGCCATCTGTTATCAAAATTCGAAACTATTATAGACGCGTATGATTCTTTTGAAAATAATACAATTTCTACTGCCTTTACTGCAATGGAAAAATTAATGGAAGGGCATGGCTCATCAGTGGTGAACCCTCTCAGCGGTTTCGCCAATTTAATCTACCATACCGCTGTTATATAGTCTGGCATCAGTATCACTATAAAAGGAATTTCCAAAAATGCAATATAACAGCGGTATGGTAGATTAAACTGGTGAAACCGCTGGGAGGGTTCACCACTGATGAGTCAGGCCCTCCCATTAATTTTTTTCATTGTAGTAAGGGCAGTAGAAATTGTTTATTTTTAAAAATAATCATACGCGTCTAAAATAGTTTTATATTTTGATCATATATATCTATATAAAGTGGAGAATAACATTGATCTTTTTATTCAAATTGGATCTCTCTTCTGCATTAAACCTTTTGACTGTGTTGTTTTCCAGAATATGTGAAAAATCCAATGTATTATACCTAATTTTCTCTACTTTTGTCAATAAAAAAACATATGGAGAATTGTTTTCATAAGCAATCAACCTTTAATTTGATCAATCCAATACATTCACATGTAAATCTTAATGAATAATACGTGAATTCTGTGTGCTTTTGCCAATAAAACATATAACAAATTGTTTCCATAAGCAATCTTCAGGCAGAGCATTACCATTTTTGATCAATCTCCAATACATCTACGTATGGATTCACATTCTTAATGAATAATAGGTGAATACTGTGAATAATATACCATGAAAACTACCATATTTTATCTTCTGAAATGTAACATATTGACAATCTGAAAGTACTGGAGATGTGATTTAAATGGCTTATTATAAGGTACCATCTCCTAGGATAGTGATCGGTAACCTTTTTAGTCAGATGAGTAAAAAATTACAATTTACAAATTTTCATTGTAATTTTTGACTCTTGACTCGAGAACTAATCTTTGGTGCTGGTTATGAATGTGTCTGTAATGTATGGTGGGGTGGTTGGTGTTAAAGGAATGGCCAGTATTGAGTGTGTGCTGATAAAGGAGGGACCTGGTGTCTTGATTGGAGATGTTTCTAGAATGCTCAGACATTCTGATGGCGATAAGGACTATAATATTCTTCTTGGTAAGATTTAGACGACAAGACGAAATAAAAGAAGAAGAGTTTCTTTAATAGACATATATCGAAGCAAGCTTGGTAGAGCGCCATCTAACGGAATAAATATCAACTAAATGTTCCTGTTCTAGGAGATGGCTTATTATAAGGTACCATTTCCTAGGAAAGTGTTCGGTAACCTTTTTAGTCGGATGAGTCAAAAATTACAATTTACAAAATTTCATTGTAATTTTTGACTCTTCCGAATCAAACGGTTGCCGATTCCTGTTCTAGGAGATGGTACCTTATAATAAACACAACTCCAGTACTTTGGGAGGGTTATTATGTTACATTTCAGATAGAAATTGATTAGTTTTTATGGTATAATATTCACAGTACACCTATCCCCCCCCCCCCCCCCCCCCCCATTTACACGGTAGATACGTTCCTGAGAAAAAAGTGTAAATCGGGGGATAGGTGTACACAGAAATAAAATGCATTGACAGGTTAAAATATGTAGTCAGCACATAAAGCTCGGGATTCCTCGTGAGATGTGTACACAGCGCATGTGTTCAATCACATTAGCATTTAGTATAGTGCGATAAAAACAAAAAACAACTTATTTGGAAAACCGTGTAAAAGCGAAAACGTGTAAAAAAAAGTACCGTGTAAATCGGGGTATAGGTGTATAATAAAACAGGTTTCTTAAGATGAATTTCCTTTCATTTTTAGTAATGCCATCTCAGGTTTTCAGGCATCTCTGCCCTTCTACAGGAGGACATAAAACGAATAAACGCCGTTAGATACTAATTAGTTAATTTTATTAGTTAGTATTAGTATAATTAGTTAGCATCTCTCTCTCTCTCTCCCGCTGAAGACCCGTTGGCGATCTTCCATCAAACTCTGCAGCGGTGGCACAGAGGCGTAATGTACATATTCATTGTACATAGCATATATTAAAAAACGAAAGAAAAAAATAAAAGATAAAAAGATCAGGTTTTGAAATCAATATTAAAAATGGCATATCCTGACCAGGAGCACATGTGCTTTACAGAAGGCAGAGTAAAACAAGTACCGTGTAAATCGGTGGATAGGTGTATTAACCTATTATCCATTAAGAATGTGAATCCACGCGTAATAAAACTTTATTTATACTTGTACTATTTATTGTTGGCAAGAAAAAATGTTGTAACTCTTTAAAAATTTTGAAATTTTGTATAAAGTTTTTAAAGAGCCACATTTTTTCTTGCCAACAATAAATAGTACTAGAATAAATATAGTTTTTATTTATAAGTGTACTACACGTAGCTTCACATCCAAAGAGCTTCATGTGGTTCATGAGACACAGGTTTGTGCCTACCCCTGTCCTAGGAAAAGAAAAGCATAGCATCTCTACCAATTGTTGCAGCAAATTGCAGCTTTGCAGGGTCGTTGACCTTGGTTTCTTCCTTCTTGGTGTTATACACGTTTCCCGAGCGGGTTTCCATACTCAAAACAAATACACCTATCCCCCGATTTACACGGTACTTGTTTTACACGTTTTCGCTTTTACATGGTTTTCCAAATAAGTTTTTTTATTTTTTTATCGCATTATACTAAATGCTACTGAGATTGAACACATGCGCTGTGTACACATCTCACGAGGAATCTCCCGAGCTTATGTGCTGACTACATATTTTAACCTGTCAATGCATTTTATTTTTATTTCTGTGTACACCTATCCTTCGATTTACACGTTTTTCTCAGGAACGTATTTACCGTGTAAATCGGGGGATAGGTGTAAATAAAAATAAATTGCCTTTTAAAGTTATTGTGTTCATTTATTCGTTGTTTTCCTCGTAGGTCGTGATCCGCAGTCTTGGTCCTCTCTCGCTCCAATAACCAATCAAGATATATGTGCAATAACAATATTACAAAAGGAATTAAACTATAAAAAGAAATGATGATAATCTAAATAATCTGTTTTAAATAAATATTAAATATCATAGAATATTTTGAATAAATATAGGGCGCATTAAAATTGATGCGACAATATAGCAATGGGCCGACAATGTCCAAGATCAGCTAAGCCAGGAGGAGATAAGAAGAGACCGTGATAAGTCTTCAACTACTTCCCGATATGAAGGAGGACTCTTATTTATCCTTTAAGTTGGAAACGTAAGCGCATGAACTTCTACTATTAAGTCAAATCCATATGAATCCAGAAGGTAACCATCATTTTCCCACGAAAAATCTCAATGAATAGAACGCAAAGACAACTTCTTACTCAATAACTATAGATCAATTGTTTACTAGTAAATATGAAAAATTTCAAGATCAATTTCTTATAAGTTTCTCAGCTTTGTTACAATCCCTTGATAACCCAAAAATGGATTAATAAATGCCGTTAAAGACTAATTCTAATCTCTTGTTCTTTTTTATTATTATCCCTTTTACACGTGGTACAGGCCATGATAATAATGGTGGGTAGAAGTTGTCGAGTGCTTTTACTGTAAGTGCACCACATGTCTACACATGTCAAAAGCAGTTAGACTTTTGTACCTACAAATGTGTCAGAGCCCCGTTTAGAATCTCTAGTTCTAGGAACTATGAATACGCCGGCCAGGCAACCTTTATGATAAATTCTATCTATAATATAATTTATAAACTATTATAGACACGTATTAAATTAACCAATTCCTACTGCCATTACTGCAATGAAAAAATTAATGGGAGGGCCAGGCTTATCAGTGGTGAACCCTCCCAGCGGTTTTGCCAGTTTAATCTACCATACCGCTGTTATATTGCATTTTCGATCTTCCTTTTATAGTGATACTGTTGCTAGACTCTTGAAATAGGTATTTTAGAAGAACTATGGACATAAGCTTTGAGGACAGTAGAATTACATACATTTATAAATACATAATATGCTTCGAGCAATCGCTTTTCCGCAAATATCAAATTGGGTCTATTATTAGAACATTCATATTACGATACATTAGCGCGCCATCTGTTATTAAAATTAGAAACTATTTAAGAAGCGTAAGATTCTTTTTAAAATTAAACAATTTCTACTGCCCTTACTGTAATTTTCATAACAGATGACGCGTTAGTGCATCGTAATATAAATGTTCTAATAATTTATGCCTGATTTTTACTGTCGTTTGATATAGTTCTAGGTATGTCTTAATGATTCCAGAGAACTATATCGAAATAGGATTGTTTATAGGCTTTGGGTTGACCTAGTCTTACATCTCGTAGAACTAATATATCATTGAACTTCATCAAATGTGACTTTATAATTTACAATCATAACATTATATAAAAGGGCGTACATGGCTCTGTAAAGAAAAAAAACCCAATTTCTTTCTCAGAATATTTCGAGAGATTGCTCCCTCTTTATCAATTTATTGCACAGTGAATTTACTGTGCAATAAATTTATAAAGAGTGAGCAATCTCTCGTAATATTTTGAAAAAGAAATTGTTTTTTTTTTTTTCTTTAAAGATCCAGGTATGCCCTTTTATATAATCTTAATTAATGGATCGCCTTTTGACTCAAATCATAACATTGTTAGATTCCTCACTTATTCCTTTCTTAGATATAACACAAACTAATACACACAAATCGTCTCTTTTATAAATAGTTATATAAACAATAAGTGGAATTATAATATGATTGCATTAGCGCGCCATCTGTTATCAAAAATGCGAACTATTTTAAACGCGTATTATCATTTTTGAATAAAACAAATTTTCTACTGTCCTCACTGCAATGATAAATTAATGGGAGAGCCTGGCTTATCAGTGTAAAACCCTCCCAGCGGTTTCGCCAGTTTAATCTACTATAAAATAGAATAATTTTCAACTGCCATTACTGCAATGATAAATTAATGGGAGGGTCTATCTCATCAGTGGCAAACCCTCCCAGCGGTTTCGCCAGTTTAATCTACTATAAAATAGAATAATTTTCAACTGCCATTGTTGCAATGATGAATTAATGGGAAGGCCTAGCTCATCAGTGTAAAACCATCCCAGCGGTTTCGCCAGTTTAATCTACTCTAAAATAGAATAATTTTCAACTGCCATTGTTGCAATGATGAATTAATGGGAAGGCCTAGCTCATCAGTGTAAAACCATCCCAGCGGTTTCGCCAGTTTAATCTACTCTAAAATAGAATAATTTTCAACTGCCATTGTTGCAATGATAACTTAATTGGAGGGTCTAGCTCATCAGTGGTAAACCCTCCCAGCGGTTTCGCCAGTTTAATCTACTATAAAATAGAATAATTTTCAACTGCCATTGTTGCAATGATGAATTAATGGGAGGGCCTAGCTCATCAGTGGAATACCCTCCCAGCGGTTTCGCCAGTTTAATCCATCATAAAATAGAATAATTTTCTACTGCCATTACTGCAATGATGAATTAATGGGAAGTTCTAGCTCATTAGTGGTTAACCCTTCCAGCGGTTTCGCCAGTTTAATACACCATGAAATAGTATAATTTTCAACTGCCATTGTTGCAATGATGAATTAATGGGAAGTTCTAGCTCATTAGTGGTTAACCCTTCCAGCGGTTTCGCCAGTTTAATACACCATAAAATAGTATAATTTTCAACTGCCATTGTTGCAATGATGAATTAATGGGAAGTTCTAGCTCATTAGTGGTTAACCCTTCCAGCGGTTTCGCCAGTTTAATTTACTATAAAATAGAATAATTTTCAACTGCCATTGTTGCAATGATGAATTAATGGGAGGGTCTGGCTTATCAGTGGTAAACCCTCCCAGCGGTTTCGCCAGTTTAATTTACTATAAAATAGAATAATTTTCAACTGCCATTGTTGCAATGATGAATTAATGGGAGGGTCTGGCTTATCAGTGGTAAACCCTCCCAGCGGTTTCGCCAGTTTAATTTACTATAAAATAGAATAATTTCCAACTGCCATTGTTGCAATGATGAATTAATGGGAGGGTCTGGCTTATCAGTGGTAAACCCTCCCAGCGGTTTCGCCAGTTTAATCTACTATAAAATAGAATAATTTTCAACTGCCATTGTTGCAATGATGAATTAATGGGAGGGTCTATCTCATCAGTGGCAAACCCTCCCAGCGGTTTCGCCAGTTTAATCTACTATAAAATAGAATAATTTTCAACTGCCATTGTTGCAATGATGAATTAATGGGAGAGCCTGGCTTATCAGTGGTAAACCCTCCCAGCGGTTTCGCCAATTTAAACTACTATAAAATAGAATAATTTTCTACTGCCATTGTTGCAAAGATGAATTAATGGGAGGGCCTGGCTCATCAGTGGCAAACCCTCCCAGCGGTTTCGCCAGTTTAATCTACTATAAAATAGAATAATTTTCAACTGTCATTGTAGCAATGATGAATTAATGGGAAGGCCTGGCTTATCAGTGTAAAACCCTCCCAGCGGTTTCGCCAGTTTAATCTACTATAAAATAGAATAATTTTCAACTGCCATTGTTGCAATGATGAATTAATGGGAAGGCCTGGCTTATCAGTGTAAAACCCTCCCAGCGGTTTCGCCAGTTTAATCTACTATAAAATAGAATAATTTTCAACTGCCATTGTTGCAATGATGAATTAATGGGAGGGCCTGGCTTATCAGTAGTAAACCCTCCCAGCGGTTTCGCCAGTTTAATCTACTATAAAATAGAATAATTTTCAACTGCCATTGCTGCAATGATAAATTAATGGGAGGGTCTAGATCATCAGTGGCAAACCCTCCCAGCGGTTTCGCCAGTTTAATCTACTATAAAATAGAATAATTTTCAACTGTCATTGTTGCAATGATGAATTAATGGGAGAGCCTGGCTTATCAGTGGTGAACCATCTCATTAATTTATGATTGCAGTAAGGGCAATATAAATCGTACGCATCAAAAATAGTGTTTCAATTTATTATAATAGATTGAATTATTCAAATTAATGAAATAATTAGTGTTTTGTGAAGTGCACAAATACTAATAAGCATCATATCAATTCAGATAGAAGTTATACTTCCTAAAATTATGGTTAGTATATATGAATGAAGGTATAAAAGTTCTTCTATGCTTCTTGAAATACACGAATGGAAATAGAAAATGCCAAACTCAGGCGTTGAAAAAAAAATATTGAATTTGGTTCAAATAAACCTCTTGTAGCTTCTTGTAATGAAAAATTGAATTTTGGATGTAAAACGTGTTTAAAAAGTTGTTGAATTTGATTAGTTTTTTTTTCAGTTATTTGGCCTCTAAATAGGATGTATATTCAAGCTAAGTTTTCCAAATATTTTTAATATTTTGTATTTAATTGAAATCTATCTCAAAAAAAGACCAAAAAGGTTTTATCAAAGTCTATAAAACAACGACAAAAATTATTAACACCTTTTGGTCTTATACAGATTCTCCCAGTAGAAGAGGTTATATACAGAAATAACAGTAATAGTAACAATAGTCAATGGTCAAATAATGGTGAAATTCTTCAATGAAAGTATGATTACTTCTTAAATTTTATATCATTATAATACTATTGTATATATTGTTATGAGAAGAACACTTGCAACCTCCGCCAATAGATGGTGCTTTCGCCTGTTTTGCTTCTGAAACTGATGTGGGAGTCGCAGGCTGCTGTGGTCCTGTTTCCAGGGGAAAACTTATACTTACACTTTTATATTGGCCCTGGGAGGTGACGTAATGTTAATATCTGTTGTTCGTTATCCCATTTAAATATAACGTTTAATAGTAAAAGACAATAAAAGTCAGTGTTTAAAGTCTCCGTGCCGCCTTCTGTCGTTACTCTCGCCATTGCCATCATCGTTGCTGCTGCTCTTCTGGACGTCTTCGGGGTGCCTGCAGGGAGGGGCTAAAGGGGAGCTCAACGGGAGTCCGGGCCGGTGATCCACGGCGGAGGAGGCGCATTGTCGCAAGGAACCGGAAGAGTCACGCGCGACAATATTCTATAATTACTGTTTTATCTGTAGATATGATTTAGGTAAATCTATTCTTCTGTTAATACTATTTTTGTCTTCTATAGATGCCCAGCTCTCTAGAAATAATCTTGCGTGCATCACGTGGATGTTTACAGGGATTGAATACCGAGGAAGATAGGCGAACAGCCTCATCGAAATATTAGAAGTAATAATAAATATTTTGGTCCTAAATAAGTGCTAATCATTCAAAGTATTTAAAATAGAATACGGGGGTCGGTTAAAGGCTAGTTAAACCGTTTGGTTTTCGACCACTACGACCCGGGTTCGATTTCCGCATTGAACACTTTTTTCTGATTAAAAAAAAAATGCTCCAATGGCCCCCGATTCTTGCAAAAGTCCAACCACACCAGCGAGTGCAAGTAACCAAACGGGGCTCTGGCACATTTGTTAGTGCAAAGTAGAACTGCTTTACACATGTGTAGACATGTGGTGGGCATACAGTAAAAGCAGTCGCTAACTACCCACCATGATTATCATGTCCTGTACCACGTGTACTAGGGATAAGCAAAAATATATATAGAATACTCGATTTTCATACACACAACATATATTTACTATAAATAGAATTTTATAAGTTATATATAGACAACGTAAACACAGGTCTATATTAGGATATTCTGAAACAAAGGTGTCTAATAGAAGGCATATAGAAAGTTGGAGATATCGATAAATTGATGGAATGAGAGGCCCTGTCATCATCCCAAGTCGACTGCTAGAAGCAATCATAAGAAAGAGGGCAATCCGAGAAATGCTTGACAAACATTTGTCCTGGAATCTCATATTTCTTGTGGCAGAATTACCGCCCTCAACATCTTCTGTTATATTCTCAGACGTTTTACATATACATAGAGATCTCTATTCATGATAAAATTGTAAAAAAAGTATTAAAATTACAAATATATTCTCACAATGAGTATATTTTTTATTAAAAAAAACGCTAGCTTTCAAGTGTTAATCGCTCTTCAACGGGCTTACTATAATATAACAATTTTATAGATTCTGGATGCCTTAAAATATATATATTCCATAAAATAGTTAAAATAGTTAAATTACAAACCAATTCAACATTTTCAGTTATAAAAATTTTCAGTTATAAATATCCACGCTGCGCGCGTTTGTTTTTTGTAAATATTTCTGGTGGGATCAAGTCGATATTATTGTAAGCCCGTTGAAGAGCGATTAACGCTTGAAAGCTAGCGTTTTTTTTAATAAAAAATATACTCATTGTGAGAAAATATTTGTAATTTTAATATATATAGAGAACTGTAAGAAAATCTGTAAAACATTTAGAGGATTTTTTTTTAACGACAAGAAAAAAAAATGAGATAAAAATAATAATACTATATACGAGTATACAGTAAAGATAGAGGCTGCCTGGCCGGCATTCATATTTATATAAAACACAGACACTTCGGCCAGTTGGAGTTTTTTATTTTCTCAACGTTTCGACAAAAATATTTTGTCTTCGTCAGGAGAAGTAAATAAAAATAAAGCATTTGGCAAGGCGTTACATTTTTTTTCTGAGTTTGTAATATTTGTTTTTGACTCGCACTTTAGATGTTGTACTAAATTCGAAAAATCACGTGAGAACGCCCTTGCAAACTCAGAACAATTTTTAACGCTTCGCCAAATGCTTTATTTTTATTTACTTCTCCTGACGAAGACAAAATATTTTTGTCGGAACGTTGAGAAAATGAAAAAAAAAAAACTCTAACTGGCTGAAGTGTCTATTTTTCATATAAAACTATATATACAGTAGAACCTCCCTATAGCGGACACCCAGTTAGCAGAAACCTCTCCACAAAGGACAGTTTTCTTTTGCAATTATACATATAACATAAGCCTTTAAAGAGAGACCACTTATAAAAAAAGACCTTAAATTTTCCTACATATCTGGTACTAACACATGTAAGATAAGAAAAAGGCATCTCTTATTGTGCAACTGAATGGCTTGCGCCATCTATCGGAATAAATATCAACTATTCTCGTTGATTTTTAATTTTCCAGAATTGGCCAAATACCCATTCTTGATTAATTAAGAAAAGCTAACCACGGACGCGTTTCGGGCTGTTGGCCATCATCAGCGTGTTGCAAGCTGTACCTCAACGACCAAAAAAAAAATGGTCCTACAGGCATCCTGAAAAATCATATATATATGAAACGGGTAGTTAATTTTATTAAATAAATTTGTACTATTTTTTCACATGTAAGGTCTAACTCTATTTTAAATAAACCAAACAAGAATCCGTTGGGAATAAAAAAGAAACACAGAATTCATGTAGAGAGCTGTCCCAAAACGCAGTGTCACTCCGACAGCTCAGATTGTCATGAATAATTCGCCGAGACTTCCGTTGCCGTTGAGTCGCCTGTCAACACAGGAAGGTTGACATTTCACAGTGTCCACGGATGTTTCCTCGTGGGTGATGGCTTCGAATCTGTAAGTTAACTTCATTTTCTCAACCCCTGTTTCTCTCTCTCTTAACTACAATGATGATTGTAGTACTTATCCCAAGTACGTCATTATCATCATGATAGTTATAATCATGGACAAAACTTAAGGAATTAAAACAATAATAAACAATAAGAGGAGCTTCTTGTGTAGATTTCTTTATTACCGCAAGCTTTCGAACAGAACGTTCTTCATCGGGCGTGGATAGTAAAACGTGCTAACATGCTATTAGAGGAGAAACACTAATATATACACCAATAAATTTACATATTGAAGAGAAAATAGCGTAAAAAGAGAATAAAACATAAATATTTAAAATGAAATTTACATAATACAAGCGTGACGACTAAAAAATAAGCAATAAACTTGAAAGAGACTAAAAACCAAGGCAAAATTACCATTAAAACGGCGACATCCCCACACCAAAAGAACAAAGAATAAAACAGTATATGGAAGTTAAAATCTACCAGACCAAGGAGGGTCCCACCCAGTGCTGCCACCATCTGGCTAAGCTGGGGGGACTATTGTAGAGAACTTTTATGCCGTATGGGCGTAGGACTCTGGAAATGGATACTGCGGCAGAGGAGAACGGGAGCCAACAAGTGGCCCTGTGAATTGTAGTGGTTCTTTGGACAGCTTAGCCACCATCCTTAGACATCACATCACCAAATCTGACAAACCCACCCTACCCATAAACTCTACCGGCGCAGTTTATTCCATACAGTGTCTGGATTGCCCAACTTCTTATGTTGGAGAAACAGGAAGAACCACTGGCATCCGTATTTCAGAGCACAGACGTAACATCCGCAATAAAGATCCCAAATCCTTAATTTTCACGCATATAGCACAAACAGGCCATAGTTTTGATCTCGACCATCCTCAAGTTAAATACCGGCATATACATAACAAATATCACCGACTCTGCCTAGAATCTATTATTTCCACACAAAACAATAGTTGTAACCGCAAAATAGACCTTACAGACATTTACCAGATACTTTATAAATAGCTTGTCTTTCACCCCCCCCCCCCCCACCCCCCACCCCCCCTCTTATATCTCAAAGATGGTGGCAGCACTGGGTGGGACCCTCCTTGGTCTGGTAGATTTTAACTTCCATATACTGTTTTATTCTTTGTTCTTTTGGTGTGGGGATGTCGCCGTTTTAATGGTAATTTTGCCTTGGTTTTTAGTCTCTTTCAAGTTTATTGCTTATTTTTTAGTCGTCACGCTTGTATTATGTAAATTTCATTTTAAATATTTATGTTTTATTCTCTTTTTACGCTATTTTCTCTTCAATATGTAAATTTATTGGTGTATATATTAGTTTTTCTCCTCTAATAGCATGTTAGCACGTTTTACTATCCACGCCCGATGAAGAACGTTCTGTTCGAAAGCTTGCGGTAATAAAGAAATCTACACAAGAAGCTCCTCTTATTGTTTATTATTGTTTTAATGATCGTTTTAAAGAGTTTAATTTCTACAAAAACTTAAGGAAGTTAGGAAGGTCTTCAATGTGTGTCGTCAGTTGTCTGTTTTATTTATTTATTTTTATGAAGAATACATAAGTAATTTTGTTCAAACTTGGTTATCTCGTATGTCTACAATAAAGATCACTGTGTATCAAATATATTTAAGAGTTATTGTCTGAATTCTGATATACATTCTAAAAGGTACAACTTCCTTATGTTTTGTCCATGAGTGTATATCGGTTATCTCGAGTGTCTTCAATAAAAAGGTCCCTATATTATCTTTAAGAGAGTAGGTTCAACTTTCTTAAGTTTTGTCTATGAGTGTATATATATCGGTTATCTCGTGTGTCTTCAATAAAGGTCACTATATTATCTTTAAGAGTAGGTTCAACTTTCTTAAGTTTTGTCCATGAGTGTATATCGATTATATCGTGTGTCTTCAATAAAGGTCACTGCAATATCTTTCAGAGTTATTGTCTGAATCCCGATATACATGTTAAAAGTTACAACTTCCTTAAGTTTTGTCCATGAGTGTATATCGGTTATCTCGTGTGTCTTCAATAAAGGTCACTGTAATATCTTTCAGAGTTATTGTCTGAATCCCGATATACATGCTAAAAGGTATAACTTCCTTAAGTTTTATCCATGAGTGTATATCGGTTATCTCGTGTGTCTTCAATAAAGGTCGCTGTGATATCTTTCAGAGGTATTGTCTGAATCCCGATATACATGCTAAAATGTACAACTTCCTTAAGTTTTGTCCATGAATGTATACACACATGGTTATCTTGTGTGTCTTCAATAAAGGTCACTGTAATATCTTTCAGAGTTATTGTCTGAATCCTGATATACATGTTAAAAGTTACAACTTCCTTAAGTTTTGTCCATAAGTGTAGATAATTCTTGTACACCTATATATGTAGAAGTTCGACTTCCCACATACAATTGTTCCAGAGCCACGTTTGGTTACTTTCACTCAACACTCAATGATGGGGGTGGAATTTTTCAAGAATCAGGGGACATTGTGGCCGCCTTATTTTTCATAATAAGATGTTAAATGCGGGATTCGATACCATATTGTCGCTGTCGAAATTCGACGGTTTATTCAATTCGTTCACCAAATCTCTTTAGTTATTAAGACCTTCAATGAAATTAAGTAATAAAGAGATAATTAATTAGATAAAAATAAGTTATTTATAGAAATATATTTTTACAACTGGGCAACTCTGTGCTTCACTTCCATCAATAATTGACAATATGACCCAGAATAAGTATATTGCTACGGCGTTTTATGGTTTTCACAAGTCCATATCTCAGAAGAAGGCCAAGTGACACTCACTCCTCACTTTCTTACTGCTACTCTTTTTGTGTTGTTTTTCTTGCTTCCCTATTTCTCTTTCTTGTTTTATTTTCTTTTTTTTTCTTTTTCTTCTGTATATATCGTTATTTCCTTTGTCTCACTGCTTTGTTCTTATGCATACCTCTGGTGAATCCTGTATAGGGTCAGTGACCCTGAATAAAGTTTTTTTGTTGTTGTTGTTGAAATCTAATTTCACATTAGTGTGAGTATATTCATTTAATAATCCTTATAAAAGTATATATATATGTCGTGATCTCCAAAGTCCCCTAATACGGAAGAAATATTCTCCCCCCAACTAGACAGTCAATCGGGACCTACCACTTGGGTTTTGCAGTCAATGGCCAAGCGGCTTCTTCTTTGTTAAAGAAGACAAGACACAAGATGGATTTCGGAAACAAGAATCTTCCAAACAAAAAAAAAAAGATGAAAATGGAGTGAATCTTAAACCATGGATGAGTTCAGGTGTACACAAGGTTTGACGGGAAGTTGGCAAAAATCATGTGATATTTTTCTCGGGGTCGCGCTAAGTCATTGCTAAGTCCCAATAACTATGTCTTAGACCTCGAAGAAAAGCTATAGAGCATACAGGAATAGACATGAGAACATCTTCATAGCTCTTGTATGAAATCAAAGGTTCGCTATGAGCTTAAAAACGAGAGGAAAGAAACCACATATTGGTGACTTTGTTTAGCTACCTAAACCTCAAAGATAAAAAGAGGTTTCTTCAAAAAGTCAGAAAGATTGGGAGACACCCTATCAAGTGATAACGGACGTTGTATTTTGTATAAAGAAGTCTCAATAAATCAAGGTCTCAAGTAATTCACAAGGAGGGGTAGCAATAACAAGCTCGCTAAAAAACCTGGGGTCAGCTGGCCCGGCTGATAGTTCCCTGTAAGGACTCCAGGGATACAGGATGATCTGTACTCCATGTTAGGAGCAGCTGTACATGGTATCTGTTCCTTATGTCAGAGGCGGCCATTTCATATTGGAGCTAAGTCAGTCTGCCACTGAGTAGTGCTCCCAGTCTTAATGACAAAGGCAGAGGTATTCTACTTCATCCAGTCATTAAGGTTGTCAACCAGTAATTTGCATCCATCATATCGACCCTTACAGCAGTCCTGATCCAAGTTGGATCGCTTTCTGGGACAAAGAGCTAAAGAAGGAGGAATATCCTCCAGGATAAATTTAGATCTATCTTTTGGGGTCATAGATTTGGCCTGGCCACTATACCAGCTTAACATCTCTTTGTCAGATTATCAAAATTCCATTATATCCCTTGTGGATCTCAGGGAATAAAGGGCCATTCGCCCGAAACCATGGACTCTAGGTAAACACTTCTCAGTTTGCCAAAGCTGGTGTTGTGGCTTTGTCACTGACTCGAGGCCGCTAGTTTGCGGCGACAGGCAATAGATGGCGTCTAGTTTTGACGTCTATTCTGACGGGAGAGGTGACCTTTGTCTTTATAAAACAATATCCTCCCGGTAAAATTTCTCTCTCTATTTATATATATATATATGTTATATTAAAATATTTTTTTATTTTAAATTATATTTAATCGATTCAAATACTCTGTTAAATCGACCGCCAGAGGTCACGCTTTCCCTATAAATACTCATTGTTGTTGTTCCCCGTTGGCCGGCTCAAATCTTCTGTAATTATGTAAATAATCTTTTGTTTTCCTTATTCTATTCGCCTTAAGCCAGGCATTACTTTTATCAAATTTCATTTTTATATAATATATATATGTCATAATATATGCTCTTTCAGGATTAATAAAACAAATCTACAGTCGACCAGAGAGAGAGAGAGAGAACGCAGCTAAGGCCGGTCAATTGATATAGCAGTCACATTCCAAGGGGGCGACCGCAGGGCCTTTTCTTGGAACCTCAGTTCTATGTTTACTCAGTCGGGGGGGGGTGGTGGACACAGAAGACGTGCATTTCCGCGGTGGCAGCCGCTAGCGCTCCCTCTCTCCCTCGGTTTGCTGGGTTCCATCTTCCAAACTTGTTGTTTGATTATTTCTCTCCTCACCACATTTACCACTATATTGTCACATGTATATATATAACAAAATACAATATACATAATACATATATAATATATACATGTGATGTTATGAGATGTGAATTCCAGTAGCTTTTGTAGAGATCCTGTCGACTTGATTGTGATGATGAGTTGCTGTCGACTTATCTGTGATGAGATCCTGTCGACTCATGTAATGAGATGAGAATTCCGGTAGCTTTTGTAGAGATCTGTCGACTAGAAATGTGATGTGGTGAGGTATCCTGTCGACTACTGAAATAAATAGTTGAAGTCCTGGTAGCTCTTGTTGTACTGTGTTGACCAAGAGGAACAGTCAGGATGTAGAGTTTTCCAGTACCTCTCTGCACCTTGGAAGACCTTTAAAAGTTCTCACAAAATACAGGCAGTCGTGGTCGAGGCAGAGTGGAAAAGCTTGGGGATATCCATACACAAAAAACGAAGACACAGTTGCACTAAGAAAGTTCCGTTAACAGATAAAAGCTGAGCTAGAAGCGCAAGATGGAGATAGACGAATTCTTCCTAACTACATGTTGGATGAGATCGACATAACATACGACCGACGCGGCTTGCGCTAAGGGTGAACTAAACTAAACTGAACTGAACTGTCTGAACCCTCAAGCCACTGTCAGGTGATGTATTTATAGGTTAAAGACGGGGGGGGGGACCTTATGTGACAGGGGCGTCTGAGAAAGGGCGCCTTTACCTGTCCAGGTGTGAGAGGGGTCTCTGCATTCCAACACATGTGACAGTGTGGGTGGCCTGTCGTGGGAATTGTGAATCTACCTGATTTATGACTTCCATATTTAGACTCTGTTGTTTTGGCAATACTATGCTCGATCTCTGCTTTAGCTCAACTCTTAAATCTATTACAGATTTTATTTATTTATCCACTTTGTACAAATTACATTACATAGGGTGATGTAAAGACACAGATTAATCATGCGCATAATTATTTATAGATGTGTTTCTATATACAACATGACAATCTTGTTATAAGTTATCTACACAATATGAGGTTGTTGTTTTAAATTACCATAGATGGGCCCCGGGAGTGAAAGGGTTTATCCGGGTTTAGGCGGGTAAAGCCTCTCTAACACAGGTAAGTAATTAAAATTTCTTTTAATTAATTTAAACTGTGAGGGTTAAAAAGGGCTATAACAAAATGATATTTGTTGGATATATAAAAGTGAAATAAAAATGACATTTTGTTTGATTAACAAAAAAGATGATTAAAATAAAATGATGACATAAAAATTCACATTCTAAGAGAATATTGGTGGGCGTTGGACAGGGTTAGTAGTTAAAGAATAAGCAATTGTGAGATTTACACATGCAATCAAATACTTAGGTCCAGGTGCAAAGCGAGGATATGGACTTGAGCGTCTTCCTAGGCAATGTTTCACCTGTGATCCTGTATAGGGTAACAGTGCTTTGTCACAATTGTAGTGTTATTGGGTTGAAAAGTTGTTGAAGAATATGTAATTGTTAGAAGTGCTCATGTAAACCAAATACTCAGATCCAGGTGCAAAGCGAGGATATAGACTTGAGCTGTCTTCCTTGGCAATGTTTCACTTGCGATCCTATATAAGGGTTACAGTGTTTTGTCACAATTTTAGGATTATTGGGTTAAAAGTTGTTGAAGAAAAGTTGCTTATTAATATGATTGAGAAAGGAGTGAAATAGAGCCATGCGATAAGTAGAATTGTAGCGACAGTAGGTGATCTGACTTGACTCGAAATCAAAGGTTGAATGTAGTCCGCTAGAGCTGAAAAAAAAAGTTGAAAGTTGAAAAAAGTGAACGCTTTGTGTATGCGTTGGTGATTTGCTCTGCGGATGAAATGAAATAAACTCTTGAAGCGTGTTCAGACCAGAAGTTTGGATTTGTAAGTCTGGGGAACTGTGTTCTCAAAGAGTTTGTTGAATTACGAAATCAAAAAATAAATTGTCAAGCAGTGCTGTCGTTTTTCTACGTTGTTGTGACGCAATGACTGAAAAGATAGTGATGAAAAATATAGGGGATTGGTTAAAGAATATGATTGTTGAAAACGATTGTTGTAGATGCCCGATAGTGGATGATAAACTTTGTCAGATAATAAAGGTATTTAAACAAATAAAATATAGTGAATAGAAATATAGAAATATGATTGCGGGTACAAAAAGTGTAAGTGGACAAAATTAAGCCTGTAATATATAAAATATATAATAAATAATAAAATAAAAATATTTTTTGAAACAATTAGATGTTTTACAATACTAAAATGAATATCATGAAAAATAAAAGTAAATTTGATTAAAGGTTTTTTTTTTTTTTAATGTTGGATTAAAAAATTTGTTTATATAATTGAAAGGTAAGAATAAGAATAATTATTCAAGATTTTATACAAAATTTATAATATAATTGAAGGTTATTAATGATTGGATAAATTTTAAGTAGTGTAAAATTGAACAAAAATTGTCTCTTTTGACGAAAAGTTACAGTTGTGGTGTGTGACTAGATTATATCCCTTTGGTAACATTGGTGTTTCTATGACTCTGAAACTGGGAATATGTGAAATGATCTTTTCGTTTGTCCTCAATGCTGGTATGTAGAGAATGATTTCTCTTTCGCGCGTTAAAAAGTCTATATAAGACTTAACCAAATTGTTTTAATTGGTGTTATCAATTAACATGTAAAATGTTTAAAGTATGTTGTGTTGTGATATCTCGTTGGTGAGATTTGTGAGATTCTCGAGGAAATCTAAATGAGTAGTGTGACACATGTGTTCAAAATAGCGTCATGAAGCTAGCGGTCAAGAAGATCTGCCTTGAGGGGGAAGAGAGGGCATGTCCAAAGATATTCTCAAAAGATAGTAGTGACCAAGGGAGTGGCGTCAAAAAGGGCGTCCACTTCCTTTTTTTCACGGAAATTCTATTTTTGGGGTGGTCACACATGTGGGATGGCTTGCTATGTTTGAGATTTACTCTAAACTGACTTTCTCTCTTTTGTTGAGTTGGCAATTTACTGTTATAATTGAAAGATATGATTTTCTCGGTGTTTTGTAGTTGTTGTGTTTCGAATTTAGTTTAGACTTAGAAAAATGTTATTAGGTGATGTCAGGTTTAGATGTGTGGTGAAAGTTCGACTTTCAACGTGGACACGCTTTGAGTTGAGATGTGGTGTCACAGGCGTGAAGGCGTCTTTGGCCTGAAAAGTGAAAAAGTTTTGTGGTGTGGCACTGTGACACGAAGTGAGAAATGTGAATAAAAAGGTGTCACGTGAAGTCTTAGTTTGGCACAAAATCTAACCTGTTTCACCATGAATAACAAATTTAATAAAGTCATGGGTGGTTGTTGTATGAAACACATCGAGAGAATATTTGACTGTTAGTGGATTTGGCAAGTTTAATGTGAAATTATTTTATTGTGGCGACGAGATATAGAGTTAAGTGGAGGCTTGTGTGGCTCAAGATTTGGATTTGTGTGTTAAGTCGCGCACTAAAAATGGTTGCCAATTGTATAAAGTGATGTGTGAGTGTTGTAACATTTGTTGAGAGAGATGTATGATGATTGAATATGCATGTAAAAGGAAAGATGAGGGAGTGTATTTATCCTCGAATATTAACGATTGTAATAAGTTTGGCGGTCTGTGACTTAATTTAGCTACTGGCGTGGTAGTTGTTTTTCCTAGTGGTGTTTTTGAAGATATTGTATCTTTCGATTTTTGCAATTAAAAAAATAAAATGTGTTTCACCTACGTTAATTTATATTTAAAAATTGATATTTTTGATCGTTGATTATGGTAGCGTAAAGATGTTCCTTGTAAAAAGGCAATGTCGTGAGAGTTACAAATAATTTGAATTGGGCGCTTACTTGAAATGGTGAACATTACCAAATTTTAAGAATTGATAAAGATATTGGTCTTTTGGTATAAAGATAACTAATAAGTAAAACAAAAATAAGTTGAGAATTATGATGAATGAGATTTTTTTTTAAAAATAATAATAATGAATTTTTTTATTTTTTTTTAAGTCGTAGCTTTGGATAATGCCATTTTAGGTAAATTTAGGAAAGGCATGTAAGATTAGTGAATTAGTAAAAATGCGTGATGGGCGAATTTTTTTTTAAAGTAAAATTGAGAGTAATAACTTGAAATTTATAATCTGATTAAAAATTAAAGTAAATTTGATCAATGAAAATGTGAAAGTTTTAAAAATTGAATTAAAAAATGGTATAAAAAAAGGTAAAAATTGATTTTAAAATGCTTAAAGTGAAAATATAAATACAAAATTTATAGGGAATCAAGTTTTGAACTTGAGGATAAAGTTGAGGTAGGTTTTTTTAAAAACTTACAGTTGTGTGAAAGTTCAGTCAGGAAACTTGGTCTTGGCTTGTATTCCTGCTGACGTTGAAGACGCTCCATGTAGAGCTTGTAGACGCTTGTAGCTTCTGTGAAGTTGATTGTGGCTTGTTGCCTTGAGCATTGTCTCGACGATGTCAAGTCGAAGGTGTGGAACTTGTCACAGGGTTTGGGCAACATCGCTGCTCGGTTTCCATGTCGTGTGGGAAGTTCGGCTGTGTCGTTGGGGTGGTCAGACAGCTTGCTCCCGACGATGGCGATCGGTTAGCGGGTATGTGGAAGTCCGTTGGGGCGGCGTTTCTTCCGTAAATATCGTCTCTTGTTGGGGGGAGAGATTGCTTGGTTGTTTCGTTGGACTGGCGGGTTTGTTCCTCCATCTTCGCTCTTTCTCGCTTCCTATCTGATCAGTCTTCTTACCTTTTCGTTGTGTCATCCTTCGTTTTGGTCATCCTGTCGACTTATCTGTGATGTTATGAGATGTGAATTCCAGTAGCTTTTGTAGAGATCCTGTCGACTTGATTGTGATGATGAGTTGCTGTCGACTTATCTGTGATGAGATCCTGTCGACTCATGTAATGAGATGAGAACTCCGGTAGCTTTTGTAGAGATCTGTCGACTAGAAATGTGATGTGGTGAGGTATCCTGTCGACTACTGAAATAAATAGTTGAAGTCCTGGTAGCTCTTGTTGTACTGTGTTGACCAAGAGGAACAGTCAGGATGTAGAGTTTTCCAGTACCTCTCTGCACCTTGGAAGACCTTTAAAAGTTCTCACAAAATACAGGCAGTCGTGGTCGAGGCAGAGTGGAAAAGCTTGGGGATATCCATACACAAAAAACGAAGACACAGTTGCACTAAGAAAGTTCCGTTAACAGATAAAAGCTGAGCTAGAAGCGCAAGATGGAGATAGACGAATTCTTCCTAACTACATGTTGGATGAGATCGACATAACATACGACCGACGCGGCTTGCGCTAAGGGTGAACTAAACTAAACTGAACTGAACTGTCTGAACTGTCAAGCCACTGTCAGGTGATGTATTTATAGGTTAAAGACGGGGGGGGGGGGGGACCTTATGTGACAGGGGCGTTTGAGAAAGGGCGCCTTTACCTGTCCAGGTGTGAGAGGGGTCTCTGCATTCCACCACATGTGACAGTGTGGGTGGCCTGTCGTGGGAATTGTGAATCTACCTGATTTATGACTTCCATATTTAGACTCTGTTGTTTTGGCAATACTATGCTCGATCTCTGCTTTAGCTCAACTCTTAAATCTATTACAGATTTTATTTGTTTATCCACTTTGTACAAATTACATTACATAGGGTGATGTAAAGACACAGATTAATCATGCGCATAATTATTTATAGATGTGTTTCTATATACAACATGACAATCTTGTTATAAGTTATCTACACAATATGAGGTTGTTGTTTTAAATTACCATATACATATATTTAAAAATACAATGTACAAAATAAAATACAATATATATAACAAATACAATACAAAAACATTTATGATAGCTTAAAAAATAACATTTTTCTACTTTTTCTTAATTTTTCCTTACTGCATACTTTACTATATAATGAATTTTCCCCTTATATAAATAAAGAAATGAATCATAGATGAATGCACATTCAAAAAAAAATCACCGTAGAAAAAAAAACCTACTAGACATAGAACCCCTAAATCTTCTACGATGTGGAAGTTTACTCTTGGGATGGGATAAAAATACATAATTAAACGTTGGCCGGGAGTTAATTGGGAAGGTAAGATGAGGTCGGATTTCTCTTAGAGCTTTCACCGAAAATTGCCTTCCTACTTTGATCCAATATTTGCCATCACATTGGCTCCTTTAGCTGGTATTACTTGGAGAATCTCTCTCAGATCTAACGCTTAGTCCTAACTTTCTAGCATTTTTTTTTTATCAT
>CP092876.1:14678928-14728412 GCA_030710605.1 Cordylochernes scorpioides | reverse complement strand
TTCATTCGCGATCGAACATTGTGGCCCACTGTATGTATTACATCCCAAACACGATGCGACACCAGCCATCTCTGTCTTGAGCTCTAGGTAACATTTCGGTGACCGTTAAGCCAATGAGTTCCTTTAATTGGTCCTTCTTCTCTTATTACAATCATTTTATCCGTGATCGAACGTTGTGACCCACTGTACATATTACATCCCAAACACGACGCCAGCCATCTCTGTCTTGAGCTCGATGTACCATCTCGGAGACCGTTAAGCCAATGAGTTTCTTTAATTGGTCCTTCTTCTCTTATTACAATAATTTTATTCGTGATAGAACGTTGTGACCCATTGTACGTATTACATCCCAAACACGACTCCAGCCATCTCTGTCTTGAGCTCGATGTACCATCTCGGAGACCATTAAGCCAATGAGTTCCTTTAATTGGTCCTTCTTCTCTTATTACAATAATTTTATTCGTGATAGAACGTTGTGACCCATTGTACGTATTACATCCCAAACACGACTCCAGCCATCTCTGTCTTGAGCTCGATATACCATCTCGGCGACCGTTAAGCCAATGACTTCCTTTAATTGGTCCTTCTTATTACAATAATTTTATTCGTGATCGAACGTTGTGGCCCACTGTATGTATTACATCCCAAACACGACTCCAGCCATCTCTGTCTTGAGCTCGATATACCATCTCGGCGACCGTTAAGCCAATGACTTCCTTTAATTGGTCCTTCTTCTCTTATTACAATAATTTTATTCGTGATCGAACGTTGTGACCCACTGTATGTATTACATCCCAAACACGATGTGACACCAGCCATCTCTGTCTTGAGCTCGATATACCATCTCGGTAACCGTTAAGCCAGTGAGTTTCTTTAATTGGTCCACGAGGCATGTCGGTGGGCGTCCAGGTATGTGTCGCCCAGAAATATTTCCGGTTCTCACATATACTTTTAAATATATACTATATGCCCGGATGAAAAAAGAGGAGGTGGAGCAGTAATAAGCTTGCTAAAAAACCTGGACTCAGCTGGCCCGGCTGATAGTAACCTTTAAGGGCTCCGGGAATAGAGGATGTTTAAAAAAAAGTTTTTATTTTTATATTATATAATTTATATATATGTTTATCTAAAGAGACATAGGTCGCCTCTCCCGTCAAAATAGACGTCAGAACTAGACGCCATCTATTGACCGTCGCCGCAAACTAGCGGCCTCGGGTCGGTGACAAAGCCACAACACCAGCTTTGGCAAACTGAAAAGCGTCAACCTAGAGACCATGGTTTCGGGCTAATGGCCCTCGTCAGCCTAGGACGGACGTCTGACGTCTATTTTGACGGGAGAGGCGACCTTTGTTTCTTTAGATCAATATCCTCCCGGCAAAATTTCCATCTATATATATTTATATTTCAATATACCATATTGTATACATTTTGAATATATTCAATCTTACCTCAAGCGACTTATTCACCGTGGTTTGTCAGAAACACAATACAAAGAAACGATCTCGCACAAAATTGAAGATATCAATGGATATACGAGTACGAGGGATATACGAGATTAAAAAAAAATCGTTTAAAATTTCAATGAAGTGACATATCTAATGAGCAATAATCTCCCTGAGCGATTCGGTTTTGTAAAACTCGACCTGAACTAATCTAAGCTATACAATAAGAGACCATCTTAAAGAAGGAACAAAAGTTAACAGCGACATGTTTCTTTTATTAATGCTGTAAATTCGGCAAGTTTTCGGACTTTGACGTCCTTCAATAGACAACTTTCCAAGAAACTAGAAGATAATATATAAATGTTATAAATTAAAAAAAAAATAGATTTTCTGCTTGATTTTTGATCATGTTGAGGATTATGGTAATGCAGTCGTGGTTAAAATCTTGAAATAAAAATAATAATGGTGTCGATCAGAGATTTCTTTATTTGAGCTAAGGAATGAATAAAATACATAATTTGGTAAAAGTACTGCCTGGCTTAAGGCGTAAGAATAAAAAAATGAAAAGCTTATTTACATAATGTACAAAAGTTTTGAGCCGGCCAACGAGGAACAACAACAATGAGTATTTATAGGGAAAGCGTGACCTCTGGCGGTCGATTTAACAGAGTATTTGAATCGATGAAATATAATTTTAAATAAAATAATATTTTAATATAACATATATACAGGTAAATATTTACATAATTAGAACTTTTATTAGTGAAATAAATTATTATTATACAAAATTGTTTTCTCTTTATCTTTGTAAACAAATTTGTTTTGAGGAAAGGAGACAAGGAATATTCATTGTTATAATTGTTTATACAATATAATATAATGCGACCCGTTATTGTAAAATGACATTTGAAAACCATTCCGCATGTGTTTCTCCGTTCGGAAAAATATATCCAGGGTAGCCTAGTGGACATGGCATCTGCCCGGTAAGCGGAACACTGTGGGTTCGATTCCCATCCCTGGACATTTTTATATTTCCGTTTATCATTACTCTTCACAATTCACCCTTTTATACCTCATCCTAAAGGTTGGAAATAATCGTTATTTCTCCATGAAATAAATTTTGATTTTTCGTTGAAAAGAAACACATGCGGGGTGGTTTTCAAATGTCGTTTTATAATTGTTTATAATTAGAAGTTCTATTATGTTTCCAAAAAAAGGAATGATAAGAGCTCACAATCTGTGACGTTGATGGCAGTTCTGGATTGGAAAGCAAACATCCTGAGGTTTCTTAGATTGGCCCTTCACAATTCTCCAGGAAGTCCTAAATAAGACTCCAGAATAAATATTCAGAAGTCTGGGAAGTTTTATTCTTAGCTGAAGATCTTCCTATATCTTTTTATAATAAATTCTTCTTATAAAAACGTTTAAAATAGTGTTAAAAGTATACAGTTATATTAAATTCGAAACTATTATAGACGCGTATGATTATTTTACAAAAATAAACAATTTCTACTGCCCTTACTGTAATGGAAAATTAATAGGCGTCTATAAGTAGAAATTGTTTATTTTTAAAAAGAATCATACGCGTCTATAATAGTTTCGAATTTTGATAATAGATGGCGCACTAATGCATCATATTACAGTTATATCTTAAATATCATTAAATAAATACTATAATATTTTTAATTATTTATTTTCAACGATATAATGACCCGCTGTTACTATTTTCAAGGAAAACAAATATCACAATATTTATATTGGTGGTCTGTGGAATGTGGTTTAAACCGTTGTTTTTCGACCGCTATGACCCGGGATTGAATCCCGCATTGGGAACTTTTTTCTAGTTAAAAATAAAAAGAAAAACAACGAATAAATAAACGATATTGTTATGTAGGTATTGTAAGAAATATATATACACCAATACCTCGCTTTGCGTCGTTTCGTTTTGCGTTTTTTTCGAAGTTGCGTCGCTGCTTAATTTTTACTGATTTTCACTGTGCGTCGTTAGATTTTCAAAGTTGCGTTGTTTTGAATTCGAGTCTTTAATTTTTTTTTTTTGAATTTTTTTTACTAAAATATGGAAACACCTTTGTTTTTGATTGCGCCTTGACATATTTTCACTTTGCGTCGTTTCAATTTGCTTCGTGTTTTTTTGGAACGTAACCCCGACGCAAAGCTAGGTATGGGTGTATATATTATTTTATTAAAATATTATTAATATTTACATATTTTATTTCCATCTCTGTAAACTTCCCTCAATGCTTATCTGGTAATATCAATTTGTCCTTGCCTTAAATAAATTTCCGTGTCATCCTGAAGTTTGTCTTTCCTAATTTTCTATGTCACTTATGGTAGAGATGCTGGGTAAATTAAGGAAGACACACTGAATATTGATGAGAATATCTTGAGAATATGGGTAGTGTGATCTACATTTTCAAAGACTGACTCCAAGATTCCTCCGTCGTTTCAAAGTCAATACTTCCTTACAAGATGACGATGTTCCTATTAACGATACAACGATATTTTCTACATTACAAACAAATATAGTGCAATATTTTTTTAACAGTTGCAATGACACGCCATATCCACAATAAGGATAAAATTGTGTGTAAATATGAAATTATATACAAATCAAATCATCGTGAAATTTACATAGCTAAACATTGGTAAGCACGCAAATTACATATTGGATGTCACATTTTGCATATAGTAATTAGAAATAGTATCTTGAAATATGTACACCGTATGAAATGTTTACACAAAATTGCCATTTACAACAATAAGAACAACGTATAGACCAAGTAAATTAATCACATCCAATGATTACATCAGAACGAGTCAGTGGCCAACAGTCAATTCTCTATATATTACAATATAGTGAAATATGAAATGGCTTCGTTAGGATTCAGTCTGAATGAATGCTTGTTTGAAAAACATTGTTTCAGCAATCTTAGAAGGAGATTATATCGTGACATACTTTTTCTTGTTCCCTAAACTGAAGAGGCCCATGAAGGGACGACGTTACGCTACGCTTGACGAGATAAAGACGGCATCGAAGGAGGAGCTGAAAAAGATTTTTTTTTTAAATGATTTTTTGAAGTGCTTCGAAGATTGGAAAAACCGTTGTCAGAAGTGTATAATATCTCATGGGGATTACTTTGAAGGGGACAAAATAGGTATTCATGAATAAATAAATAATTTTTGAAAAAACACAAAAGTCGCGATACCTTTTGAACACACCTCGTACACAATGCACACACATCGGACACTATAGCGGTGGGGAAGACCACCTGGCTAATTGTAAATTTTATCGATGTAATTTTTATTCTGTGAATATTAACTAAGAAGTCAATAAATATATTTTAATTGTCAATTGTCACACATAACACGCAACACATCAATCAATAATTAAAAAGGCATATATTGGATCAAAACATCATTTATTTTACCAATATTTCAGTTGGCTGAACGCTAACCTTTATCAAGGTGTTAAAATATATTTAATATGGCACATTAAAAAAGGTACATTAAATATGTTATAACACCTTGATAAAGGTTGGCGTTCAGCCAACTGAAATATTGGTAAAATAAATTATATTTTGATTCAATATATGTCTTTTTAATAAAATGTTTATTTATGGTTTGCTCTATTTTCAAAACATCAATCAATATTAATCTACTATTTATTTTTGACCCGACATTTCAACGATTCTTACTTCCATTATTATCAAAGGCAATTGTACATTGGAATCCTAACTTCAATTAAAATATGTAATTATATACACCTATCCCCCGATTTACAAGGTACTTGTTTTACGCGTTTTCGTTTTTACACGGTTTTCCAAATAAGTTTTTATTTTTTATTTTTATCGCACTATACTGAATGCTACTATGATTGAACACATACGCTGTGTACACATCTCACGAGGAATCCCGAGCTTATGTGCTGACTTGCTGCACACGCACACTCTGTCTGTATTTCTAATTTTTAAATATTTTCAATTTTAGATTTACACATTTTTCTCAGGAACGTATCTACCGTGTAAATCGGGGGATAGGTGTATTTTATTTTATTACAACTATACACTCATAGACTTAAGGAAGTTAAGGAACTTGAAGATTCTTTTCAAAGATAAAAATCATTGACGTAGGCGAAGGAATTTGTTAAAGAATGGAACGACTTTTTAGTTTGTTGTTAAGTGGTTCTGTTGCTATGGAGAAGTTAAAAGAATTGAGTGAAGGCATCTCAATCCTACCCTTCTGCCAACTTGGACAACTAAGAGGTTTTTGTATTATTGTTGAGTTTAGCTTCAATATTGTTCATTAGGATAGTTATGAATTTTAATAATTTTACTGATAAATTTTACTTTATGAAATACCTCGTGGTTCATAAATTTCGTTTAATATAATTAAATACAATAAAAATGTGCAGAAAAATGATATTAGTGTTGTCTAATGAGACATCTCTCCCATCAATTTTGAATCAGAACGATTCACTGTACATCACTATTGTAAATGAGAACCGAAGCCCGAAACCATGGTATACAGGTTGGGGTTTTGTTTGAATTAACCAAAACTGGTGTTTGAGCTCATCCTTTCTCATCAACTGATGAGGCCCAAAGAGCTCGAACCATGGTAAACAGGTTGGCTTTTTGTCTGAATTTGCCAAAAACTTCAGTTTTTATCATTCTTTATCATCAACTATTGAGAGCCAAGGTCCTAAACCATGGTATACAGGTTGGCTTTTTGTTTGAATTTACCAAAACTGGTGTTTTGGCTCATTCTTTATCATCAACTATTGAGAGCCAAGGCCCTAAACCATGGTATACAGGTCGGCCTTTTGTCTGACTTTTCCAAAACTTTTGTTGGGGGTAATTCTTTATCATCAACTATTGAGGGCCAAGGCCCTAAACCATGGTATACAGGTCGGCCTTTTGTCTGACTTTTCCAAAACTGTTGTTGGGGGTAATTCTTTATCATCAACTATTGAGGGCCAAGGCCCGAAACCATGGTATACAGGTCGGCCTTTTGTCTGACTTTTCCAAAACTGTTGTTGGGGGTAATTCTTTATCATCAACTATTGAGAGCCAAGGCCCTAAACCATGGTATACAGGTCGGCCTTTTGTCTGACTTTTCCAAAACTTTTGTTGGGGGTAATTCTTTATCATCAACTATTGAGAGCCAAGGCCCTAAACCATGGTATACAGGTCGGCCTTTTGTCTGACTTTTCCAAAACTTTTGTTGGGGGTAATTCTTTATCATCAACTATTGAGGGCCAAGGCCCGAAACCATGGTATACAGGTCGGCCTTTTGTCTGACTTTTCCAAAACTGTTGTTGGGGGTAATTCTTTATCATCACCTATTGAGAGCCAAGGCCCTAAACCATGGTATACAGGTCGGCCTTTTGTCTGACTTTTCCAAAACTTTTGTTGGGGGTAATTCTTTATCATCAACTATTGAGAGCCAAGGCCCTAAACCATGGTATACAGGTCGGCCTTTTGTCTGACTTTTCCAAAACTTTTGTTGGGGGTAATTCTTTATCATCATCTATTGAGGGCCAAGGCCCGAAACCATGGTATACAGGTCGGCCTTTTGTCTGACTTTTCCAAAACTTTTGTTGGGGGTAATTCTTTATCATTAACTATTGAGAGCCAAGGCCCGAAACCATGGTATACAGGTCGGCCTTTTGTCTGACTTTTCCAAAACTTTTGTTGGGGGGTAATTCTTTATCATCAACTATTGAGAGCCAAGGCCCTAAACCATGGTATACAGGTCGGCCTTTTGTCTGACTTTTCCAAAACTTTTGTTGGGGGTAATTCTTTATCATCAACTATTGAGAGCCAAGGCCCTAAACCATGGGATACAGGTCGGCCTTTTGTCTGACTTTTCCAAAACTTTTGTTGGGGGTAATTCTTTATCATCAACTATTGAGAGCCAAGGCCCTAAACCATGGTATACAGGTCGGCCTTTTGTCTGACTTTTCCAAAACTTTTGTTGGGGGTAATTCTTTATCATCAACTATTGAGGGCCAAGGCCCGAAACCATGGTATACAGGTCGGCCTTTTGTCTGACTTTTCCAAAACTTTTGTTGGGGGTAATTCTTTATCATCAACTATTGAGGGCCAAGGCCCGAAACCATGGTATACAGGTCGGCCTTTTGTCTGACTTTTCCAAAACTTTTGTTGGGGGTAATTCTTTATCATCAACTATTGAGGGCCAAGGCCCGAAACCATGGTATACAGGTTGGCTTTTTGTCTGAATTTGCCAAAACTGTTGTTGGGGCTCATTCTTTGTCATCAATTGATATGGGCTAAAGCCCGAATCTACGTTATTCAGGTTGGCTTTTTGTATGAATTTGCCAAAACAGGTGTTACCCATCATTCTTTATTTCATCATTAGTAAGGAGGTTTACTAGTGATGAAGTACAATGCACCGTTCTGATCCACAATTAAAGGGAAAGGTACCTCTTTTAATACCTATAATCAAATATCTCTTCTCGAATTCAGTAGAAATGATCGTGAGTAGTTCCCAATGAAAATTTACTTATTAAACATTCTTTCAACCAACTTCTAGAGGATCGGTCAGTGAAGGAGAGGTGTAAATAGTCGAATTTTGGCAACCACGACTCAGGATATAATCCTACATTCGGTATTTTTTCCCCTGAGTTAAATATTGTTTGTAAAACAACACTTGAAGTTACACCGCATGAGTTTCTTTTCAATAAAAAATCCAAGGGTTCGATTCCCATCCCTGGACACTTTTAATTTCCGTTCATCATTACTCTTCATAATTCACCCTTTCATACCTCATCCAAAAAGGTTAGAAATAGTCAATATTTCACCTTGAAATAAATTTTGATTTTTCATTGAAAAGAAACTCATGCGGTGTAACTTCAAGTCTTGTTTTACAATCACAAACCACAGTGTATTTTATTGTAAAATATTGCTTAAAGGGCACTTGATTCTTGCAGAAGTCTAATCCCACCAGTGAGTGCAAGTAACCAAATGTGACTTACACACTTGTAAGTTATAAAGTCGAACTGCTTCTACATGCGTAGATATGTAGTGTACTTACAGAGAAAAAATATAGTCGTAAAATACCCACCATGGGTCGCTGAACCACAGATAATGGAGTGCCGAGCCGTGCGACCCCTGCTCAGGGAGGTGTTCACTTCCTGCGATGTGTCCCTGGATCTGCAGGCCAGGCGCTTCTGCGTTGGCCTCCATTTGAAGACAATGAAAGTTACAAGTGTGGCGAAGGCTACCATCTACAAGTACCATCTTTGTCTTGTGGTGGAGGTAATGCCAGCCATCACATTGACATGCCCACTCTAGGGAAACGCACTCTCGCGGTTCATCGGTGGCGGAGTCTTTCCCGTGGTGAGTTCCACTAATGAAGTAACTTTTGTATATATTTTATTCATATATGTGTATATATTTATATAAATTATTTTAATATATATGTTACATAAAAACTTATTTTTTATTTTAAAATTATAAATCTTAGAACAAATTACTCTCTACTTAAATCGACCGCCAGATGTCGCAGCTTTCCCTATATAAAACCCATTGTTTTTGTTTCCTGTTGGTTCTATTCATTCTGGTTAGCAGCCCCGTAAATAAAGATATTTCTGTTTCCCGTTGGCCGGCTCAATCTCTTGTACATATGTAAATAAGTCTTTACCTTTATTATTCAAGCCTTAAGTAAGGTAATACTTTCTCAAATTATGTATTTTATATTTTATAAGCTTAATTAAAACAAACTAGAAAAATAATGATTTAAACAGTTTTTATTATTTATATCACGACTGCAATATCACAAATATACTCATATATCTAAAAATAATCAGCAAGTAATAATTCTATAACTTTAATATCAACCTCAAGCAAATAATAATCATTCTTTCATTCTGAAAACATTAAATTAATATAAATATATTAAATAATTATTTTCAGAATGAAAGAATGATTATTATTTGCTTGAGGTTGGTATTAGAGTTATTCAAATATATTCATATATATTTTCATAATTATATAATCTCCATTTATCTGTATTATACTAACTTAAACACGTATACAAACTTATACTAACACATTATATATGTGAATGAATGATATAATTCAGCAGGTTTTATCTCTCTCAATCTCTGCTCTTCCTGCAAACAGAAAAGCCTGGACCAAGCCGTCCTCCTCTTTAAACGCCCGTCCTGTTGAGGCACTACCCCCCGCTGCTATTGTCGTCGCAGATCATCCTCCCAGCGATACAGAGAAAACAGGAGAAGTGGTCGAATTATCTCCTTATCCACCCGAAAAACAGGATAAACCTCAAGTGCCTGAATCTCCGCTAGAACGGCGCACTATGGTTGAGATTCATATCGACGCTCTCCTGATCTGGGCCTGAAGAGAGAAAATAGCTTCCAGGCGCTTTAGCACAACGGGGAGATATACCGGCTTCGTGTCCAATCAAGCGCTGAACAGAGAAAGGCCATTGGCATCCTGGCCAGCGAGCTAATGGATCTTACAGGGGAAACTAGTAGTACCCTGTACAAGAAGATATCTCGCACCAGGAACTCTGCTCGACAGCCCAAATGAACTTCGGAATTGCAAACACGAAAACGTGTGTCATCGTCGCTCTTCGCCGGAGAATCCAGCTCTGCTGTTTTCTTAAGAAGCATGAGACAAATCTGCTTTCTGCAGGACAAGAGCAACGTCATGTTCCTGGACGACGTAGGATACCTCTGCCATGGCTATATCGCCGTTGTTGTGCCCGAAACGATCACCGTGGGTTCAGGCCTCGCCTGGGTCTTCGGACCTCACCTTCCGGAGAGTCTCCCGTGGGACGCCCACGTCTTTCAGGCTCCTGAAGAGCGCTACCGCCAGCTCCAGACCATCGCAGCTCTAGCGTATGAAAAATATGTGTGGATCCTCGGTAATCTGAATATCTCCGAGGAGTCGGCTAAGGACCTGGCATCGGGTACAGGAGAAGCCCTCGCGTAGTTACTGGACCAAGCCGACATAGTCGATGCTGCCCTGGAGTACATCAGGGTGGCTATAATCGGAAATCGGGTCGATGCCCGTCGCCTGGACAGAATTCTTTTTCCATCAAGCTTCTGAGACCGCGTTACCCAATACCAAACTATCGACTACGCCTCCTCGGACCACTGTGCCGTCCTGATCCAAGTGGGAGAATCAGCTCCTACAATACTTCCCTGCATCGGCAAGCTGTTACAGTAAGACCTGTTGATCAATCGAATGGTAACGTTCATCGATAAAATATCGGAAGACCTAGAAAATCATTTATATCGATGTTATGGGAAAAATGGAACAGGATCAAGGCAGATCTTGTCGCGGAGAAATGGTCATTTGAGCTTATCGTCACCGAGTCCGGCGGTGGATACATCGAATCGGAAAGCCACTTCCTGAGGCAGAGACTGGAGGACCACAGTGTTCACTCCGACTATCCTTCCTTGTCGGACTTCGAGCGTTCCCTCCGACCCAGATGTCGCCCTCTTCCCACCTACACCGACGACGACGGCAAAGACGGCTAGGACGTTTCCTTATGGAATACTTCAGTAGGCGCTTTGACCAAGCTAATAGCTCGGCAGAACCTAGCTGAAGTGACCCCCTTAGATTTCGATGAGTAGGGCCATCTCTTTCTCGGCGACATCTCCCGCAACCAGATGGCGTCAACAATCCACCGCCTGCCAAACAGCGGTGCCTCGAGAGATTGGATAGCTAACCCTGCGAGTTTGTAATAAAAATTGACGATTTCTTCATTCGATTCTGCGGGGCTTTGAATCTATCTTCAAGCCACCGCAAGGTCATTCTGCTGGCCCGGGTTTATAGGCATTTCGTCCAATCAGCCTCCCAACAACTGCCTACAGGATCCCCAATGGCGTGCTCATGGGCCGTCTTTGGAAAGAGCATCGGGCTTTGGTAAGGTTCCTGGAAGCATCGGACGGATTCTTCTCGGAATTTTCCTGGACATCTGATTATTTCACTGTCCTGAGCTGCACAATTTCTACCCGGAACGCCGTCGTCTTCCAGGCCTCCTATCTGATGGGGCTGCTGGAGCGAAACATCGCGAGGTGGTCTCCCTTCACCCGTAACCTGTCATTGGTAGGTCGTGGTCAAGAGCCTAGTTGTGGGATCCATCCTGTATCACCTCCCCAGCTACGTTCCACCTGAAAACAATATTGAGTAGCTGTAGGCGCGGCTGGCGTTCTTCGTGTAGGAATAGTGCTGAGTCTAGTCGTTTCAAGGGAAATCCTGGCGATTCCAGATTCCGAGGGGGACGTCGTCCAGCTGGACATCGCGGGTCAGCTTAGGCTTGGCTGCCTAAAGGGATCCAGACCTCATTGCGCGGTCCCGACAACGGCTATTTTTGGCTGGTCCGCAGTCGGGTTTGGCTGACCCCGCAGATTCCTGAGGTCAGACTTTCGCCGAGGAGGAGACTGCCAGACCTCTGAGAGGCGGTGTCCAGCGTCCTTTTTCAGGACCGCTGAGGTCCCTGCATCTTCGAGGCGACAACAGATTCCTGCGGCCGCCAGACCTGCTGGCTTACGAGCGCTGGCGACAAGCGACCATTGGAGACTTTTTAATGGTTCCTCTGTCCTAGCGCTCTCAACACGGGCTGCTCTCCTGGACGCGCGACACCTAGAGCCCTTCTTCCAGGCATTCTTTCCTGTAGTAAAACGCCATCTCCATCAATTATGCGGAGCACGAGGCGGAGACCATCGTCCTGCGGTGCTCAACAACGCTCATTACCTCACTCACCAGCCAGAGAGCTCACTGGACAGTGAACTAGAAACGGCTGCAGCAGGATACCGTTGGAGAACTGGCGGCGCAGTAGACTTCCAACCGTGGATGTGCCCCCGACCTGCGTTGCAACTGATTTTAGGGGAACGACGCAGACATCGCCCTACGGCTGACCTTCCATGGCCTACCACATCCTGACCATCCTGCCTCGAGCTGTGCCACCTGTGCCGCCTGTGGGTCCAGCGACGGGTCGCTAACCCACAGATACTGGAGTTGCCGAGCCGTACGACCCCTGCTCCGGGAGGTGTTCGCTTCCTGCGAGGTGCCCCTGGAACTACAGGCCTGGCTCTTCTGTGTCGGCCTCTTTGTCAAAGCATTGAAAATAACAAGTATGACGAAGGCTACCATCTACAATTACCATCATAGTCTTGAGGTGTACAATACCAACCACACATCGACCTGCCCACTTTGTAGGAAAGAACTCTGGCAGTACATCGTTGGCGGAGTCTTTCCCGCGGTGGACGCCATTGATGAAGACATTGTATATATTATATATTTACCTCTATTCATCATATTTTTTAACGTGTGTGTTATATATTTCATAATATCTATTCTTCCAGGAATAATAAAGCCATCCTACAAGCAACCCAGAGAGAGACGGAAGCGTAAAGTCCGGTCACTTGAGATACCAGCGACATTCCAAGGGGCGACCACTGGGGTCCGTTAGTTAACACCTCGAGACTTTTTAAGAAAGTTGGGGATTGTGTGCGACACGAACGGCCGCCCGGCTGTGCCGGTCCCGTCTCCCTCTCTCCCTGGGTTCCTCTTCCAACTTGTGGTGTGTTTATTTCCCTACCTTTCATACTACATATATATATTGTTGCACTGGGCTGCGGTTTGGCAGATTCTTCAGTCTTGAGTCTCTCCTCAGACGTGTCTTGCATCTTTCCAGAGCGTGTTTCAACCATCCTACCAAATTTATATAAGGGAATAATGAGATAAGTCTACTTTAAGTAGCCTCCAGAATCCTTTCTTTATTTTTCTCACATCAAAGAGAGTAGTGAAGTCACACGTGTACCTAAATACAAATGATGATAATCTAAATAATCTGTTTTAAATAAATATCATAGAATATAAAAATAAATAAATATATAATTTAAATTTCAAATATATTAAAAATAATATAAGAAATACGCCATTAATCATGATGTAACACTTCCCCCTCTCCAGAGGTCGTCACGTCCTCGTGATTGACCTCATCAATTCTTTCAAAATAGGGTTTGATTCTTGAGACATGGACAATCAATGGGTCTTGGCCAGGATTATCTTTTGGTTCAATTAAGTAATTTACGTTGGACAGCTTCTTTAATATTCTATATGGGCCAAAATATTTTCTCAATAGTTTTTCACATTTTCCGATTTTCCTAACTGGTGTCCAAACTGCCACTAAATGTCCTGGTTCATAGATTCTCTCGTTGTGTTTTTTGTCATAGTTTCTTTTCATTCTTTCCTGAGTCTTCTCTGTGTTGTTAATGACTACCTGTCTCGTCCTTGCTATTTTATCTAAGTAGTTTTCTATATATTCGTCGTAATCGTCCATGTTACTGTCCGTTGGGATATTCTCGTCGTCTAAGAGGGACATGGGTTCCCTCCCAAACAACAGGAAAAATGGAGAGTAGCCTGTGGTTTCTTGAATTGTGGTATTATACGCGTGGGTGATAAAAGGAAGGATTTCGTCCCAGTTCTTCTGATCCGTATTCACATACATGCTGATCATATTGATTAAAGTTCTATTTAGCCGTTCCGTTAGCCCGTTAGTCTGGGGGTGGTAGCTCGTTGTGAAGCAATGTTTAACTTTGCACATTTTCATAACCTCCTTCATCAAATTGCTAGTGAATTGTGAACCTCTGTCGCTGATAAGAAATCTTGGAGCCCCGTGACGTAAAAATATATGTTCGATTAAAAATGTAGAGACTTCTTTCACTGTCGCTTCTGGTACTGCCTTTGTTTCAGCATACTTGGTATAATAATCCGTCAACACAATGATCCATTTCCTTCTTCTTCTCGTTGATGGCAAGGGGCCAACAAAGTCAATTCCGATTCTTTCAAAAGGGTAGTTAGCTGGGGGAATAGGTTGTAGAAGTCCAGATGGCAACTGATTTGAACCTTTCCGACTTTGGCAAAGATGGCACGTCTTTACAAATTCGGAAACATCTTTCAGCATGGAAGGCCAATAGTATTTATTCTTCAATCGGTATGTGGTTCTGGCGACGCCCAGATGGCCATTCAGCATATGGTTGTGGTATTCACTCATGATTTCTTTCCTTCTCTTCTTTGGCACTACCAGCAACCATTCTCTACCTTCAGGATTTGGATTTTTCTTGTAGAGACACCCATTTTCTTCTTTAAAGTTCTGTGTAATTGAACGCTTGTTTCCACTAAGGTTCTCCTTAATATTCTCAATAAAATCATCCTTTTCGTCTATTATTTGATTCAAAAATAGTCTTTCATAGTCCTCGTCCCATTCGTTTTCTGGTAAGGGTCCTCTAGATAGACCATCAGCGTCCAGATGTTTTTTTCCCGATTTGTGTATAATTTCGAAATTATATTCCTGAATCTTCAGTGCCCATCGTGCTAATCGGCCGGTCGGATCTTTTAAATTCTTAAGCCAGCATAGTGCGTGATGATCAGTGACGATTTTAAAGTTCCTTCCATATAAATAGGGCCGTAATTTTGATATCGACCACACTACAGCTAAACATTCCTTTTCGGTGGTTGAATAATTTTGCTCAGGTTTACTTAGGGTTCGGCTCAAATATGATATTACCTTCTCTTCGCCACCGATATTTTGAATTAGTGTTGCGCCTAAGCCGATGTTAGAGGCATCTGTGTGAATGCAGGTGGCTGCATTTGGATCAAAGTGACCTAAAATTGGCGGATTCATAAGAGCTTTTTTAAGGTTTTGGAACGCTTCTTCCTGTTTTCCTGTCCAGATAAATTGAACATTTTTTCTGATGAGACTGGTCAATGGGTCAGCGATTAATGAGAAATCTTTAATAAATTTTCTATAATATGAGCACATTCCTAGGAATGATTGCACTTCTTTGGCCTTCTTGGGCTGAGGAAAATCTCTAACGGCTTTGATATTATATTCGGCAGGTTTTATACCCTCTTGGTTGGTTATATGTCCAAGGATCTCAAGTTCCTCGAAAGCAAATCTGCATTTCTTGGCGTTCAGTTTTAAATTAGATTCGCTGAAGCATCTGAGGACAGCTTCAAGTCTTTTAATGTGGGTTGGAAAGTCCGAGCTGTATATAATCACATCGTCCAGGTAGCAAAGGCAAATCTGCCATCTCAGATTTCCGAGGACATTGTCCATGTTCCTCTCAAAAGTAGCAGGGGCGTTGCATAGACCGAAGGGCATTACGTTGAATTCATATAACCCATGTGCAGTAGTGAAAGCCGTCTTCTCTTTGTCTCTCTCTTCAATTTCGACTTGCCAATATCCCGATTTGAGATCTATTGCTGAGAAGTACTTGGATCCTTGGAGAGTATCCATTACATCATCAATTCTTGGGATTGGATAAACATCCTTCACTGTTACTTCATTTAATTTCCTGTAGTCCACACAAAATCTGTATTTGCCATCTCTTTTTTTGACCAATATAACGGGAAAGGACCAGGGACTTGAAGATTGTCTAATTATTCCTTCTTCGAGCATCTCGTCTATTTGATCCTTTATGATGGTTCGTTCCTTAGCGCTTACCCGGTAAGGCTTGTGCTTTATCGGTTTTGCGTCTTCTGTATGAATCTGATGTTTTGCCAAATTGGTCCTACCTAACCTCGATGAGAACAAATCAGTATACTTGGCCAAAATTTGTTTTAACCTCTCTTGTTCTTTAAATGATAAATTTTTGTTTATTTGAAATTGTATTTCGTCATTTTCATTCTGCTTCTCTTTATTCTCTATAAAATTTACCCCTGCAGGAAGACTTCCATAAGCCAATGTTTGGTCTTTCATGATTTTTAAAGGTCGAGGATAAGGGTTCGTTATCCAGATATGGGTTTTCTTATCCGTGACAGTAAGCAAACTTCTTGCCAATCGAAGACCATTTGTTTGAGTCATTCTGTTGTTCTCTTCGATGACATATTCGCCATCCTCTGCTTCTATTGAGGCCCTAATCAATTTAATAGATAGTTTAGGTATAACGGTATCTGTAGTGCTCTTTATTTTTTTTAGATCATAATTGCTTACGTCATGATTACTCATCAAATTATATTTTATTGTTTCTCGTTTACAATCAATTTTAGCATTCATTTTTTTAAGGAAATCTCGTCCAAGAATAAGAGTTCGTAGATGCGCGTCCATTACTACAAATTCGTGGGATAATTCAGTGTCATCAATTTTTAAATCTAAATTAATGCTACCTACCATATCTAATTTTTTCCCATCGGGTCCTGAACACGTTTTAGTGAGACTATTTATTTCACGGCCAGCAAAAAGTGCTGTTCTTAGGTCGACCACTGAAAGATCGGCGCCTGTATCAATCAAAGCTTCGCATAACCCTATCTTGTCCACATTAATATTAATTTTGTACCTAGGGTCCAACTTTCTAATTCCATTTATGGTCGACTTGCTTTGATTGAAGGAATCAGGCGCGACACTTAGTTTAAATCTTCCAACTATTCCGTGTAGGAATATTCGTTTGTGTGTCATTACAAACATCCGCATAGAGGCGAGGCCGTGTATAATCTTTCCTTTCGTCCATTTGAAGGTTTTCTTGGCTCTTGTCTTGGGAAACTGAGGGGTCCTCTTCTACGATCCTCACAAACTTGACTCTGCAATACCGCGCTACGTGTCCTGGCTTGTTACACTTGAAACATATTGGTCTCCCGTCTTCTGTCCTATTCCTGTTTGAATCTGGACTCTTATTGTATGTTTTCCTTGGGTAGACCGGTTTTGGCTCATGAATGGGAGTGTAAAATCGTCTAGGGGCAGATACCTGGGGCAGCGGCTTGTTCTGGTAGTACCTCTGAGCGGGGGCCTGGGGCTTGGGGGTGTTCTGGTAGTACCTCGGAGCGGGGGCCTGTGGCTTGGAGGTGTTCTGGTCTGGTCTTCTGAACGACGGAGCGTTCTTCCATTGCTCTTGATGATGGGAACGAGGAGAGCGTGGTCCATTATATAGAGCCTTTGATTTTTCTATACGTTCTTGATAATTATTTTCAAACAAATCCATCTTTTTACACAATCTTAGGAGTTCGTTGGTATTCTTAGGAGGGTTTAAGTAGAGGGCAAAAGAGTATTCTTTCTTTAACCCTCCAATAACCCAATTTATTTTATTCTCTTCTTCCATTTGGGGATCGACCTTGTTGCACAGAACCAGGATATCCTCTGCAAACCTGATTGCAGGTTCATTCCACTGCTGCATTCTGTTCAGCCTCATCTTCAATTCTTCTTTGTTGGCGTCTGAGCCAAAATCCTGAATTAGGCGGCTCTTGAAATGTTCCCAGCTGGTAAAACTTATCTTGTGTAGGTCCAGCCAGGTTTTGGCGCTACCAATCATGTTCATGGCTGCATAGCGAGAAATAATATATTCTGCCCAGTGGTACAGGAAGCCAATTTCTTCAAGGGACTCAATCCATGGGCGAGGGTCTTCTGTTCCATCATATTTGGGGATGTCTATGTTGGGGTTCAAAACAACTGGGTCGGCACTTGCATCTCTACCAATTGTTGCACTGGGCTGCGGTTTGGCAGATTCTTCAGTCTTGAGTCTCTCCTCAGACGTGTCTTGCATCTTTCCAGAGCGTGTTTCAACCATCCTACCAAATTTATATAAGGGAATAATGAGATAAGTCTACTTTAAGTAGCCTCCAGAATCCTTTCTTTATTTTTCTCACATCAAAGAGAGTAGTGAAGTCACACGTGTACCTAAATACAAATGATGATAATCTAAATAATCTGTTTTAAATAAATATCATAGAATATAAAAATAAATAAATATATAATTTAAATTTCAAATATATTAAAAATAATATAAGAAATACGCCATTAATCATGATGTAACACTATATATGAATAAAGGTCATCCTTCCTTCAAAATAGATACCAAAACTAGGCGCTATTTATTGACCGTTTGCCAATTAACACACTCGGATCGGTGACAAAGCCACAATACCAACATCGGCAAACTGAAAGATTGGCGCTTTCCCAAAGTTAGTGTTGTGGGTTTGTAACCGACCCGAGTCCGTTAGTCTTCAGAAATGGTTAATAGATGGCGTCTATATTGTAGCGTATAAATCAAGTCTTGGAATACGTAAAGGTATTTATTGATGACGTCAGTACGAATAGTCGACAAATATCAACAAAACTATCTACAACTAGAGAATATCGAGCAAGCAAACTAGGTAACTCTATGATGATTTTACAAATATAAAATAATAAATCTGTTTCAACTATTTTCATTGAATAATATTAAATTATTTCTTCGCCACAATATACAGTTTTGACCGGAGAGACTACCTTCATTTCTTTAATATCCTCCCGGCAAAAAAAATCCATTTATATATATCCTTATTAACCTTATTTTATTTGCATATTTATATGTCAAAAAACAATAGAAAAAATAAAAAGGTCAGTTGCTGATATTAAAAATAAAAAAGGCATATCCTGACTAGGAGCACATGTGCTTTTCAGAAGGCAAGAACGCCATCTGATGGAACAGAAATCAACTAAACATTAATTTAACCTGTTCCATGATATTTGGCCAACCCAATTTCTTGATAAATCAAGAAAAGCCATATAAGGTATGCAAAACGTGTGTCGAAACACTGCGCTTGTGGACAAAGGGTGAAAGGCAACTGACATTTGGGATCCCTATGGTTTGGCGAGTGCCAAAAAAATTATGACAATGATTGTTACTTTTGCGTACAAGACTTTAAACACTTTAACAGGAATAGTAAGAAAAGCTTATATACAAAGACCTATATACAGCTAGACTTCCAATAACACACAGCCCAAATAGTCCCCTCCCAGTTTTTTCATCCAGTGCTAATAATCCTCTTTATGATGAATCAGAAGACACCACACAGAAAGATATCGAATTGGATGATTCTGATAGTGAGAACTATGGAGAACAAGAATGTCCAAAACGTTTTTCACAACCAAAACTGAATGATTTGACACGTGACCTGATACTTTCAAAGCATGATACGGAACTGCTTGCATCAAGATTAAAATAAATGAGCTAACTCGAAGACGAAGCCAACGTAGCATTTTATCAGACAAGAGAAAGTTCGTTCCTTCCTTTCTATCAGCAGGATGCAAATCTGGTTTACTGCACTAATTTAAAAGGCTTACTACACCTTTTAAAACTAGACGAATACCGTCCTGAAGATTGGCGTCTATTTATCGATGGCTCCGTGCGTAGACTCAAATGTGTTTTACTTCATAATGGAAATAAATAGGTATCTATTCTCATAGCGTATACAACAAAAATGAAGGAGAATGTTGAAAATATAAAAACCATCTTGAATAAAATCAAATACAATTAGTATAATTGGTTTATTTGCGTTGATTTAAAAATGGTTAACTTTTTACTGGGATTTCAAAGCGGATACACAAAGAATCCTTGTTTTTTTATGCATGTGGGATAGCAGGGTACGGCAAATACATTGGAAAACAAACAAATGGCCTCTTCGAGATGAACTTACAGTAGGAAAAGCTAATGTGATTAGCAAACCTTTGGTGTCTCGGAAAAATTAATTCTACCACCATTAAATATAAAGCTAGGTTTATGTAGGCAGTTTGTAAAGGCTCTAGATAAAGATGGAGAATTCTTCAAATATATATGTCGTTTTTTCCTGATATTAGCCTAGAAAAGATAAAAGCAGGAGTTTTTGACGGACCTCAAATCAAGAGGCTCCCGAATGAGAAAAATTTTCTAATAACCATGAATGGAATTGAAGAAGCAACATGGTCAGGCTTTAAGGCTGTAGTATATGGCTATTTAGGTAATAGAAGAGACGATAATTCCAAAGAATTTGTCCAAAATATGCTTAAGAGCTATGAAGCTTTGGGTGTAAATATGAGTATTGAGGTTCACTACTTGCATAGTCACCTGGACAAATTCCCTGATTATCTCAGTGCATATAGTGATGAACAAGGCGAGCGATTCCATCAAGACATGAAAGTGATGGAAGAGAGATATCAAGGTGTCTGGGATTGCCACATGATGGCAGGTTACTGCTGGAATCTGTCCCGCGACCTGCCGGAATACACTGATAAGAGAAAATCAAAAAGGTTGAAATTCATGAAGGATTGACTGTAGCATTTTACATATTTTTGTATAGATTCGGTTTTCTTATACTACAGTAAATAAAGTTCCTTTAGATATGACATTCTCAGTTTTTATTTGCGTTCAATGTGTTTTTCGTACCACTTATATGGACTGATGTACCACATTGTGGCCTAAATATGTATATGTTATATCTCTAAAAAATGATGAGATACATAAAAACTAACATTATATTCGTGATCAGATCCTCATATTAAGTCAGAAACTGATGCATTATCAAAACATATTTTTCAGTATAGACACACCAGTGTAATTTAAATAATTTTGTATCTAACTATGGTACTTACAGAAACGATAGGCAGGTGATGTTCTGGAGATGTGAGCGACACGATCTGATGAATTTAACATAATGAGCTTTATTCTATATTATGATAATATGTTAATTAAATATAAACTAATTTTATTCGGAGTAATTATATATTATGCTAATCACCAATCTTTTTGCTAACTTTAGCCTATTCACTTTCTTTAGTTTCTACAACAGGCTTCTTATCAGCTTCTTTAACCATTTCATATTATTCTGTTTCTATCCAGTCTTCTTATCAACTTCTTTAACATTTTAACTTTATTCAATTTCTATCCAGGCTTCTTATCAACTTCTTTAATCCTTTTCACTTCAATCAGTTTCTATCCAGGCTTCTTATCAACTTCTTTAACCTTTTCACTTTATTCAGTTTCTATCCAGGCTTCTTATCAATTTATTTAACCTTTTAACTTTATTCAGTTTCTATCCAGGCTTCTTATCAAATCTTTAACCATTTCACTTTATTTTGTTTCTATCCAGGCTTCTTATCAGCTTCTTTAACCATTTCACTTTATTCAGTTTCTATCCAGGCTTCTTATCAAATCTTTAACCGTTTCACCTTTTCTTCAGTTTCTATAACAGCTTCTTATCAGCTTCTTTAACCTTTTCACTTCAATCAGTTTCTATCCAGGCTTCTTATCAGCTTCTTTGACCATTTCACTTTATTCTGTTTCTATAACAGGCTTCTTATCGGCTTCTTTAGCTTTTTCACTTTATTCAGTTTCTATAACAGCTTCTTATCAACTTCTTTAGCCTTTTCACTTTATCCTGTTTCTTCAGTTTCTACAACAGGCTTCTTATCAGCTTCTTTATCCTTTTCGCTTCACTCAGTTTCTATCCAGGCTCCTTATCAGCTTCTTTAACCTTTTCACTTTATTCAGTTTCTACAACAGGCTTCTTATCAGCTTCTTTTTCCTTTTCGCTTCACTCAGTTTCTATCCAGGCTTCTTATCAGCTTCTTTAACCATTTCACTTCAATCAGTTTCTATCCAGGCTTCTTATCAACTTCATTAACCTTTTCACTTTATTGTGAACAACAGGCTTCTTATCAACTTCTTTAGCCTTTTCATATTATTCTGTTTCTTCAGCTTCTACAACACGCTTCTTATCAGATTCTTTATCATTTTCGCTTCACTCAGTTTCTATAACAGGCTTCTTATCAACTTATTTAGCCTTTTATTCTTTTCCTCTGAGCTTGAGTTCTTTAACTTCTAGGCACAGGCACTCCTATCCTCATAAACAATCATTATAATCATAATTTGGGTAGTTAGCTACTGATTTTATTGTAAGTGCAACACATGATTACATAAGTAGAAAGCAATTCGACTTTAAAAGTGCCAGAACGCCGTTTAGTTACTTGCACTCACTTGTGGGGCTGGACATCCACATGAATCTCGAGTGCTATCAAAGCAATTATTTGAGGAAAAAAATTGTACAATGCGGGATACGATCTCGGATCTTTAGTCTAAAATCAACGTTTCACATCTCGCTTGTCCTCTAACCCCACTAAGAACGAATCTTGCTCTATTATATACGAGTACATTCATGGTCAAAACTTAAAGAATGAAAAAGGCATCTGCTTATCGTACAACTAAAAGTTGCTGATGGCTTACGCCATCTATCAGAATAAATATCAACTATTCTCGTTGATTTTTAATTATTCCATAATTGGCCAAATACCCATTCTTGATTAATCGAGAAAAGCTAACCACGGACGCGTTTCGTGTTTTTAAAAATCAACGAGAATAGTTGATATTTATTCCGATAAATGGCGCAAGCCATCAGCAACTTTCAGTTTCACGATAAGGAGATGCCTTTTTCATAATTTATACACCTTATTCAAGTACAATATCATATTTTTACTATTTTTTTCACAAAATTTAAAGAAGTTGCTTAGAGCAGAATTCATTGGGAGTATTTAGATGGGTTTCCTGTTGATGGGACATCTGATGTAGGTAGGGAGGTTAACATTTAGCTGGACATAGTGGAACATCCTTCATGTCTTGGGTACCAGGAGTTCAGAACTCCAGACATACTGTCCTGTTAACATTTAGCTGGGCTTAGTAGGACAGCCTTCATGTCTTGGGTACCAGGAGTACAAGACTCCAGACATACTGTCCTGTTAACATTTAGCTGGGCTTAGTAGGACAGCCTTCATGTCTAGGGTACCAGGAATTCAAGACTCCAGACATACTGTCCTGTTAACATTTAGCTGGACATAGTAGGACAGCCTTCATGTCTAGGGTACCAGGAGTTCAAGACTCCAGACATACTGTCCTGTTAACATTTAGCTGGACATAGTAGCACAGCCTTCATGTCTTGGGTACCAGGAGTACAAGACTCCAGACATACTGTCCTGTTAACATTTAGCTGGGCTTAGTAGGACAGCCTTCATGTCTAGGGTACCAGGAGTTCAAGACTCCAGACATACTGTCCTGTTAACATTTAGCTGGACATAGTAGCACAGCCTTCATGTCTAGGGTACCAGGAGTACAAGACTCCAGACATACTGTCCTGTTAACATTTAGCTGGACATAGTAGGACAGCCTTCAATGTCTTGGGTACCAGGAGTTCAGAACTCCAGACATACTGTCCTGTTAACATTTAGCTGGACATAGTAGGACAGCCTTCATGTCTTGGGTACCAGGAGTTCAGAACTCCAGACATACTGTCCTGTTAACATTTAGCTGGACATAGTAGCACAGCCTTCATGTCTTGGGTACCAGGAATTCAGAACTCCAGACATACTGTCCTGTTAACATTTAGCTGGGCTTAGTAGGACAGCCTTCATGGCTAGGATACCAGGAGTACAAGACTCCAGACATACTGTCCTGTTAACATTTAGCTGGACATAGTAGGACAGCCTTCAATGTCTTGGGTACCAGGAGTTCAGAACTCCAGACATACTGTCCTGTTAACATTTAGCTGGACATAGTAGGACAGTCTTCATGTCTTGGGTACCAGGAATTCAGAACTCCAGACATACTATCCTGTTAACATTTAGCTGGACATAGTAGGACAGTCTTCATGTCTTGGGTACCAGGAATTCAGAACTCCAGACATACTGTCCTGTTAACATTTAGCTGGGCTTAGTAGGACAGCCTTCAATGTCTTGGGTACCAGGAGTACAAGACTCCAGACATACTGTCCTGTTAACATTTAGCTGGGCTTAGTAGGACAGCCTTCATGGCTAGGGTACCAGGAGTACAAGACTCCAGACATACTGTCCTGTTAACATTTAGCTGGACATAGTGGGACAGCCTTAATGCCTTGGGTACCAGGAGTTCAGAACTCCAGACATACTGTCCTGTTAATATTTAGCTGGACATAGTAGGACAGCCTTCATGTCTAGGGTACCAGGAATTCAGAACTCCAGACATACTGTCCTGTTAACATTTAGTTGGACATAGTGGGACAGCCTTCATGTCTTGGGTACCAGGAGTTCACAACTCCAGACATACGGTCCCGTCCAGGATCACCTCCCCGCTACTTTGAGGTAGTTAACTGGTCTTGGGTTAACAGAGGTTGTACCCTTTAGCATGTACATCGGTATTCATACAATAACTTTGAAAGATATTACAGTGACCTTTATTTATTAAAAACACACGAGATAACCAAGTGTGATCAAAATTTCCGCTATAGATGGATATTATGCCGGGAGGATATAGATCTAAAGAGACAAAGGTCGTCTCTCCCGTCAAAATAGACGTCAAAACTAGACGCCATCTATTGCCCGTATTAGTTCCAAATCATGGTCTCTAGGTGGACGCTTTTCAGTTTGCCAAAGCTGGTGTTATGGCTTTGTCACCGACCCGAGGGCGCTAGTTTGCGGCAACGGTCAATATTGGCTTCTAGTTTTGACGTCTATTTTGACGGGAGAGGCGACCTTTGTCTCTTTAGATTAAAATTTCCTCTGTCTCTTTAAAAAAATAGATGGCTAGCTAAATAAAAAAAAACCTTCCACTTTCTCAAGTTTTGTCTCCATGAGTGTATATAATTTTAATATTTAAATAAATGTATTTTTACATAGTGTAATTTGGCACTAAAAGTATATTTATCAAAATTCGAAACTATTATAGACACGGGTATGATTCTTTTAAAAATTAAACAATTTTTACTGCCCTTACTGCAATGGAAATAATAATGAGAGATCATGGCTCATCAGTGGTAAACACTCCCTGCGGTTTCGCCAGTTTGAATATATTTATGACAAAACATTCCACTGAGGAGAATGACATCGAATCACAGAAACATTGAGAATTAAATATATCATTGGTTCATATAGCTAAACATTCATGACAAGATACATGACAGAACGGTTACCAATTTAACATAACGAAATGTCACTACAAAAACATTAAAAACAAATTTCAACGGTTACTCTTAGAAGCTCTCGTTTCCAATGAATATAACAGCATTTTTATTTATTTATTGTTACAAAAAGCACGAAGTCCAAAGGACTATTGTGCTGTGCCAGTATTATTTACATATATATGATTAAATATTTACACGATGGATTAGTAGTGTTTTGTAAATTATTGTACAAATAGTTCTGAACTTAACAAATTTCTCATAAGATAGAGTATATACACAAAGAGAATTTGGTAATGTTTCAAAGTATCTACATACAATTTGATTAGTCAGAGGGCAAGTTAAAAGAAGATGCTCTGGTGATTCAACATCTGAGCAGCATTCACATGTTGGATCATTGATAACATTCAGTTTGTATATGAAACTTAAGAAGGGTCCTTTGCCTGTTAAGAATAAAGTAGTGAATTTATCAGAAGAAATGAAATTTGGTACAGCAATTGGAAAGAAAATAGATTTACCATCACAATACCTTAGATATCTTAGAAAAAATCAATAGATCAAATTTATAGGTTCTGGATGCCCTAAAAATGTAAATAGACATATTCCATAAAATAGTTAAATTACAAACCAATTAAAAATTTTCAGTTATAAATATCCACGCTGCGCCTGTTTGTTTTTGTAAATATTTCTGGTGGGATAAAGTCGATATTATTGTAAGCCCGTTGAAGAGCGATTAACGCTTGAAAGCTAGCGTTTTTTAAATAAAAAAGATACTCATTTTGAGAAAATATTTGTAATTTTAAAACTTTTTACAAAATTTTATCATGAATAAGATATATCTCTATAAATTCTATGTACAATATTATTATGAAGATAAATATTATTGGTAGAAAATCAATTCGAATTAATCTTGATCCGTAAACCCTCTGGGATTGTCCCGCAATTATCAGATTTATTTATTTTGAATCTCTCTTTTATCAAATAGATTATTTTTCCTCCGATTGTTATCGAGGGCTTTACCAAATGGTTTTATATTTTTTTCCTCTTTTATTGTTCCGATTACTTATATCTAACATTGTTTGTGAAATACTCAATCATTATAATTATATTTCTATGATTCTATATAAATATACATTTTGTGGTTTAAATACATAACCTTGACTGAGATAGGAAAAGAATAGATGCATTCATGAGAATTTGTTTAAGAAGTACTATAAATGCCCCATTTAATCTATCAAATGCAATTTTAAAGTAGGACTTAAACCAGCCTAATATAGAAGAAATATACATATCCTCGACCCAGAAATTATATCTAAAACTCTCTACTTCCCAAAATCCAGTTATACAAGAATTGTTCCAATTTGATGGAGACCTCAATCCAAGACATAAAAGACCTGGACTTCACTCTACCTGAACTGTGACCTTCCAGTCAGTTCTGAAGGTCATTTTTTAGAAATTCTTGATACCTAACATCCACGACAAAGTGACTCGTGAGCTTTATGCTCGAATGGTACACTGTAAATTTGAGAGGAAATAAATAAATAAATTCCTGATTAGGTTTTTTATACATACTTTATAATTAAAGAAAAGAGATTTTCTGTTTTAATTTAGATCATGTTGAAGATTATAGTATGGTAATGCAGTCGTGGTTGAAATCCTTAAAGTATGATAATGAAAAATAGTTTTGATCAGTAATTTAATTGATTTAAAGGAATATATATATAAATACATAATTTGATAAAGGTAATGCCTGGCTTAAGGCGAGTAGAATAAGGAAAACAAAAGATTATTTACAAAACGTACAAAAGTTTTGAGCCGGCCAACGAGAAACAACAACAACGGGTTATATAAAGAAAAAAGCGCGACCTCTAGCGGTCGATTTAACAGAGTATTTGTATCTATTAAATATAATTTTAAATAAAATAATATTTTTATATAACATATGTATATTTTTGAAAATAGAGCAATCCATAAATAAATCTTTAATTAAAAAGGCATATATATTGGATCAAAATATCATTTATTTTAATCCAATATATGCCTTTTTAATTAAAGATATATATATATGAAAAATAGTACAAAAATGAATTTGTACTTGAATCAGTTGGATAAATTGAGAAAAAAAGGCGTCTCCAGATTGTGCAATTAAAAGTTGTTGATGGTTTGCGCCATCTATCGGAATAAATATCAACTAATCGTTGATTATTTTAATTATTCCAATTTGGCCGATTATGGGATAATTAAAAAAAATCAACGATAAGTTGTTATTTATTCCGATAGATGGCGCAAGCCATCAGCAACTTCTAGTTGTACGATCTGGCACACATGATGCATTAGACAATTGGCAATTTAAACACATCTTCATTAACTACTAGTCAATTAGGAATTTTCGCTTTTTGACAAATTTACACAATATATGAAGATAAATCTTCTATGATAAAATGGTCAATTTGTATATTTGCATATATTTGTTCGATATATATTTGTATATTGCTCTGTTTTAATATCTCTTTGACCGTTTATATTATAGTAAAATTATAAAAATAAAGGTAACCCCTCAAATCAAAATAGACGCTAAAACTAAGTACCATCTATTGACCGTTTCAATAAACTAGAGGACTCGGATCGGTAACAAAGCCACAACACCAGATTTGGTAAACTGAGAAGCGTCCAACTGAAGATCATGGTTTCGGGCTAATGGCTCTCGTCAGTATAACATACTAGCCGAATGACCCGGGCAACGCTCGTGTTTTACCCGATTGAATGTTTTGATTCAAATACTATTTGTTACAATTATAAATTGGCGCCTTAAATAAATGCATATGTTAGTTAATAACTATAGCCTATGTGCTTTATCTGTCTATGTACTGTTGGCTTCCGTAGGCGTCTCTTAATGGAAAAAAGAAAGAGAGGATTCCATTTGGTTATTAACTAATATATGCATTTATTTAAGGAGCGACCAGCTCCAACACAATAGTTACAGAAATGGGGGGGGGGGAGCAAAGGTGGCGTGATCGTAGCCGACCAATAGGAGGGCGCCATTCCAAAAAATAAAAAAGCAAACCGTGACAGAAGCCACGCATGACGCTCGTAACTGTATATAGAATATAAATGGATAAATGGTTCAACGACTTCCCTTTTATCCGAGTGAATGTTTCACCAATCAAATATTCTTTCAACTTATTATTATTATCATAACTATTCATTATCAGAATCATTATAGTAAGCACAAAATTATCGTCTGCAGTTTTATCGCTATATAAAACAAGCTAACAGAATTTAAATATATATCGTCTGAACGTCAAGAAGGAATGGGACAAGGAGGATTCTGGCAGGAAAGGATACCTCTATAGGAGCGGCCTGCCCGGCTGGAGGACTGCACGATAGAGGTGACATCGAGGTTCGTCTAGCATCAGGTAACACTGGTCCCAGAGGTCCCAAGATATCACATATATATATATATGTCATAATATATGCACTTCCAGGAATAATAAAGTAAACCTACAGTCAACCAGAGAGAGAAGGCCGCTAAAGTACGGTCATTTGAGAGACTAACGACATTCCAAGAGGCCCGCAATTCTCAGGACTATTGGGACAGGATATGGGGCCCGGTCACTTGAGATATCAGCCACATTCCACTGGGGCACCGTTTTCTTAGAACCTCAGGACTAATTAAGACAGTTGGAATATTGTATTCAACACAAACGGCCGCCCGGCGGACAGCCGGGCCCGCCATCTCCATCTCTCTCTCTCTGGTTGCCTTCCAAATTCATCATCCAATTTGTGGTGTGATTATTTCTCTTTCCCCACCACTATATTGTCACATAAAAAGTCGACAGGATCTTATAACAGAAGAGTCGACAGGATCTTATCACACACATATATATATATATATATTTTTTTTCATTTTTGATACAAAAATGTAATGCCTCGATAAAGGTTGGCGTTCAGCCAGCCGAAATATTGGCAAAATAAATATTTTATAAAATCCAATATATGCCTTTATTATCTAATATATATATATATGAAAAAACAATAGAAAAATAAAAGATAAGTAGGTCAGGTGTTGATATTAAAAATAAAGAAGGCATCTCCTGAGAGACCACGAGATATTTAATATTTAATGAAAAATTTGTGAAAAACACAAACATTCTCGATAAAGAGAGGTGAGTTGCCCCTTGAAATATTGGAACAATAAACAAATTATAAATCCAATATATGCATCTTTGTTTGAATATCAATTTAATTATGGATTGCTCAATCTTCAAAATATTTTTTTTTTATTTAAAGGATTATAATATTTAATTTAATTTTAATTAACAATTGCAGAAAACACGATATATCCACAAATCGGATATTTAATAATAATAATGTCTAGCGAGTCATCTAAAAAGCACATGTGCTCGTGATCAGGAGATGCCTTCTTTATTTTTAATATATATATATATATGTCATAATTTGTATAATGCCCAAGAGATATCATTTATTTTCACCAAAAATAAGTATGTTAAACTGTAAATAAGTAAAGCTTGTGTTAAAATGTAAATACAAATTCATCCATCTATAAATACACTGTACAAAATAAACGTGGGAGCCAGCGCGGGTGAATGCTACGGCACGTCCTGCGTGCGCATGTGAACCAGTGTGAAACAAGTTATTTTTCGAAGCTTACATGCACCAATGGCTGCGCCTTTCCATTCGAACACGACAGATACGACATATATATATAGAGTTGTGAAAAAATAGTACAAATGTGACATTGTACTGGGATAAGGTGCATAATCCCAATACAATGTCACATTTGTACTATTTTTTCACATCGTGTCGCAGTTTTTTGATCGTTGAGGTACAGCTTGCACCACGCTGATGAGGGCCAAAAGCCCGAAACATGTCCGTGGTTAGCTTTTCTTGATTAATAAAGAATGGGTATTTAGCCAATTCTGGAATAATTAAAAATCAACGAGAATAGTTGCTATTTATTCCGATAGATGGCGCAAGCCATCTGCAACTTTCAGTTGCACGATAAGGAGATACCTTTTTCATAATATATAGAGTTGTGAAGACTTTTTAACAAAAGAAAACTATGGAGAAACTATATAGAAAATAATAATTTAAAAAAGAAAGACCTTCAATCTATATAAATATGTTATCTTTTAAATAAACATTTTCCCATTAAATACCATTTTATACTATTAAATTAGTGGTTAATTCTAACAATATATTTAACATTTTTGATAATATGTGTGTAAATAAACTTTATTTATTTTATAATTAGTACTCTAAAATGTAATTTTAAATTAATTTTATTCTTTGATGCACCAGCGCGCCATCTGTTATCAAAATTCGAAACTATTTTAAACACGTAAGATTCTTTTTGAAATTAAACAATTTCTACTGCCTTTACTGCAATGGAAACATTTAATTTTCTTTCCATCACAATGATAGAAACCAAACATCATAGCTAACACCGAGCTATTATGTAAAAAGAATATAAAAACCTAGATGTTACATCACTTGATATACACAAGACATCTCTTTAATTTTTCCATTGCAGTAAGGGCATAGAAATTGTTTAATTTCAAAAAGAATCTTGCGCGTTTAAAATAGTTTCGAAATTTCATTCTCTCTAAAACAATGAATAATTTGTATATATATATTGAAATTATTTACATAAAATAGTTTATACATTTACATACAAATATCCATATAGGATATAGCGTTTGTGTTTTGTAATAAATAAACCAAAATTAAATATCAAATAGGTTCTGTTAGAAATGGCAATAATACAAAAAAAAGAACGTAAAATACCTACCGCTTATATAAGTCTTCAAGGTTTCTTAGATTACAACGTATTTCCATTCCTTAAAGCATCTCTTTTAGTCGTTTTGAATACTGAACCGCTGCATTTTAAAAATCTCCATTTTACCGGTAAAAAAATGGACGTTTGTCTTGTATTGTATTTGAATACAAATGTCTTGTGTATATCAAGTGATGTAACATCTAGTTTTTTTAATATTCTTTTTACATATTAGCTCGGTTTTAGCTATGATGTTTGGTTTTTATCATTGTGAACGAAATAAAATTAAACTATTTGTAAGTTTTAGATGTTTATTTTTGATATTATATTTGAATGATTTTTTTATTTCGAATATTTATTTGATTTACCAATTATAATATAAAATCTTTAATATAATAATACTTTAATTAAAAAAATATTTTTAAAAAATGAAAATAAACTTCCATCAGCGAATTGTTATTTATTTATAAGAGCTCTCTCTAATGTTTATATGTATATATATATATATGTGGTAATTTAAACCAACAACCTTATATTGTATATAACTTATAACAAGATTGTCATGTTGTATAATAGAAATACACCTATAAATAATTAAACGCATGATTGACATGTGTCATTACATCACCATATGTAATGTACTTTGTACAAACTGAGGATGAATAAATAAAACTATGTAATAGATTGAGAGCTGAGCTAAGAAAGAAATCGAGATATAAATCCAACAACCCTAAAGAGGAATTCGGCAGGTCGTTCCATCAAGTTCATTGGGTGTAGAATACCGCAGACACCCCACGCCCTTTGCACCTGCTCAAAGTCCAAACTCCCGCATACCTCCCCTATCGGCAAAAATATATAAGACCTATGCCCTCTAGCCGAAAAATATAGTCATTTTACCATCAGCGTGAGCCCTCGTCGGTTGTACCCAGGTTCACCTCATCGACCATGTAGAACAGTAAGAAATCTTCTATCTCCATCTTGCTCTTAGCTCGACTTTTATCTGTTTACGGAACTTTCCTACTACAACTGTGTCTCTTCGTTTTTTGTGTGTGGACATTCCCAAGCTTTCCACTCTGCCTCGACCACGACTGCCTGTACTCTGTGAGAACTTTTAAAGGTCTTCCAAGGTGCAGAGAGGTACTGGAAAACTCTCCACGCCCTGACTGTCCCTCTCGGTTACTACAGGTTTGACCCTCGGTTATCACAGCTATAGCGAGAGTCGACAGGATATACCTCATCACATATATATTAAGTATATAGTGTCGGTTTTATTCGCGATTACATTGGCCTGTTAATTTCACGTGACCGCGTGGTTAGCCAATCAGTGTTGAGTTAAATAATCAAAGGCATGAATTATTTCTTTAATACAGAGAGAGAGAGAAAGAGAGAGAGAGAGGCATTGCCTTTTGAAATTAAATACGTATTTATATATATATAAGATCTCGGAGATTCGATTCTAAATGAGTGTTTATATACTTTTTAATAAAAATAATATAATTCTTTTATACTTTTCGTCATTTTCTCTCTCTCTCTGTGTTTTGTTTTCATTTCCATTCTATTTTTGCTGTATGTTGCATACATTTTTATACATTATACTTTTATTTAATAGAATATCTTTGCATTCGACAATTTTGAAATAGAAGAAAAATACAAATGGCTTCCAAATTAAAGAAAAGAAACAAAGAGTGGCGTTCTAAAAAAAAAAAAAAAACAGTGGTAGCATGCCTTTTTAGAAACGTTCTATATCAAGTTTATATATAACCTAGGCTAAAAAATAATTCTAAATAATTTTAAAGCCAGAAATGGTTTGAATAACTGGTTAAAAACAAAATTTAATATACACTTCATAAGAATATGTGGAAACTGGAATTGGAAGAAGAAGAAGAAAAAAAAAAAAAACAGATCCCCCAAGTTCCCCGTGTCTCATGGGCCACAAACAAATCGACTTATAAAATCTCAAATTCTCTCTCTCTTTCTGCCTTTATAACTTCAAAAACGAATTTATTTCAAAGTTGAATTTTTCAATTATTCTCATATTAATCCTATTTAACAGTTGTATTACAAGGATCAGACACATTCTTGATCTTATCTTATTCTATAACGAGAAGAAATTTTGCGATGTGAGGTTAGTTTGGCTTTAAAACATTGAATCATTTTTAGGTTTAATTCATTTTGAATATATGTGTGGCGACTACACTTTGCTTCAGCGAGCGCGAACTGGGACAAAGCTCCACTACACACACGGGCAGTGGACGGCCTCGGCAACCGCGAGCGTCACCCTGACTACGCATGTGCGCGGGACGTCATCAGAGACTCTGGCCACTCACGCGGTAAACAACAAGGCCTGCTCCCAACGGCCGTTACTTCTTTTCTCTAAATATATTTCTGGCTTTAAATAAATTAATTTTAATTTTATCAGCGGCCTCTCTTTCCACAAGCCACATCACGCAACAACCATCCTACATATGCGTATATTTTTTTTAATCAAAAATTGGCACGATTGAAGACTTTAGCTATCATTGTGGCACCGAATTCCAGGACTCGAGACACCTACTTCTGGAATGCCCACTCTTCTTTACCGCTAGACAATAAATAATGTTGTAGATCTACTTCAATTTGTAAATAGCAGAGAGATTTATCATAGATTTAACTATTTTTGTAAATACATGTAAATATATGATTTTCTTTCAAACCTGAAAGGTTCAGGTTCCTAATATATATTATTGTTTCTCTTTTTTTTTCGATTACTATTTTTTGTATAATATGTTTATAACTATTTCTGTTTTAAAAAATGTAAATCGACGCAATTATCCCTAGCCGGGATATCGCGTTTTGTGTGTTGAAATAAAATAAAATATATGCGTCGCATATGCAATAAGCTAAAAATACTCTATTTTATATTAATACTATATATAAATATTCGAGAAATTTTTTACATGAAGAAATTGTTCTAAAAAGCTAAATATTGAATTTCCCGTCAAAATAATACACAAAAACTACAAGCCGTTTTTCTTGAGTTTATTTTGATAAAAGATAGGTGTCCTTTTTTTGAGAGAAATCAATTTTCTTCTAGAAAAAAAAAAGAAGATTCCATCAATAAGGATCGTAGGTTTCACATCAAACATTTACTTCTATTAACACAAAGCAATAACGCGCCATCTATACATATAAAATGAAAGGATTTAAAAGCACGAATGTTTTTTTATACATAATACAAACTTCAACTGCCCTTACTGCGATGAAAAAATATATATTGGGAGGGGGCTCTCTTTCTGAGATTCCATCCTTCAGTGCTGCGTATATAAGCAGAATCGTCCAATACAGTATTAAAGCTCTGAGAAGCGGTCTGGTGGATTAAATTGGCGAAACCGCTGGGAGGGTTCACCACTGATGAGCCAAGCCCTCCCAATATATATTTTTTCATCGCAGTAAGGGCAGTAGAAGTTTGTATTATGTATAAAAGAAACATTCGTGCTTCTAAATCCTTTCATTTTATATTTACTTCTATTGTTATTTCATACGTATCTGGGACCAACTTTCTCCTTATTTAAGTAGAATCTACACTCATGGACAAAAAAACTTAAGGAAGTGTAAAGTCTTTGAAGACAGAAGTAATTCTCTTCACACTTTGTTATCTCGTGTGTCTTCAATAAAGATGACACAAATTAATAATTAAAAATATACAGCTGCCCTCCTGCAAGGTCCGGGGGGACCACCTCTACTCCACCAACTCGCCATGTGTAAACAGCCAGGACAAGATGACTGGAATGTAACACCTGTAAATTGAGACGAAATAAATAATAAATTTAAAATATGTTTTCCGAAAATAACATGGGTGATAGAAAAATTTTTATTTCATTTTTGAAATCAACATGGAAAGTTTCATTAGAAACACTATCGATGTTTTCTGTGCATAAAAAATGTTAACCAGTTATAATAAAATGGCGATAACGCGCCATGGTCTTTTTGGAAAACATATTTCTAATTATCGTAAAGATAGAGGCTGCCTGGCCGGCATTCATAGTTCTTCAAATAAAAGATACTTAGGCCTGTAAATCATTTTATTATCTCGACGTTTCGACAAAAATATTTTGTCCTCGTCAGGAGCGAACAAAAATTAAAACATTAGGCAAAGCGTTAGAAATTATTCTAAGGCTGCAAGGGCGTTCTCACGCGATATTCGAAATTTTGCACAACATCTAAAGCACGAGTCAAAAACAAATATTTAACTCACAAAAGACTATGATCTTTTAAATAAATTATATACATATTTATAATGAGAAATTATAAAACAAACAAATTCTAACGCTTTGCCTAATGTTTTAATTTTTGTTCGCTCCTGATGAGGACAAAAGATTTTTGTCGAAACGTCGAGACAATAAAAAGATTTACTGGCCGAAGTGTCTTTGATTTGAAGAAATATTTTTAATTATTATATATGTATATATATATATTGTATACATATATATATGAAATAAAACCACATAGCACGAAAGTTTCTTTTACAGATAATATAAACTTCTACTATCCTTACTACGAAGAATAATATTGGGAGGGCTTGGCTCATCAGTGGTGAACCCTCCCAGCGGTTTCGCCAATTTAATCTACCAGACCGCTTCTTTAGATCTCTAATACTGTATTGGATCATTCTGCTTTTATATGCTACACTGAAGGGTGGAATCTTAGAAATGGTATTTAAGCAAACTATGGACATAAGCTTTTAGAACAGTAGAATTACATTGATATATTCGCATCGAGCAATTCTCTTCAGCAAAAAATAAGGACAAGTTAGGCATAAATTGATACAAAGCAATAACGCGCCATCTATATTTTTTCATCGCAGTAAGGACAGTAGAAGTTTGATTTATTTGTGAAAAGAAACATTCGCGTCTTAATGTCTTCATTCGTTATATATAGATGGCGTGTTATTGGTTTGTATTAATTTATACCTAACTTAACCTTATTATTTGCGGAAGAGCATCGCTTGATGCAAATATTTAAATATAATTCTACTGTCTTAAAAGCTTATATCCATTTTTTTTGCTTATCCCTAGTACACGTGGTACAGGCCATGATAATCATGAATCATGGTGAGTAGTTAGCGACTGCTTTTACTGTAAGTGTACCACATGTCTATTCATGTGAAAAGCAGTTCGACTTTACACTTACAAATATGCCTGAGCATCGTTTGGTTACTTGCACTCGCTGGTGGGGTTGGACTTTTGCAAGAATCGGGGGCCATTGGAGCATTTTTTTAAACAGAAAAAAGTGTCCAATGCGGGAATCGAACCCGGGTCGTAGTGGTCGAAAACCAAACGGTTTAACCACCCTTTCACCGACTCTCCGCTTATATCCATAGTTTGCTTAAATACCATTTCTAAGATTCCACCCTTCAGGGTAGCATATATAATCGGAATTATCCAATACAGAACAGAAATATATATATATACATAAGATAGGGCACTAAATTGATATCAGCCTTTATTAAATAATAAATAAAAGCATTTTTTGTTCCCAATCGAAGAAACAATAAACCATGTTTAAAATATTGTATGGAAGTTATTTAAATCTTTGGTCGTTATTCTTCAGCGATTTTTAGAAACCTGTTTCCTCTCCAGATTCCTTCTTGCGTAAGAAATCTCCAGTAATATTTATTCCAGCAACACAAATTGAAAAAGTAATAAATCGACAAGATGATAGCTTATTTAATTTATTTCCATCGAGAACAATATTAGCCATGTATTGATGGATGATTGCATTTGCTATTTGTCTTTACCTCTTTTTCGGATAACTCAATAGAGTAATATATTGTAAAATAAAATGGGAATCTGTAGCGAAAATACGTATATAGTCAAACATAACTTTATTGGGTATTGCTTAAAAATATCAACTTTTATTATCTATAGTACATGTGGTACAGACCATGATAATCATGGTGGGTAGAAGTTAGAGACTGCTTTTACTATAAGTGCACCACATGTCTACACATATGACTTCGACTTTTGCACTTAAATTGCCATCTATCTTTAAAATTTGTAACATTTAAATTTACTGGCAATGTGTTTCTTCTGTAGAGATAATATTATTTAAAAGAAGCACATTGCCAGAGCCCTGTTTGATTACTTGCGCTTGCTGGTGGGGTTGAACTTTTGCAAGAATCAGGGGCCATGGGAGCATTTTTTTAATTAGAAAAAAAAATGCCTAATGAGGGATTCAATCCCGGGTCGTAGCGGTCGAAAACCAACAGTTTAGACCATTCCTTCCACCGACCCCCTAAAATATTCTCTTTAACAAAACTTAGGGAAGTGTAAAGTCTTGGAGTGTTCATAGTTTGGTACATATGTGAATTGCGAAAAAGACTCAGCCATTGGCAAACCTTGAGTTCATTCCTATAGCTATGAGAGAGGAAGATGGTTAGTATTTCCTATATCACAACCAAAATAAGGCAATTACTGTTGTCTTCAATGCCTTAGTTTACATAGTCCGTCATCGACAAACTTGAGCTCATTCCATAGCTAAGAGAAAGGTAGATACTGTTGTTAGCATTGCCCACATCACAACCAAAATAAGGCAATTACTGTTGTCTTCAATGCCTTAGTTTACATAGTCCGCCATCGACAAACTTGAGCTCATTCCATAGCTAAGAGAAAGGTAGATACTGTTGTTAGCATTGCCCACATCACAACCAAAATAAGGCAATTACTGTTGTCTTCAATGCCTTAGTTTACATAGTCCGTCATCGACAAACTTGAGCTCATTCCATAGCTAAGAGAAAGGTAGATACTGTTGTTAGCATTGCCCACATCACAACCAAAATAAGGCAATTACTGTTGTCTTCAATGCCTTAGTTTACATAGTCCGCCATCGACAAACTTGAGCTCATTCCATAGCTAAGAGAAAGGTAGATACTGTTGTTAGCATTGCCCACATCACAACCAAAATAAGGCAATTACTGTTGTCTTCAATGCCTTAGTTTACATTGTCCGCCATCGACAAACTTGAGTTCATTCCATAGTTGAGAGAAAGGTAGATACTGTTGTTAGCATTGCCCACATCACAACCAAAATAAGGCAATTACTGTTGTCTTCAATGCCTTAGTTTACATTGTCCGCCATCGACAAACTTGAGCTCATTCCATAGCTAAGAGAAAGGTAGATACTGTTGTTAGCATTGCCCACATCACAACCAAAATAAGGCAATTACTGTTGTCTTCAATGCCTTAGTTTACATTGTCCGCCATCGACAAACTTGAGCTCATTCCATAGCTAAGAGAAAGGTAGATACTGTTGTTAGCATTGCCCACATCACAACCAAAATAAGGCAATTACTGTTGTCTTCAATGCCTTAGTTTACATTGTCCGCCATCGACAAACTTGAGCTCATTCCATAGCTAAGAGAAAGGTAGATACTGTTGTTAGCATTGCCCACATCACAACCAAAATAAGGCAATTACTGTTGTCTTCAATGCCTTAGTTTACATTGTCCGCCATCGACAAACTTGAGCTCATTCCATAGCTAAGAGAAAGGTAGATACTGTTGTTAGCATTGCCCACAATACAACCAAAATAAGGCAATTACTGTTGTCTTCAATGCCTTAGTTTACATTGTCCGCCATCGACAAACTTGAGCTCATTCCATAGCTAAGAGAAAGGTAGATACTGTTGTTAGCATTGCCCACATCACAACCAAAATAAGGCAATTACTGTTGTCTTCAATGCCTTAGTTTACATTGTCCGCCATCGACAAACTTGAGCTCATTCCATAGCTAAGAGAAAGGTAGATACTGTTGTTAGCATTGCCCACATCACAACCAAAATAAGGCAATTACTGTTATTTTCAATGCCTTAGTTTACATAGTCCGTCATCGACAAACTTGAGCTCATTCCATAGCTAAGAGAAAGGTAGATACTGTTGTTAGCATTGCCCACATCACAACCAAAATAAGGCAATTACTGTTGTCTTCAATGCCTTAGTTTACATTGTCCGTCATCGACAAACTTGAGCTCATTCCATAGCTAAGAGAAAGGTAGATACTGTTGTTAACATTGCCCACATCACAACCAAAATAAGGCAATTACTGTTGTCTTCAATGCCTTAGTTTACATTGTCCGCCATCGACAAACTTGAGTTATGGACAATACGTACAACTCTCTCCAACTCGCCACACTTCGGTTGTGTTGGTCGTGATATCAGTCACGGGCCCTGTGCGCAGATCATTGACGGCGCCAGAGTTGCGCAGCCACATTTTGAGGGGTCTGGTAGTAGTAGGTGCTGACGCGCGGGTTAGTCCAGGTGCACATGTCGGTCTCGAAGGTGCAGCTACCCGGCGGGGGACACGCACCGCCTCGCACCCTCACTTCGTCCAGAGCCACGGTGCCATTCTCGGAACGCACGCCGCGGAACTGGATCTGCCCATAGAATAGGACTCTAAAGGAAAATTCTTATCGTTTAGGATAGAATAATTAATAAGTAAAAATACATTTTAAAAAAAGCTTTTATTCAAATGCACTAGAAAGGAAACAATTAAAAATTTATCTTCTGTCGTTTAACAATTAAATGTATCTGAGTGAAATAAAAGGGGCGGGGGATTATCATCATGAATTTCGAACCTGTGATTTAATATGTAGCAACTGATTATTGAATTTAATAAGTGTTTGCTATATTTTTACCCCTTCTCTAAATATGATCGTCCCCTTCCGCTTTTATTTGCACTCAGATACATCTAATTGCTCAATGACAGAGTATAAAATATATTTTCCTTTTTAGTGCGTTTAAATGAAATATTTTCAAATCCCTAAAATCGTGACTGCCAATAAGAACATATAATAGAACACGCCCGATTTCAAACATTAAAATGTAAACATTTTGCATTAAAAGTGACCTGTCTATAAGCACCCCCTTACTATAACACCCTATTTTGGTGAGTCCCAAGAGGGGACGTTATAGGCAGGTTTAACTATTCTGTCACTCTGTGGTAACTTGTCTAACAGAACTCTATAGACCTGTGATACTGGCTTCTACTCCTAGTACACCACCACAGGTCTGTTTTACAAGTTACCACAGAGTGACATAGGGTTACTGGGTTGGATCAGAATTAAGGAGCAATGATGAAGACTCAGCTTGTTTCCTGCCTCAGTCCATCATTCCAGGAAGTTTTGCAATCCTGCTCTGATATAATTCAGATTCATAAAAAGTTATATGTCACCATGACTGGGGGTTTGCATCAATACACTTTGATACAATACAGTTTTTAGATAGATTTTATTCATCTTCAATCCAAAGTCTAGGTACTGATGGTGGTCAGTGTTGTTTTTATTGTGATTTAACTCCTTTATCCCATTAACTGATACTTTTAATCAGTTTTAGGATGTAGATGGTATCCAGATGTGAATGTGAATGTAGGAAAAAACTGTGGACAAACACAAGGTTGTACAAATTAAATTAAGTGTTAAATATGAAAGAAGCTATACTGTATTAAAAGCATCATTGTGTGTGTGAATTTGAACAATATAGTTTTGGTTTATTGTAACCAATTTTATTTAATCTCTATCTTAGGAGTCGACCTTTATTGCGAATGCATTTTTCAAATGGAAACTCCCAAGGCAGGTTTTACAGTAGTTGTGAATGTGCAACAGAGTTAATTTCACTGTGATTTACATATCCAAAGATTACATGTTCAAATTCTGGAAGCCTTTTTCTTTTTTAAATTGTTGTAGGGCTTTCGTGGTACATTTTCATGACATCAATAACATAGCAATTCTGTCGTTTAGTCATCACAAGAGCATCTACCATGTAAAAGCTCCATGAATGACCACACTATGAACTTTTAATTTTCCATCAATATACCAATGTGGAAGATGACAAATGCCATCCCAATAAAATGGGAATCTGTAGCGAAAATACGTATATAGTCAAACATAACTTTATTGGGTATTGCTTAAAAATATCAACTTTTATTATCTAAAGTACACGTGGTACAGACCATGATAATCATGGTGGGTAGAAGTTAGAGACTGCTTTTACTGTAAGTGCACCACATGTCTACACATATGACTTCGACTTTTGCACTTACAAATGTATAAATTAAATTGCCATCTATCTTTATAATTTGTAACATTTAAATTTACTGGCAATGTGTTTCTTTTGTAGAGATAATATTATTTAAAAGAAGCACATTGCCAGAGCCCTGTTTGATTACTTGCGCTTGCTGGTGGGGTTGGACTTGGGCAAGAATCAAACGCCATCGTAGCATTTTTTTAATTAGAAAAAATGCCCAATGCGGGATTCGATCCCGGGTCGTAGCGGTCGAAAACCAACGGTTTAAACCATCCTTCCACCGACCCCCGAAAATATTCTCTTCAACAAAACTTAGGGAAGTGTAAAGTCTTGGAGTGTTCATAGTTTGGTACATAGGCGAAAAGACTCAGCCATTGGAAAACCTTTAGTTCATTCCATAGTTAAGAGAGAGGTAGATGGTTAGCATTTCCTATATAACAACCAAATTAAGGCAATTACTGTTGTCTTCAATGCCTCAGTTTACATTGTCCGCCATCGACAAACTTGAGTTCATTCCATAGCTAAGTGAAAGGTAGATGTTTTGGTTAGCATTGTTCATATCACAACCAAATTAAGGCAATTACTGTTGTCTTCAATGCCTCAGTTTACATTGTCCGCCATCGACAAACTTGAGTTCATTCCATAGCTAAGTGAAAGGTAGATGTTTTGGTTAGCATTGTTCATATCACAACCAAATTAAGGCAATTACTGTTGTCTTCAATGCCTCAGTTTACATTGTCCGCCATCGACAAACTTGAGTTCATTCCATAGCTAAGTGAAAGGTAGATGTTTTGGTTAGCATTGTTCATATCACAACCAAATTAAGGCAATTACTGTTGTCTTCAATGCCTCAGTTTACATTGTCCGCCATCGACAAACTTGAGTTCATTCCATAGCTAAGTGAAAGGTAGATGTTTTGGTTAGCATTGTTCATATCACAACCAAATTAAGGCAATTACTGTTGTCTTCAATGCCTCAGTTTACATTGTCCGCCATCGACAAACTTGAGTTCATTCCATAGCTAAGTGAAAGGTAGATGTTTTGGTTAGCATTGTTCATATCACAACCAAAATAAGGCAATTACTGTTGTCTTCAATGCCTCAGTTTACATTGTCCGCCATCGACAAACTTGAGTTCATTCCATAGCTAAGTGAAAGGTAGATGTTTTGGTTAGCATTGTTCATATCACAACCAAAATAAGGCAATTTCTGTTGTCTTCAATGCCTCAGTTTACATTGTCCGCTATCGACAAACTTGAGCTCATTCCATAGCTAAGAGAAAGGTAGAAACTGTTGTTAGCATTGCCCACATCACAACCAAAATAAGGCAATTACTGTTGTCTTCAATGCCTTAGTTTACATTGTCTGTCATCGACAAACTTGAGCTCATTCCATAGCTAAGAGAAAGGTAGATGTTTTGGTTAGCATTGTTCATATCACAACCAAAATAAGACAATTACCGTTGTCTTCAATGCCTTAGTTTAAATTGCCCATAATCGACAAACTTGAATTCATTCCATAGTTGAGAGAAAGGTAGATATTGTTGATAGCATTGTCCACATCACAACCAAAATAAGACAATTACCGTTGTCTTCAATGCCTTAGTTTAAATTGCCCATAATCGACAAACTTGAATTCATTCCATAGTTGAGAGAAAGGTAGATATTGTTGATAGCATTGTCCACATCACAACCAAAATAAGACAATTACCGTTGTCTTCAATGCCTTAGTTTAAATTGCCCATAATCGACAAACTTGAATTCATTCCATAGTTGAGAGAAAGGTAGATATTGTTGATAGCATTGTCCACATCACAAACAAAATAAGACAATTACCGTTGTTTTCAATGCTTTAGTTTAAATTGCCCATAATCGACAATCTTGAATTCATTCCATAGTTGAGAGAAAGGTACATATTGTTGATAGCATTGCCACATATTTCCCATAGCTAAGAGAAAAGTAGATGTTATAGTTAGCATTGTTCATAACACAATCAAAATAAAATATGTAGATGGTAGTCCTGGCCACTGCTATTGTCTTCAATGCCCCAGGATAGAGAGAGCCAGACCTGCAGATCCAGATAAATAATTTCCATAAAATGTCCCAGTTGTCTCAATGGTGCTGAGAAAGCTTGACATCATTAGATTTTCCACTTGGTTTGCAGAATAATTATATTTTTAATTAAGAAGATGTGCTTGTTAGTCAATAATTAACAATTCTATGATAATTAACGCCCTTTATTAATTAACAATCATATATATAAATACGTTTTCTTATCCATAATACCCACATAATATAAACGAAAGAAAAAAATGTTTATGCCTCGTGAATAACATTTCTTTGAAGATTTGATTATTCTAAATAAATAAATAAAATTATACATAGAATTTTGTTTATCTTCTCCAGCAAAACAAAATAAATCAAGAAATGTCATCTGAACATGGCTGGTTTAACATCATATAGGCTTTTCATGAACCTTTCAAAAATCTTTTAAAAATCTGTCGTAATTTTATTAAATCAAAAATAAATTTCTAGTAGTTATGTTTTTAATTTACACTAGAGGCAGCAATAGTAGGGTTAAAAAGTGATTTGATTTGTTGACATATTCTATATAGATGCAAATATTGCCGGTAGGATACTGATCCAAAGAGACTAGGGTCGCCTCTCCCGTCAAAATAGGCGTCAAAACTAGACGCCATCTATTCAGTTTGCCAAAGCTGGTGTTGTGGCTTTGTCACCGACCCGAGACCGCTAAGTGCGGCGATGGTCAATAGATGGCGTCTAGTTTTGACGTCTATTTTGACGGGAGAGGCGACCCATGTCTCTTTGGATATACTATATGTATATTCCACAATGTTTTATTAAAACTAATATTGCTTCAGTGATTAGGTTTACTAACAAAGCGTGACTGGAATGTACATAGATAATACCAGGGCGAAGCCGTGTATAATTGGCTAGTTATATAAATAAGTATTTTTGATATTAAAACGACATTTGAAAATCATCCCGCATTAGTTTCTTCTCAACAAAAAAATCAAAATTTATTTCAAGAAGAAATAACGATTATTTCTAACCTTAGGATAGAGGTATGAAAGAATGAATTGTGAAGAGTAATGATAAACAGAAAAATAAAAGTGTTCAGGGATTGTAATATTGGAAATAATCGTTATTTCTCCTTGGAATAAATTTTGATTTTTCGTTGAGAAGAAACACATGCGGGATAATTTTCAAATGTCGTTTTACAATCATAAGCCGCATTATATTTTATTATGAATTTTTGATATTACCGATTGTAAATTAGATATATTTCTTTTATAAAACTTTCGAATAACACATTTCCATAAATGTATAGTACTAAAAGAGACACTTCTTCCTTTAATTACACATCAGAACGATGGCACTATACATCACCATAGTAGAAAAAAACATTACTGGAGATGAAGAATAAGCCACAACACAGCAGTTTTGCCAAATTCAGACAAAAAGCTAACCTGTATACCATGGATTCGGGCAATCACCAAAAATATATATGTTGTAATATATTCCAATATATATCTATGTCTCCATGTGTTGTATAGATGTAGTGTAATTGCCAAAGTGCCAAATAAAATCGAGTGAGTGTCAGTCGACGCTGGAAAGCCGGAAAAGGGTCCGAAAAACAAGTCGGGTATGCCCCCTTCTTACGCAAACAGATTAGTCCGCTTTGAGACACGAGATTTGACCGACCCCTCTAGACAGATCTCCCCTGACTGGTGTCGGCTACACTGGCTCTCTCGCCATCTCTGTGGTGACATCCAACATGTCTCGTCCTTTTGTGTAATCCCAATCACGTCTGAACCCACTCTAATCATTGTGGCCACCACGACTGTAACCAACATGCCACACTGCAGTCATCCAACAAGATACAACAACTACATTACTACATATATATATATATATATTTTATTTATATGAATATAATTTTGAAGCCGCTTCTTTTTCTTTATTTATAGTTGGATTCTTGTTTCACGATGCCTACCTAATTTAAGATCTAATTCCAACTATGTAAAATATATGTAAATTAATAATTATAATAAAGATAAAATTGAAAAATTACACTCATGAACAAAACTTAAGGAAATAGAAAAATTTCGCCATTTGTCTGTTTTTATATTATATGTAGACAGGTAATTATGTTCACACTTGGTTATCCCGTGTATCTTCAATAAAGGTCACTGTAATAATATATTTCAGAGTTATTGTCTGAATACCGATATACATGATAAAAGGTACAACTTCCTTAAATTTTGTCCATGAGTGCAGTAGTTAAACATCCAGATTCCCTCGGGCTTTTCCCGAGTGGATGTTTGCCTAACCATTATTGTTTTAGCGAATGTTTTATTTATAATGATTATACTAACACATTAACCCGTACCAGATTTCGAACAGGAATCAATTATATATTTATATCTTAATTATTTTCAAATTACTATATATATACTTTTAATTTATTTTTGCTTTAATATATACATTTTGTTATTAATAATTATTATTTAATATATTTATAGAGAGAGATAATTATTTATAATTACACTGTTTATTATCTGTATGTTGATATAATAATGTTAATATATAATATTATATACAATTATGATCTGGAGATTTAGCAAACCACTGAAGACGCTGAGAACTATTTCAGAAAAGAAAAATATAGCAATAGAACTCTATAATTTCTACAGATCAATTGTAAATAGATTCATACACAAAGAGGTAGTGAGGAAAGTTTTAGAACAGATGTGTAAATAAATCCCTTTTCAAACAAAGGCTCACGTGCACATGGGGAAAAGGAGAAAAATTGCTGTATTATTTTGTTGTTGTATATGGCGAATCCATACAGGGCAATGGGCCCTAATAAAAGCCTTTTTGTTGTTGTTGTTGTTGTATATACAATTATTAGCTCTGCATATACTGGATATATTATTTAAATAACAGATACATTTCTTTCGTTGATCTTGTAGAACGAGAGTGGTGTACGCCTGCTCGCATGTTTTAGTGAAAAACACAAACATCCTCGATAAAGAGAGGCGAGTTGCCCCCCGAAATATTGGAATTATAAATCTAATATGTGTATTTTCTAAATTTGTAAATATATAATTGATATTTTGGATAAAAATGATCATTATGATAAAATATATATATATTTATATTATAAAAAACAAAGAAGGCATATCCTAACCACTTGCACATGTGCTTTTCTCCTATAAATATATATATTAAAAATAAAAATGGCATATCCTGACCAGGAGCACATGTGCTTTTCAGAAGGCAGAGCACCATCTGGTGGAACAGAATAAACTAAACATTGATTTAGCCTGTTCCCTGATATTTGGCCAACCCAATTTCTTGATAAATCAGAAAAAGCCATCCACGAACGCGTTTCGCGCTGTTGGCGCTCGTCAGCGTGGAGTAGGCTGTACCAATATTCAAAATCTGTTAATCATAATTTATTATATTTTACATAATTTCTTCTAAAATAATTCTATATTGTAGTAAAGTATTTATTATCAACATTGATATTTATATTTTGCTAATCTGTAAACTTCCCTCATTGCTTATCTTGTATTTTATCAATCAGAGAATTTGTTCTTGCCTCAAATTAATTGCTGCGTCAACCTGAAGTTTGTCTTTCCTAATTTTCCACGCATCAATATATAAATATTTGAATGATATTATAATACACTTGTGTTTTAGTAATTTGTATTTGTTAGGAAAAATTTATGGATTCGTAGACAAAGATCCTATATTACTTAAAGATATAAAACAATAAAAGGAGGACAAGAGATAAAATTATATGTACATCAGCAGATCACGCCGACCTGTCCTACCCAATAACCACTAGCCTACTTACAATCCAACAAAGCCACGCTATATAGACAGAGATGTTAATTTGCATAGATAATACTAAAATTCTATGCAAATATCTGCATATCAAATATCGTAGAAATATCTGCAATTGTCAATTTCAACAGTATTAATATCATTTTTTATATTTTTGGCTTGAGACCAGTTTTTGTGTCCAGTGAAGCAATATTGATCGTAAACCAGACTATCAAATTACAAAACTATTTTAGACGCGTAAGATTCTTTTTAAAATAAAACAGTTTCAACTGCCCTTACTGCAATGGAAAAATTAAAGGGAGGGCCTGGCTCATCAGTGGTGAACCCTCCCAGCGGTTTCACCAGTTTAATCTACCATACCGCTGTTATATTGCATTTTTGGAACTTCCTTTTATAGTGATACTGATGCTTGACTCTTCGAATGGGTATTTTAGATGAACTATGGACATAAGCTTTTAGGACAGCAGAATTACATATAATTATAAATAAATAATATGCTTTGAGCAATCGCTCTTCCGCTATATACGAAGAAAAAGATTTTCTGCAGTTTTTTTTATATATTATTGAGGTAAGTTTTATTTGCTTGTAGAGGAATCCATGAGTATGTGATATTGCAATCGTTGTAATAATAATAAAAATAGTTTAAATCAGAATTAGCTTTAATTAAGCTTAAGGAATATATAAAAAACATAATTTAATAAAGTTCTACCTGACTTAAGGCGAGTAGAATAAAGAAAACAAAAGCTTATTTACATAATTACAAAAGATTTAAGCCGGCCAACGGGAAACAACAGCAATAGGTTATATAAAGGGAAGTCGCGACTTCTGGTCGTATACTTAACAGAATAGTTTAATATATGAAATATAATTCGAAATAAAATAATATTTCTATATGACATATATATATATTTAAAAATAAATTTTAAAAAGCACATGTGCTCGTGGTCAGTAGATGCCTTCTTTATTTTTAATATCAACACCTGACCCACTTATCTTTTATTTTTTTCTATTGTTTTTTCATATATATATTTGTGAAAAAAGACTACAAATTTGATATTGTACTGGGATAAGGTGCATAAATTGCCCGAAACCCGTCCGTGGTTAGCTTTTCTTGATTAATCAAGAATGGGTATTTGGCCAATTCTGGAATAATTAATAATCAACGAGAATAGTTGATATTTATTCCGATAGATGGCGCAACCCATCAGCAACTTTCAGTTTCACGATAAGGAGATGCCTTTTTTCATAATATATATATATTTTTTAATATTTGATTTAAATCCAATATATGCTTTTTTATTTAAAGATTTATTTATGGATTGCTCTATTTTCAAAAAATATATTGGTAAAATAGAAACTATTATTTAGGTTCAATCTGGTCGTTTTATTGATTTATTTTGATAAAAATTATATTTTTTGTAGTCAATCTCAGAAAATAAAGCTCGAGTCCCATTTGTTCCAAGTTCCTCAACAAAAATCAATAAGTAGGCTGTAAAATCTTTATTGTTTCTGTCCCTTAAACCCAAGCAGTTTTATTTTTTCTCCTCGTTTTAAAGTGGAAAATCCTTTTTTCTCCAATATGTGATTTTCTCATTCTTTTAACATCTTGTTCCATGTAGTCTGTATATATTGGGATAAATAGTTCTGTAAACTAAGTCAAATTTGCCATGAACGATTCATTTTACTAACTAAAAACTATTTCTTTATTTGTTTATTAGGTATGATTTAAAGGTTTTCTTAGGGGGTCGTTAGAGCAGTGGAATAAACCTTCGATTTTAGACACCTACGACCTGGGATCGAATCCCTCATTGGAAACCTTTTTCTGAAATAAAAAAAATGCTACAATTTCCCCCGATTCTTGCAAAAGTCTAACCCCACTAGTATGTACAGTGTATATATAAGTGTAAGAAATCATACGAGGCTCTGGAACACTTTAAAGTTAAAAATTCGAACCACTTTCTACATAGCGTCATCATGACTGGTGGTGGTTCTTGTTACAAGTACCGTATTACAGTCCATGATAATCATGGTGGGTAGTTAGCGGCTGCTTTTACTGTTAGTGCACCACATGTCTACACATGTGAAAGAAGTTCGGCCTTTTCACTTACAAGTGTGCCAGAGCCCTGTTTGGTTACTAGAACTCACTGTTGGGGTTCGACGCTTCAAGAAACAGAGAGGGGATCGGTGGAATGATGGTCTAAAACGTAGATATGTCGACCGCTACTACACGGGATCAAATCCCGCATTGAGAACTTTTTCTAAATGAAAAAAAATGTTCCAATGGACCTAGAATCTTGCAGAAGTCCAACGCCACCAGCGAGTGCAAGTAACCAAAACGAGGCTCTGATATGCAAACGTCGAACTGCTTTTTACATGTGTAGACATGTGGTGCACTTACAGTAAAAACAGTCGCCAACTTCTAGCCACCATGATTATTAAGGCCTGTATCACGTGTACTATAATAAAAAAAAGAAACCGAATTAATTATTAGAGCATTCGTAAAGATAGAGGCTGCCTGGCCGGCATTCATATTTATATAAAAAATAGACACTTCGGCCAGTTGGAGTTTTTGATTTTTCTCAACGTTT
>CP092876.1:14568942-14676852 GCA_030710605.1 Cordylochernes scorpioides | reverse complement strand
CTGTCTCTTCCTGAAGTTTTTGTCTTCTCTAATTTTCCACGTGGCAATATGTTATAATACCTTGATAAAGGTTGGCGTTCAGCCAAATGAAATATTTGTAAAATAAATGATATTTTGATCCAATATATGCCTTTTTTAAATTAAAGATTTATTTATGGATTGCTCTATTTTCAAAACATCAATCAATATTCTATTTATTTTTGACCCGACATTTCAACGATTCTTACTTCCATTATTATCAAAGGCAATTGTACATTGGAATCCTAACTTCAATTAAAATATGTAATTATATACACCTATCCCCCGATTTACACGGTACTTGTTTTACACGTTTTTGCTTTTACACGGTTTTCCAATTTTTATTTTATCGCACTATACTATATGCTACTGTGATTGAACACATGCGCTGTGTACACATCTCACGATGAATCCCGAGCTTATGTGCTGACTTGATGCACACGCACACTGTGTCTTTATTTCTAATTTTTAAAAATTTTTAATTTTCGATTTACACGTTTTTCTCAGGAACGTATCTACCGTGTAAATCGGGGGATAGGTGTATTTTATTTTATTACAACTATACACTCATAGACCTAAGTTAAGGAACTTGGAGATTCTCTTCAAAGATAAAATCATCGACATAGGCGAAGGAATTTGTTAAAGAATGGAACGACTTTTTAGTTTGTTGTTAAGTGGTTCTGTTGCTATGGAGAAGTTAAAAGAATTGAGTGAAAGCATCTCAATCCCACCCTTCTGCCAACTTGGACAACTAAGAGAATTTTGTTTTATTGTCGAGTTTAGCTTCAATATTGTTCATTAGGGTAGTTATAAATTTTAATAATTTCACTGATAATTTTTACTTTATGAAATACTTCGTGGTTCGCAAATTTCGTTTAATATAATTAAATACAGCATAAAGTTGCAGGAGAATGATATTAGTGTTGTCTAAAGAGGTATCTTTCCCATCAATTTTGAATCAGAACGATGCACTGTGCATTACTCTAGTGAATGAGGGCCAAAACCAGAAACCATGGTATACAGGTTTATATTTTGTTTGAATTTACCAAAACTGGTGTTTTGACTCATTCTTTATCATCAACTGATGAGGGAAAAGGCCCGAAACCATGGTATACAGGTTTACATTTTGTTTGAATTTACCAAAACTGGTGTTTTGACTCATTCTTTATCATCAACTGATGAGGGAAAAAGCCCGAAATCATGGTATACAGGTTTACATTTTGTTTGAATTCACCAAAACTAGTGTTTTGACTCATTCTTTTTCATCAACTGATGAGGGAAAAGACCCGAAACCATGGTATACAGGTTTACATTTTGTTTGAATTTACCAAAACTGGTGTTTAGGCTCATTCTTTATCATCAACTGATGAGGGAAAAGTCCCGAAACCATGGTATACAGGTTTACATTTTGTTTGAATATACCAAAACTGGTGTTTTGGCTCATTCTTTATCATCAACTGATGAGGGAAAAGACCCGAAACCATGGTATACAGGTTTACATTTTGTTTGAATTTACCAAAACTGGTGTTTTGGCTCATTCTTTATCATCAACTGATGAGGGAAAAGTCCCGAAACAATGGTATACAGGTTTACATTTTGTTTGAATTTACCAAAACTGATGTTTTGGCTCATTCTTTATCATCAACTGATGAGGGAAAAGGCCCGAAACCATGGTATACAGGTTTACATTTTGATTGAATTTACCAAAACTGATGTTTTGGCTCATTCTTTATCATCAACTGATGAGGGAAAAGGCCCGAAACCATGGTATACAGGTTTACATTTTGATTGAATTTACCAAAATTGGTGTTTTGGCTCATTCTTTATCATCAACTGATGAGGGAAAAGGCCCGAAACCATGGTATACAGGTTTACATTTTGTTTGAATTTACCAAAACTGATGTTTTGGCTCATTCTTTATCATCAACTGATGAGGGAAAAGGCCCGAAACCATGGTATACAGGTTTACATTTTGATTGAATTTACCAAAATTGGTGTTTTGGCTCATTCTTTATCATCAACTGATGAGGGAAAAGACCCGAAACCATGGTATACAGGTTTACATTTTGTTTGAATTTACCAAAACTGGTGTTTTGACTCATTCTTTATTATCAACTAATGAGGGAAAAGGCAGGAAACCATGGTATACAGGTTTACATTTTGTTTGAATTTACCAAAACTGGTGTTTTGGCTCATTCTTTATCATCAACTGATGAGGGAAAAGGCCCGAAACCATGGTATACAGGTTTACATTTTGTTTGAATTTACCAAAACTGGTGTTTTGGCTCATTCTTTATATTCAAATGATGAGGAAAAGGCCCGAAACCATGGTATACAGGTTTACATTTTGTTTGAATTTACCAAAACTGGTGTTTTGGCTCATTATTTATCATTAACTGATGAGGGAAAAGGCCCGAAACCATGGTATACAGGTTTACATTTTGTTTGAATTTACCAAAACTGGTGTTTTGACTCATTCTTTATCATCAACTGATGAGGGAAAAGTCCCGAAACCATGGTATACAGGTTTACATTTTGTTTGAATTTACCAAAACTGGTGTTTTGGCTCATTCTTTATATTCGACTGATGAAGGAAAAGACCCGAAATCATAGTGTACAAGTTTACATTTGTTTGAATTCATCAAAACTGGTGTTTTGGCTCATTCTTTATATTCGACTGATGAAGGAAAAGACCCGAAATCATGGTGTACAAGTTTACATTTGTTTGAATTTACCAAAACTGGTATTTTAGCTCATTCTTTATCATCAACTGATGAGGGAAAGTCCCGAAACAATGGTATACAGGTTTACATTTTGTTTTAATTTACCAAAACTGGTATTTTAGCTCATTCTTTATCATCACCTGATGAGGGGCATAGCCCAATATCATGGTATACAAGTTGGCTTTTTGTCTGAATTTACCAAAACTGGTGTTTTGGCTCATTCTTTATCATCACCTGATGAGGGGCATAGCCCAATATCATGGTATACAAGTTGGCTTTTAGTCTGAATTCACCAAAACTGGTGTTTTAGCTCATTCTTTATCATCACCTGATGAGGGGCATAGCCCAATATCATGGTATACAAGTTGGCTTTTTGTCTGAATTTACCAAAACTGGTGTTTTGGCTCATTCTTTATCATCACCTGATGAGGGGCATAGCCCAATATCATGGTATACAAGTTGGCTTTTTGTCTGAATTTACCAAAACTGGTGTTTTGGCTCATTCTTTATCATCACCTGATGAGGGGCATAGCCCAATATCATGGTATACAAGTTGGCTTTTAGTCTGAATTCACCAAAACTGGTGTTTTAGCTCATTCTTTATCATCACCTGATGAGGGGCATAGCCCGATATCATGGTATACAAGTTGGCTTTTTGTCTGAATTTACCAAAACTGGTGTTTTGGCTCATTCTTTATCATCAACCGATGAGGGAAAAGGCTCGAAACCATGGTATACAGGTTTACATTTTGTTTGAATTTACCAAAACTGGTGTTTTGGCTCATTCTTTATCATCAACTGATGAGGGAAAAGGCCCGAAACCATGGTATACAGGTTTACATTTTGTTTGAATTTACCAAAACTGGTGTTTTGGCTCATTCTTTATCATCAACTGATGAGGCAAAAGACCCGAAACCATGGTATACAGGTTGGCTTTTTGTCTGAATTTACTAAAACTAATGTTCTGGCTCATTCTTTATCATCAACTATTGAGGGCCAAGGCCCGAAACCATGGTATACAGGTTTACATTTTGTTTGATTATACCAAAACTGGTGTTTTGACTCATTCTTTATCATCAACTGATGAGGGAAAAGGCCCGAAACCATGGTATACAGGTTTACATTTTGTTTGAATTTACCAAAACTGGTGTTTTAGCTCATTCTTTATCATCAACTGATGAGGGAAAAGGCCCGAAACCATGGTATACAGGTTTACATTTTGTTTGAATTTACCAAAACTGGTGTTTTGGCTCATTCTTTATCATCAACTGATGAGGGAAAAGGCCCGAAACCATGGTAAACAGGTTTACATTTTGATTGAATTTACCAAAACTGGTGTTTTGGCTCATTCTTTATCATTAACTGATGAAGAAAAGACCCGAAACCATGGTATACAGGTTTACATTTTGTTTGAATTTACCAAAACTGGTGTTTTAGCTCATTCTTTATCATCAACTGATGAGGGAAAAGGCCCGAAACCATGGTATACAGGTTTACATTTTGTTTGAATTTACCAAAACTGGTGTTTTGGCTCATTCTTTATCATCAACTGATGAGGGAAAAGGCCCGAAACCATGGTATACAGGTTTACATTTTGTTTGAATTTACCAAAACTGGTGTTTTAGCTCATTCTTTATCATCAACTGATGAGGGAAAAGGCCCGAAACCATGGTATACAGGTTTACATTTTGTTTGAATTTACCAAAACTGGTGTTTTGGCTCATTCTTTATCATCAACTATTGAGGGCCAAGACCCGAAACCATGGTATACAGGTTTACATTTTGTTTGAATTTACCAAAACTGGTGTTTTGTCTCATTCTTTATCATCAACTGATGAGGGAAAAAGCCCGAAACAATGGTATACAGGTTTACATTTTGTTTGAATATACCAAAACTGGTGTTTTGGCTCATTCTTTATCATTAACTGATGAAGAAAAGACCCGAAACCATGGTATACAGGTTTACATTTTGTTTGAATTTACCAAAACTGGTGTTTTGACTCATTCTTTATCATCAACTGATGAGGGAAAAAGCCCGAAACCATGGTATACAGGTTGGCATTTTTGTTTGAATTTACCAAAACTGGTGTTTTGGCTCATTCTTTATCATCAACTAATGAGGACCAAGGCCCGAAACCATGGTATACAGGTTGGCATTTTGTTTGAATTTACCAAAACTGGTGTTTTGGCTCATTCTTTATTATCAACTAATGAGGACCAAGGCCCGAAACCATGGTATACAGGTTGGCATTTTGTTTGAATTTACCAAAACTGGTGTTTTGGCTCATTCTTTATTATCAACTAATGAGGACCAAGGCCCGAAACCATGGTATACAGGTTTACATTTTGTTTGAATTTACCAAAACTGGTGTTTTGGCTCATCCTTTATCATCAATTATTGAGGGCCAAGGCCCGAAACCATGGTATACAGGTTTACATTTTGTTTGAATTTACCAAAACTGGTGTTTTGGCTCATTCTTTATCATCAACTGATGAGGACCAAGGCCCGAAACCATGGTATACAGGTTGGCATTTTGTTTGAATTTACCAAAACTGGTGTTTAGGCTCATTCTTTGTCATCAACTGATGAGGGAAAAGTCCCGAAACCATGGTATACAGGTTTACATTTTGTTTGAATTTACCAAAACTGGTGTTTTGGCTCATTCTTTATATTCAACTGATGAGGGCCATAGTCCAATATCATGGTATACAGGTTGGCATTTTGTTTGAATTTACCAAAACTGGTGTTTAGGCTCATTCTTTGTCATCAATTGATATGGGCCAAAGCCAGAATCTACGTTATTCATGTTGGATTTTTGTATGAATTTGCCAAAACAGGTGTTACCCATCATTTTTTATGTTATTTTTCTTGTTAAATAATTTATTAGAAATAGTGTAAACACATTTATTTTAAACAAAATAAAATAATCAAAACTTATTAAAAAAAGAAGTTCATTTTCCTTCTTTAAAAATATTTACTTAAAGGCAATTTAACAAAACAAATTTAATCCAAAAATTAAACAATCAATATTTACATATCTCTCGACAGAAAATGTTTACTCTGGTTCCTAGTCATAACCCAATAAATAAATATATACACAATTTAATTATTTTTATTCGTCTGCGTAACTCTTAAGTCCATTTACATCACTTTACCTCATCATTAGTAAGGAAGTTTACTAGTGGTGAAATACATGGAATCGTTCTGATGCCCAATTAAAGGGAAATGTGCCTCTTTTAATACCTATAATCAAATATATCTTCTCGAATTCAGTAGAGATGATCGTGAGTAGTTCCCAATGCAGATTTACATATTAAACATTCTTTCAACAACTTCTAGGGGATCGGTCAGTGAAGGAGAGTTGTAAATAGTCGAATTTTGGCAGACACGACTCAGGATAGAATCTTGCATTATGTATTTTTCCCCTGAGTAAAATATTGCTCCTAAAACAACACTTGAAGTTACACCGCATGAGTTTCTTTTCAATGAAAAATCCAGGGGTTCGATTCCTATCCCTGGACACTTTTATTTTTCCGTTCATCATTACTCTTCATAATTCACCCTTTCATACCTCATCCAAAAAGGTTAGAAATAGTCAATTTATCACCTTGAAACAAATTTTGATTTTTCATTGAAAATAAACTCATGCGGTGTAACTTCAAGTGTTGTTTTACAATCACAAACCACAGTGTATTATATTGTTAAATATTGCTTTTAAAGGGCACTTGATTCTTGTAGAAGTCCAATCCCACCAGTGAGTGCAAGTAACCAAATGTGACTGACTTACTTTTAAGCCAAAAGGTCGAACTGCTTCTACATGCGTAGATATGTAGTGTACTTACAGAAAAAAAGGTAGTCGCACAAAATCCACCATGGGTCGCTGACCCACAGATAATGGAGTTGCCGAGCCGTGCGACCCCTGCTCAGGGAGGTGTTCACTTCCTGCGATGTGTCCCTGGATCTGCAGGCCTGGCGCTTCTACGTTGGCCTCCATTTGAAGACAATGAACGTTACAAGTGTGGTGAAGGCTAACATCTACAAGTACCATCTTGGTCTTGTAGTGGAGGTAATGCCAGCCATTACATTGACAAGCCCACTATAGAGGAACGAACTCTCGCGGTTCATCGGTGGCGGAGTCTTTCCCGTGGTGAGTTCCACTAATGAAGTAACTTTTGTATTTATTTTATTCATATGTGTGTATATATTTATATAAATTATTTTAATATATATGTTACATAAAAACTTCTTTTTTATATCAAAATTATAAATCTTAGAACAAATTACTCTCTACTTAAATCGACCGCCAGATGTCGCAGCTTTCCCTATATAAAACCCATTGTTTTTGTTTCCTGTTGGTTCTATCCATTCTGGTTAGCAGCCCCGTAAATAAAGATATTTCTGTTTCCCGTTGGCCGGCTCAATCTTTTGTACATATGTAAATAAGTCTTTAATTTTCTTTATTATTATAGCCTTAAGTAAGGCAATACTTTCTCAAATTATGTATTTTATATTTTATAAGCTTAATTAAAACAAACTAGAAAATAATGATTTAAACAGTTTTTATTATTTATATCACGACTGCAATATCACAAATATACTCATATATCTAAAAATAATCAGCAAGTAATAATTCTATAACTTTAATATCAACCTCAAGCAAATAATAATCATTCTTTCATTCTGAAAACATTTAATATAATATAAATATATTAAATTAATTATTTTCAGAATGAAAGAATGATTATTATTTGCTTGAAGTTGGTATTAGAGTTATAGAATTATTCAAATATATTCATATATATTTTCATAATTATATAATCTCCATTTATCTGTATTATACTAACTTAAACACGTATACAAACTTTTACTAACACATTATATATGTGAATGGATGATATAATTCAGCAATTTTAATCTCTCTCTATATCTGCTATTCCTGCAAACACAAAATCCTGGAACAAGCCGTCCTCCTCTTTAAACGCCCGTCCTGTTGAGGCACTACCCCCCGCTGCTATTGTCGTCGCAGATCATCCTCCCAGCGATACAGAGAAAACAGGAGAAGTGGTCGAATTATCTCCTTATCCACCCGAAAAACAGGATAAACCTCAAGTGCCTGAATCTTCCCTAGAACGGCACACTATGGTTGAGATTCATATGGACGCTCTCCTGAAAAATGAAAAGGCCTTTGCAATAATAGCTCTTGCATATAAGTGGACCTGAAGAGAGAAAATAGCTTCCAGGAGCTTCAGCACAACGGGGAGATAGACCGGCTTCGTGCCCAATCAAACGCTGAACAGAGAATAGCCATTGGCATCTTGGCCAGCGAGCTAATGGTTCTTACAGGGGAAACTAGCAGTACCTTGTACAAGAAGTTCTCTCGCGCCAGGAACTATGCTCGACAGCCCAAATCAACTTCGGAATTGCAAACTCGAAAACGTGTGCTATCGTCGCTTTTCACCGGAGAATCCAGCTCTGCTGTTTTTTTAAGAAGTATGAGAAAGAAATATGCTTCTTGCAGGAGACCAACGTCATGTCCCTGGACGACGTAGGAGACCTCTTCCACGGTTACAGCTCCGTTGTTGTGCCCGCAACGACCACCGTGGGTTCAGGCCTCGCCTGTGTCTTCTCAGCCTGGCATGATTGCTGTCATCGACCTCACCTTCCGTGGAGTCTCCATGACATGTGTCAACGCCCACGTCTCTCATGCTCCTTGAGAACGCTGCTGCCAGCTCTAGACCATCGCAGCTCTAGCGTATGAAAAAGATGTGTGGATCTTCGGTGACCTGAATATCTCCGAGGAGTCGGCGAAGGACCTGGCATCGGGTACAGGAGAAGCCCTCGTGTAGTTACTGGACCAAGCCGACATAGTCGATGCTGCCCTGGAGTACAACAGGGTGGCTATAATCGGAAATCGGGTCGATGCCCGTCGCCTGGACAGAATTCTTTTTCCATCAAGCTTCTGAGACCGCGTCACCCAATACCAAACTATCGACTACGCCTCCTCGGACCACCGTGCCGTCCTGATCCAAGTAGGAGACCCAGCTCCCTCAAAACTTCCCTGCATCGGCAATCTTCTACAGTAAGACCTGTTGGTCGATCGAATGGTAACGTTCATCGATGAAATATCGGAAGACCTAGAAAATCATTTATATCGATGTTTTGGGAATAATGAACCAGGATCAAGGCAGATCTTGTCGCGGAGAAACGGTCATTTGAGCTTATCGTCACCGAGTCCGGCGGTGGATACATCGAATCGGAAAGCCACTTCCTGAGGCAGAGACTGGAGGACCACAGTGTCCACTCTGACTATCCTTCCTTGTCGGACTTCGGGCGTTCCCTCCGAGCAGATGTCGCCCTCTTTCAACCTGCACCGACGACGACGGCAAAGACGGCTAGGACGTTTCCTTATGGAATACTTTGACCAAGCTAATAGCTCGGCAGAAGCCAGCTGAAGTGACCTCCTTAGAGTTCGACGAGTGGTAGCAGCTCTTTCTCGGCGACATCTCCCGCAACCAGATGGCGTCAACAATCCACCGCCTACCAAACAGCGGTGCCTCGAGAGATTGGATAGCTAACCCTGAGAGTTTGTAAATATTTTTGACGATTTCTTCATTCGACTCTGCGGGGCCTTGACTCTATCTTCAAGGCGCCGCAAGGTCATTCTGCTGGTTCGGGTCTATAGGCATTTCGTCCAATCAGCCTCTCAATGACTGCCTACAGGATCCCCAATGGCGTGCTAATGGCAAGAGCTTCGGGCTTTTGTAAGATTGCTGGAAGCATCGGACGGATTCTTCTCGGAATTTCCAGTACATCTGATTAGTTCACTATCCTGAGCTGCACAATTTCTACCCGGAACGCCGTCGTCTTCCAGGCCTCCCATTTGATGGGTCTGCTGGAGCGAAACATTGCGAGGTAGTCTCCTTTCACCTGTAACCTGTCATTGGTAGGTCGTGGTCAACAGCCTAGTTGTGGGATCTATCCTGCATCACCTCCCCAGCTACGTTCCACCTGAAAACAATATTGAGTGGCTCTAGGCGCGGCTGGCGTGCTTCGTGTGGGAATTGAGCTAAGTCTAGTCGTTTCCAGGGGAATCCTGGCGATTCCAGATTCCGAGGGGGACGTCGTCCAGCTGGACATCGCGGGTCAGCTTAGGCTTGGCTGCTTAAAGGGGTCCAGACCTCATTGCGCGGTCCCGACAACGGCTATTTTTGGCTGGTCCGCAGTCGGGCTTGGGTGACCCCGCAGATTCCTGAGGTCAGACTTTCGCCGAGGAGGAGACGTGTCCAGCGTCTTTTTTCTGGACCGCTGAGGTCCCTGCAACTTCGAGGTGACAACAGATTCTTGCGGCCGCCAGACCTGCTGGTTCACGTGCGCTGGCTACAAGCGACCATTGAAGACTTTTTAATGGTTCCTCTGTCTTAGCGCGCTCAACACGGGCTGCTCTCCTGGACGCGCGACACCTAGAGGCCTTCTTCCAGGCCTTCTTTCCTGTAGTAAAACGCCATCTCCATCAATTATGCGGAGCACGAAGCGGAGACCATCGTCCTGCGGTGCTCAACAATGCCCATTACCCTACTCACCAGCCAGAGCGCCCACTGGACAGTGGACTCGGAACGGCTGCAGCAGGATTCCGTTGGAGAACTTACGGCGCAGTGGACCCCCACCGTGGGTGTGCCCCCGACCTGCGTGTCAACTGATTTAAAGGGCACGACGCAGATATCGCCCTACCCCATTCTGCCTCGAGGCGTGCCACCTGTGCCGCCTGTGGGTCCAGCGACGGGTCGCTAACCCACAGATACTGGAGTTGCCGAGCCGTATGACCCCTACTCCGGAAGGTATTCGCCTCCTGCGAGGTGCCCCTGGCCTCTCTGGCCTAGCTCTTCTGTGTCGGCCTCTTTGTCAAGGGCATTGAAAATTACAAGTATGACGAAAGCTACCATCTACAATTACCATCATAGTCTTGAGGTGTACAATACCAAACACACATCGAACTGCCCACTCTGTAGGATAGAACTCTGGCAGTACATCGTTGGCGGAGTCTTTCCCGCGGTGGACGCCATTGAATAAGACATTGTATATCTATATATATATAAATGAATGTTTGTATGTTTGTTGGTTTGTATGCCCTGTATACAAATTCGCAGTAGTTCACTAATTCAAACCAAAATTTCCATACATAGGTAAAAAATAACGGGGATGACGATAGGCTATTTTAAAAATATATAAATCAATTATTAAAACTATATATTCAAATTATTCTACTTAGCTCACGAGCAGCGCCCTCTAGAACGCGGGCGATCTGCCGGCGGCGCGCGCCCGTTGGCTGCCGGCGAGCACGTGACTTCCCTGCCCCCCCCCCCCCCCCCCCGTCGAGACAATGTAATCGCCCGGCTGCCGGCCGGTTGAAGAGTCCAAGTTCCCACCGACCAATCAGAGGGATCAAGAGGTCCTGGCGCGCGGGGGCAGAGTTGGTGACACAGAAAAAAGCCTCGCGGGTGACCTCCGGGAACTACGTCCATCTTCCATAAGTAATATACATTTAATCGTGTAAACCCGGGCGTTGCCTGGCAGTACATCGTTGGCGGAGTCTTTCCCGCGGTGGACGCCATTGATGAAGACATTGTATATATTTTATATTTACCTCTATTCATCATATTATTTAACGTATGTGTTATATAATATATATATTTCATAATATCTATTCTTCCAGGAATAATAAAGCCAACCTACAGGCAACCCAGAGAGAGACGGGAGGGTAAAGTCCGGTCACTTGAGATACCAGCGACATTCCAAGGGGCGACCACTGGGGCCCGGGACTTTTAAGAAAGTTGGGGATTGTGTGCGACACGAACGGCCGCCCGGCTGTGCCGGGCCCGTTTCTCTCTCTCCCTGGTTGCCTGGGTTCCTCTTCCAACTTGTAGTGTGTTTAATTCCCCACCTTTCATACTACATATATATATATATAAAGGTCATCCTTCCTTCAAAACAGATACCAAAACTAGGCGCTATTTATTGACCGTCTGCCAATTAACACACTCGGATCGGTGACAAAGCCACAATACCAACATCGGCAAACTGAAAAATTGGCGCTTTCCCAAAGCTAGTGTTGTGGGTTTGTAACAGACCCGAGTCCGTTAGTCTTCAGAGATGGTTAATAGATAGCGTATAAATCAAGTCTTGGAATACGTAAAAGTATTTATTGATGACGTCACTACGACTAGTCGACAATTATCAACAAAACTATCTACAGCTAGAGAATATCGAGCAAGCAAACTAGACAACTATATGATGATTTTACAAATATAAAATAATAAATCTGTTTTTCAACTATTTTCATTGAATAATATTAAATTATTTCTTCGCCACAATATACAGTTTTGACCGGAGAGACTACCTTCATTTCTTTAAATTAATAGGCAAAAAAATCCATTTATATATATCCTTATTATTTGCATATTTATATGTTAAAAAACAATAGAAAAAATAAAAAGGTCAGTTGCTGATATTAAAAATAAAAAAGGCATATCCTGACTAGGAGCACGTGTGCTTTTCAGAAGGCAGAACGCCATCTGATGGAACAGAAATCAACTAAACATTAATTTAACCTGTTCCATGATATTTGGCCAACCCAATTTCTTGATAAATCAAGAAAAGCCATATAAGGTATGCAAAACGTGTGTCGAAACACTGCGCTTGTGGACAAAGGGTGAAAGGCAACTGACATTTGGGATCCCTATGGTTTGGCGAGTGCCAAAAAAATTATGACAATGATTGTTACTTTTGCGTACAAGACTTGAAACACTTTAACAGTAATGGTAAGAAAAAGCTTATATACAAAGGCCTATATTCAGCTAGACTTCCAATACCACACAGCCCAAATAGTCCCATCCCAGTTTTTTCATCCAGTGCTAAAAATCCTCTTTATGATGAATCAGAAGACACCACACACAATGATATCGAATTGGATGATTCTGATATTGATAACTATGGAGAACAAAAATGTCCAAAACGTTTTTTCACAACCAAAACTGAATGATTTTACACGTGACCTGAGACTTTCAAAGCAAGATGCGGAACTGCTTGCATCAAGATTAAAAGAAATGAGCCAACTCGAAGACGATGTCAACGTAACATTTTATCGGACAAGAGAAAGTTCGTTCCTTCCTTTCTATCAGCAGGATGCAACTCTGGTTTACTGCACTAATGTAAAAGGCTTACTACACCTTTTAAAACTAGACGAATACCGTCCTGAAGATTGGCGTCTATTTATCGATGGTTCGGTGCGTAGACTCAAAGGTGTTTTACTTCATAATGGAAATAAATATGCATCTATTCCCATAGCGTATACAACAGAAATGAAGGAAAATGTTGAAATATAAAAACCATCTTGAATAAAATAAAATACAATGAAAATAATTGGTTTATTTGCGTTGATTTATAAATGGTTAACTTTTTACTGGGATTTCAAAGCGGATACACCAAGTATCCTTGTTTTTATGCATGTGGGATAGCAGGTACGTCAAATACATTGGAAAACAAACAAATGGCCTCTTCGAGATGAACTTACAGTAGGAAAAGCTAATGTGATTAGCAAACCTTTGATGTCTCGGGAAAAAATCATTCTATCACCATTACATATAAAGCTAGGTTTATGTAAGCAGTTTGTAAAGGCTCTAGATAAAGATGGAGAATGCTTCAAATATATATGTGGTTTTTTCCTTATATTAGCCTAGAAAAGATAAAAGCAGGAGGTTTTGACGGACCTCAAATCAAGAGGCTCCTGAATGACAAAAGTTTTCTAATAACCATGAATGGAATTGAAGAAGCAGCATAGTCTGGCTTTAAGGCTGTAGTACATGGATATTTAGGTAATAGAAGAGACGATAATTACAAAGAGCTTGTCCAAAATATGCTTAAGAGCTATGAAGCTTTGGGTGTAAATATGAGTATTAAGGTTCACTACTTGCATAGTCACTTGGACAAATTCCCTGATAATCTCGGTGCATATAGTGATGAACAAGGCGAGCGATTCCATTAAGACATGAAAGTGATGGAAGAGAGATATCAAGGTGTCTGGGACTGCCACATGATGGCAGATTACTGATGTCCTGCGACCTGCCGGAATATACTAATAAGAGAAAATCAAAAAGGTTGAAATTAATGAAGGATTGACTGTAGCATTTTATATATTTCTGTATAGATTCGGTTTTCTTATACTACAGTAAATAAAGTAACTTTTGGTATAACGTTCTCAGTTTTTTTTTTTTTGGCGTTCAATGTGTTTTTCGTACCGCTTATATAGACTGATGTACCACATTGTGGCCTAAATATGTATACGTTATATCTCTAAAAAATGATGAGATACATAAAAACTATCATTATATTTGTGATCAGATCCTCAAATTAAGTCAGAAACTGATGCATTATCAAAAACATCTTTTTCAGTGTAATTTAAATAATTTTGTATCTAACTATGGTACTTACAGTGGCGATAGGCAGATGATATTCTGGAGATATGAGCGACACGATCTGATTAATTTTACATAATGAGCTTTATTGTACTATGATAATATGATACATAAAAAATAAACTAATTTTAATCGGAGTAATTATCTATTATGTTAATCACCAATCATTTTGCTAACTTTAGCCTTGTCACTTTCTTTAGTTTCTACAACAGGCTTCTTATCAACTTCTTTAACCATTTCACTTTATTCTGTTTCTATAATAGGCTTCTTATAAACTTCTTCAACCTTTTCACTTTATGCAGTTTCTATCCAGGCTTCTTATCAACTTCTTTAGCCATTTCACTTTATTCTGTTTCTATAACAGTCTTCTTATCAACTTCTTTAACATTTTAACTTTATTCAATTTCTATCCAGGCTTCTTATCAACCTTTTTAGCCATTTCACTTTATTCTGTTTCTATAACAGTCTTCTTATCAACTTCTTTAACATTTTAACTTTATTCAATTTCTATCCAGGCTTCTTATCAACTTCTTTAGCCATTTCACTTTATTCTGTTTCTATAACAGCTTCTTATCAGCTTCTTTAACCTTTTCCCTTCAATCAGTTTCTATCCAGGCTTCTTATCAGCTTCTTTAACCATTTCACTTTATTCTGTTTCTATAACAGGCTTCTTATCAGCTTCTTTACCTTTTCACTTTATTCTGTTTCTATAACAGGCTTCTTATCGGCTTCTTTAGCATTTTCACTTTATTCAGTTTCTATAACAGCTTATTATCAGCTTCTTTAACCTTTTCACTTCAATCAATTTCTATCCAGGCTTCTTATCAGCTTCTTTAACCATTTCACTTTATTCTGTTCCTATAACAGGCTTCTTATCAGCTTCTTTAACCTTTTCACTTTATTCAGTTTCTATAACAGGCTTCTTATCGGCTTCTTTAGCTTTTTCACTTTATTCAGTTTCTATAACAGGCTTCTTATCAGCTTCTTTAACCTTTTCACTTTATTCTGTTTCTATAACAGGCTTCTTATCGGCTTCTTTAGCTTTTTCACTTTATTCTGTTTCTTCAGTTTCTACAACAGGCTTCTTATCAACTTCTTTATCCTTTTCGCTTCGCTCAGTTTCTATCCAGGCTTCTTATCAGCTTCTTTAGCCTTATAACTTTATTCAGTTTCTATCCAAGCTTCTTATCAACTTCTTTAACCTTTTCACTTTATTTGTGAACAACAGGCTTCTTATCAACTTCTTTAGCCTTTTCATATTATTCTGTTTCTTCAGCTTCTACGACAGGCTTCTTATCAGATTCTTTATCATTTTCGCTTCACTCAGTTTCTATCCAGGCTTCTTATAAACTTCTTTAACCTTTTCATTTCATTCTGCTTCTTCAGTTTCTATAACAGGCTTCTTATCAACTTATTTAGCCTTTTATTCTTTTCCTCTGAGCTTGAGTTCTTTAACTTCTAGGCACAGGCACTCCTATCCTCATAAACAATCATTATAATCATAATTTGGGTAGTTAGCTACTGATTTTATTGTAAGTGCAATACATGACTACATAAGTAGAAAGCAATTCGACTTATAAAAAGTGCCAGAATGCCATTTAGTTACTTGCACTCACTTGTGGGGCTGGACATTCACATGAATCTCGAGTGCTATCAAAGCAATTATTTTAGGAAAAAAAATGTAAAATGCGGGATACGATCTCGGATCTTTAGTGTAAAATCAACATTTTACACCTCGCTAGTCCACCAACCCTACCTGAGAACGAATCTTGCTCTATTATATACGAATATACTCATGGCCAAAACTTAAAGAATGAAAAAAGGCATCTCCTTATCGTGCAACTGAAAATTGCTGATGGCTTACGCCATCTATCAGAATAAATATCAATTATTCTCGTTGATTTTTAATTATTCTAGAATTGGCTAAATACCCATTCTTGATTAATCGAGAAAAGCTAACCAAGGACGCGTTTCGTGTTTTTAAAAATAAAGGATAATAGTTGATATTTATTCCGATTGATTGCGCAAGCCATCAGTAAATTTCAGTTTCACGATAAGGAGATGCCTTTTTCATAATTTATTCACCTTATACCAGTAAAATATCACATTTGTACTATTTTTTTCACAAAACTTAGAGAAGTTGCTTAGAGCAGAATTCATTGGAGTATTTAGATGGGTTTCCTGTTGATGGGACATCTGATGGGGATGTTAACATTCAGCTGGACATAGTGGGACAGCCTTAATGCCTTGGGTACCAGGAGTTCAGAACTCCAGACATACTGTCCTGTTAACATTTAGCTGGGCTTAGTAGGACAGTCTTCATGTCTAGGGTACCAGGAGTTCAGAACTCCAGACATACTGTCCTGTTAACATTTAGCTGGGCTTAGTAGGACAGTCTTCATGTCTAGGGTACCAGGAGTACAAGACTCCAGACATACTGTCCTGTTAACATTTAGCTGGGCTTAGTAGGACAGTCTTCATGTCTAGGGTACCAGGAGTACAAGACTCCAGACATACTGTCCTGTTAACATTTAGCTGGGCTTAGTAAGACAGCCTTCATGTCTAGGGTACCAGGAATACAAGACTCCAGACATACTGTCCTGTTAACATTTAGCTGGGCTTAGTAGGACAGTCTTCATGTCTAGGGTACCAGGAGTTCAGAACTCCAGACATACTGTCCTGTTAACATTTAAATGGGCATAGTGGGACAGCCTTCATGTCTAGGGTACCAGGAGTACAAGACTCCAGACATACTGTTCTGTTAACATTTAGCTGGGCTTAGTAGGACAGCCTTCATGTCTAGGGTACCAGGAATACAAGACTCCAGACATACTGTCCTGTTAACATTTAGCTGGGCTTAGTAGGACAGTCTTCATGTCTAGGGTACCAGGAGTACAAGACTCCAGACATACTGTCCTGTTAACATTTAGCTGGGCTTAGTAAGACAGCCTTCATGTCTAGGGTACCAGGAATACAAGACTCCAGACATACTGTCCTGTTAACATTTAGCTGGGCTTAGTAGGACAGTCTTCATGTCTAGGGTACCAGGAGTACAAGACTCCAGACATACTGTCCTGTTAACATTTAGCTGGGCTTAGTAGGACAGTCTTCATGTCTAGGGTACCAGGAATACAAGACTCCAGACATACTGTCCTGTTAACATTTAGCTGGGCTTAGTAAGACAGCCTTCATGTCTAGGGTACCAGGAGTACAAGACTCCAGACATACTGTCCTGTTAACATTTAGCTGGGCTTAGTAGGACAGTCTTCATGTCTAGGGTACCAGGAATACAAGACTCCAGACATACTGTCCTGTTAACATTTAGCTGGGCTTAGTAGGACAGTCTTCATGTCTAGGGTACCAGGAATACAAGACTCCAGACATACTGTCCTGTTAACATTTAGCTGGGCTTAGTAAGACAGCCTTCATGTCTAGGGTACCAGGAGTACAAGACTCCAGACATACTGTCCTGTTAACATTTAGCTGGACATAGTGGGACAGCCTTAATGCCTTGGGTACCAGGAGTTCAGAACTCCAGACATACTGTCCTGTTAACATTTAGATGGGCATAGTGGGACAGCCTTCATGTCTAGGGTACCAGGAGTACAAGACTCCAGACATACTGTCCTGTTAACATTTAGCTGGGCTTAGTAGGACAGCCTTCATGTCTAGGGTACCAGGAATACAAGACTCCAGACATACTGTCCTGTTAACATTTAGCTGGGCTTAGTAGGACAGTCTTCATGTCTAGGGTACCAGGAGTACAAGACTCCAGACATACTGTCCTGTTAACATTTAGCTGGGCTTAGTAAGACAGCCTTCATGTCTAGGGTACCAGGAGTATACAAGACTCCAGACATAATGTCCTGTTAACATTTACCTGGGCTTAGTAGGACAGCCTTCATGTCTAGGGTACCAGGAGTACAAGACTCCAGACATACTGTCCTGTTAACATTTAGCTGGGCTTAGTAGGACAGTCTTCATGTCTAGGGTACCAGGAGTACAAGACTCCAGACATACTGTCCTGTTAACATTTAGCTGGGCTTAGTAGGACAGCCTTCATGTCTAGGGTACCAGGAGTACAAGACTCCAGACATACTGTCCTGTTAACATTTAGCTGGGCTTAGTAGGACAGCCTTCATGTCTAGGGTACCAGGAGTACAAGACTCCAGACATACTGTCCTGTTAACATTTAGCTGGGCTTAGTAGGACAGCCTTCATGTCTAGGGTACCAGGAGTATACAGACTCCAGACATACTGTCCTGTTAACATTTAGCTGGGCTTAGTAGGACAGCCTTCATGTCTAGGGTACCAGGAGTACAAGACTCCAGACATACTGTCCTGTTAACATTTAGCTGGGCTTAGTAGGACAGCCTTCATGTCTAGGGTACCAGGAGTACAAGACTCCAGACATACTGTCCTGTTAACATTTAGATGGGCATAGTGGGACAGCCTTCATGTCTAGGGTACCAGGAGTATAAGACTTCAGACATACTGTCCTGTTAACATTTAGCTGGGCTTAGAAGGACAGCCTTCATATCTAGGGTACCAGGAGTACAAGACTCCAGACATACTGTCCTGTTAACATTTAGATGGGCATAGTGGGACAGCCTTCATGTCTAGGGTACCAGGAGTACAAGACTCCAGACATACTGTCCTGTTAACATTTAGCTGGGCTTAGTAGGACAGTCTTCATGTCTAGGGTACCAGGAGTACAAGACTCCAGACATACTGTCCTGTTAACATTTAGCTGGGCTTAGTAGGACAGCCTTCATGTCTAGGGTACCAGGAGTATACAAGACTCCAGACATACTGTCCTGTTAACATTTAGATGGGCATAGTGGGACAGCCTTCATGTCTAGGGTACCAGGAGTATAAGACTCCAGACATACTGTCCTGTTAACATTTAGCTGGGCTTAGTAAGACAGCCTTCATGTCTAGGGTACCAGGAGTATACAAGACTCCAGACATACTGTCCTGTTAACATTTAGATGGGCATAGTGGGACAGCCTTCATGTCTAGGGTACCAGGAGTATAAGACTCCAGACATACTGTCCTGTTAACATTTAGCTGGGCTTAGTAGGACAGCCTTCATGTCTAGGGTACCAGGAGTACAAGACTCCAGACATACTGTCCTGTTAACATTTAGATGGGCATAGTGGGACAGCCTTCATGTCTAGGGTACCAGGAGTATACAAGACTCCAGACATACTGTCCTGTTAACATTTAGATGGGCATAGTGGGACAGCCTTCATGTCTAGGGTACCAGGAGTACAAGACTCCAGACATACTGTCCTGTTAACATTTAGCTGGGCTTAGTAGGACAGCCTTCATGTCTAGGGTACCAGGAGTACAAGACTCCAGACATACTGTCCTGTTAATATTTAGCTGGGCTTAGTGGGACAGCCTTCATGTCTAGGGTACCAGGAGTATACAAGACTCCAGACATACTGTCCTGTTAACATTTACCTGGGCTTAGTAGCACAGCCTTCATGTCTAGGGTACCAGGAGTATACAGACTCCAGACATACTGTCCTGTTAACATTTAGCTGGGCTTAGTAGGACAGCCTTCATGTCTAGGGTACCAGGAGTACAAGACTCCAGACATACTGTCCTGTTAACATTTAGCTGGGCTTAGTAGGACAGCCTTCATGTCTAGGGTACCAGGAGTACAAGACTCCAGACATACTGTCCCTGTTAACATTTAGCTGGGCTTAGTAGGACAGCCTTCATGTCTAGGGTACCAGGAGTTCAGAACTCCAGACATACTGTCCTATTAATATTTAGATGGGCATAGTGGGACAGCCTTCATGTCTAGGGTACCAGGAGTACAAGACTCCAGACATACTGTCCTGTTAACATTTAGCTGGACATAGTAGGACAGCCTTCATGTCTAGGGTACCAGGAGTACAAAACTCCAGACATACTGTCCTGTTAACATTTAGCTGGGCTTAGTAGGACAGTCTTCATGTCTAGGGTACCAGGAGTACAAAACTCCAGACATACTGTCCTGTTAACATTTAGCTGGGCTTAGTAGGACAGCCTTCATGTCTAGGGTACCAGGAGTACAAGACTCCAGACATACTGTTCTGTTAACATTTAGCTGGGCTTAGTAGGACAGCCTTCATGGCTAGGGTACCAGGAGTACAAAACTCCAGACATACTGTCCTGTTAATATTTAGCTGGGCTTAGTAGGACAGCCTTCATGTCTAGGGTACCAGGAGTACAAGACTCCAGACATACTGTCCTGTTAACATTTAGATGGGCTTAGTAGGACAGCCTTCATGTCTAGGGTACCTGGAGTACAAAACTCCAGAAATACTGTCCTGTTAACATTTAGCTGGGCTTAGTAGGACAGCCTTCATGTCTTGGGTACCAGGAGTTCAGAACTCCAGACATACTGTCCTGTTAACATTTAGCTGGACATAGTAGGACAGCCTCCATGTCTTGGGTACCAGGAGTTCAGAACTCCAGACATACTGTCCTGTTAACATTTAGCTGGACATAGTAGGACAGCCTTCAATGTCTTGGGTACCAGGAGTTCAGAACTCCAGACATTCTGTCCCATTCAGGGTCTCCCCTCCCCGCTACTTTGAGGCAGTTAACTGGTCTTGGGTTAACAGAAGTTGTACCCTTGAGCATGTATATCGGGATTCAGACAATAACTTTGAGAGATATTACAGTGACCTTTATTGAAGACACACGAGATAACCAAGTGTGAACAAAATTTCCTCTATAGATGGATATTTTGCAGGAAGGATATAGATCTAAAGAGACAAAGGTCGCCTCTTCCGTCAAAATAGACGTCAAAACTAGACGCCATATATTGCCCGTATTAGCCCGAAACCATGGTCTCTAGGTGGACGCTTTTCAGTTTTCCAAAGCTGGTGTTGTGTCTTTGTCATTGACCCGAGGCCGCTAGTTTGCGGCGACGGTCAATAAATGGCTTTTAGTTTTGACGTCTATTTTGACAGGAGAGGCGACCTTTGTCTCTTTAGATTGAAATTTTCTCTGTCTCTTTAAAAAAACAGATGGCCAGCTATAAAAAAAAACCTTCCACTTTCTTAAGTTTAGTCTCCATGAGTGTATATAATGTTAATATTTAAATAAATGTATTTTTACATAGTGTAATTTGCTACTAAAAGTATATTTATCAAAATACGAAACTATTATAGACGCGTATGATTCTTTTAAAAATAAATCAATTTCTACTGCCCTTACTGCAATGGAAAAAATTAATGAGAGGGCCTGGCTCATCAGTGGTAAACACTCCCAGCAGTTTCGCCAGTTTAAGTATATTGATGGCAAAACATTCCACTGAGGAGAGTAGCATTGAGTCATTGAAACGTTGAGAATTGAATAAATTATTGGTTCATATAGCTAAACATTCGTGACAAGATACACCACAGAACGGTCACCAATTTAACAGAAACGAAATGTCACTACAAAAACATTAAGAATAAATTTCAACGGTTACTCTTAGAATCTCTCGTTTCCAATGAATATAAAAGCGGCAAGCGGAAGGTTGTGGGTTCGATTCCCGCCCCTGGACACTTTTATTTTTCCGTTCGCCATTACTCTTCATATTTTCACCCTTTCATACGTCATCCAATTATATATAGACCATTACTCTTCATATTTTCACCCTTTCATACGTCATCCAAAAAAGTTAGAAATAGTAGATATTTCTCTTTAAAATAAATATTGATTTTTCATAGAAAAGAAACTTATGCGGTGCAACTTTAAGTATTGCTTATAAAAGCATTTTATTTATTTATTGTTACAAAAAGCACGAAGTCCAAAGGACTATTGTGCTGTGCTAGTATTATTTACATATATATGATTGATTATTTTACACGATGGATTAGTAGTGTTTTGTAAATTATTGTACAAATAGTTCTAAACTTAACAAAGTTCTCAAAAGAGAGATAGAGTATATACACAAAGAGAATTTGGTAATGTTTCAAAATATCTACATACAATTTGATTAGTCAGAGGGCAAGTTAAAAGAAGATGCTCTGGTGATTCAACATCTAAGCGGCATTCACATGTTGGATCATTGATAACATTCAGTTTAAATAGGAAACTTAAGAAGGGTTCTTTGCCAGTTAAGAATAAAGTAGTGAATTTATCAGAAGAAATGAAATTTGGTACAGCAATTGGAAAGAAAATAGATTTACCATCACAATACATTAGATATCTTAGAATAAATCAATAGATCAATTTTATAGGTTCTGGATGCCCTAAAAATGAAAATAGACATATTCCATAAAATAGTTAAATTACAAACCAATTTAAAATTTTCAGTTATAAATATCCACGCTGCGCGCGTTTGTTTTTGTAAATATTTCTGGTGGGATCAAGTCGATATTATAGTAAGCCCGCTTAAGAGCGATTAACGCTTGAAAGCTAACGTTTTTTAAATAAAAAAGATACTCATTGTGAGAATATATTTGTAATTTTAAAACTTTTTACACAATTTTATCATGAACAAAATATATCTCTATAAATTCTATGTACAATATTATTATGAAGATAAATATTATTGGTAGAAAATCAATTCGAATTAATCTTGATCCCTAAACCCTCTGGGATTGTCCTGCAATTATCAGATTTATTTATTTTGAATCTCTTTTTTATTAAATACATTCTTTTCCTCGAATTGTTATCGAGGGCTTTACCAAATGGTTTTATATTTTTTTCCTCTTTTATTGTTCCGATTACTTATATCTAACATTGTGTGTGAAATGCTCAATCATTATAATTATATTTCTATGATTCTATATAAATATACATTTTGTGGTTTAAATACATAATCTTGACTGATAGGAAAAGAATAGATGCATTCATGAGAATTTGTTTAAGAAGTACTATAAATGCCCCATTTAATCTATCAAATGCAATTTTAAAGCAGGACTTAAACCAGCCTAATATAGAAGAAATATACATATCCTCGACCCAGAAATTATATCTAAAACTCTCTACTTCCCAAAATCCAGTTATACAAGAATTGTTCCAATTTGATGGAGACCTCAATCCAAGACATAAAAGACCTGGACTTCACTCTACCTGAACTATGACCTTCCAGTCAGTTCTGAAGGCCATTTTTTAGAAATTCTTGATGCCTAACATCCACGACAAAGTGACTCGTGAGCTTTATGCTCGAATGGTACACTGTAAATTTGAGAGGAAATAAATACATAAATAAATTCCTGATTAGGTTTTATACATACTTTATAATTTAAGAAAATAGATTTTCTGCTTGAATTTAGATTATGTTGAAGATTATGGTATGGTAATGCAGTCGTGGTTGAAATCCTTAAAGTATGATAATGAAAAATAGTTTTGCTTCAGTAATTTAATTGATTTAAAGGGATATATATAAAAATACATAATTTGATAAAAGTAATGCCTGGTTTAAGGCGAGTAGAATAAGGAAAACAAAAGATTATTTACATAATGAACAAAAGTTTTGAGCCAGCCAACGAGAAACAACAACAACGGGTTATACAAAGAAAAAAGCGCGACCTCTAGCGGTCGATTTAACAGAGTATTTGTATCTATGAAATATAATTTTTTTTTAAATAAAATAATATTTTTATATAACATATGTATATTTTTGAAAATAGAGAAATCCATAAATAAATCTTTAATTAAAAAGGCATATATTGGATCAAAATATCATTTAATTTCATCCAATATATGTCTTTTTAATTAAAGATATATATGTATGTCATAATTTGTACATAGTTAGATGCCAACCCAATCCAATATGTATGAAAATGTATGATTTGAGTTTCAATAAAGAACAAGGTTTAACATTGGAGGAAAGAAGGCCTAGAGAAAGAAAGCCTAGAGAAAGATGATCATTACCAGTTTTAATTATCCCGGAACTCGTAAAAGTTCGAGTACAACGACACAGTATTTCCTGGTCAAGCTGAAACATGTCCAAAGACAAAGGCGTAACGTAGACCAATCAGGGAGTAACTCATTAGTGGAGGACCTATAGGGAACCTCCACGTCACACAGGTCAACCAATGAGAAGGAAGAAGAGTTTTCGTTTTAAATCGAGAACAGAGAATTGTCAATAGTTAGCTAGCTCCCACCGAGGTAACACCTACTCTAGAGATCCCTCTCCGCTCATCCTTTCAGCTAAGTCAATCTTACCGCAATGTGAATAGATAGCCAATAGCCAATCCGCTCCACCTTCTCAAGCCTTTCTTTCCTCCGATCAGTTGCCTTTATTTCAACAATCAATCGTGTACTCTCGACTACCTTACCCTGTTGTGTACACCTTAGCACTCAGCACCACGACTGCGCCACCACCTCAACAATCATCAACCTCCAAGAGTAATATTCACCGCATAATATTACATGTATATGAAAAATAGTACAAAAATGAATTTGCACTTGAATCAGTTGGATAAATTGAGAAAAAAAGGCGTGTCCAGATTGTGCAATTAAAAGTTGTTGATGGTTTGCGCCATCTATCGGAATAAATATCAACTAATCGTTGATTTTTAATTATTCTAGAATTGGTCAAATTTGAATAATTAAAAAATAAGCGATTAGTTGATATTTATTCCGATAGATGGCGCAAGCCATCAGCAACTTCTAGTTATACGATCTGGCACACATGATACATTAGACAATTGACAATTTAAACGCTTCTTCATTAACTCCTAGTCAATTAGGAATTTTCTCTTTTTGACAAATTTACACGATATATGAAGATAAATCTTCTATGATAAAATGGTCAATTTGTATATTTGCATATAGTTCTTTGATATATATTTGTATATTGCTCTGTTTTAATATCTCTTTAACCGTTTATATTATAGAAAAATTATAAAAATAAAGGTCACCTCTCAAGTCAAAATAGACCCTAAAACTAAGAACCATCTATTCACCGTCTACTCAAACTAACGGACTCGGGTCGGTAACAAAGCCACAACACCAGATTTGTCAAACTGAGAAGCGTCCAACTGAAGACCATGGTTTCGGGCTAATGGCTCTTGTCAGTATATCATATAAAAATATATAAATGGTTCAACGACTTCCCTTTTATCCGAGTGAATGTTTGACCAATCAAATATTCTTTCAACTTATTATTATTATTATCATAGCTATTCATTATCAGAATCATTATAGTAAGCACAAAATTATCGTCTGCAGTTTTATCGCTATATAAAACAAGCTAACAGCATTTAAATATATATCGTCTGAATGTCAAGAAGGAATGGGACGAGGAGGATTCTGGCTGGAAAGGATTATTACCGATATAGGAGCGGCCTGCCTGGCTGGAGGACTGCACGGTAGAGATGACATCGAGGTTCGTCTAGCATCAGGTAACACTGGTCCCAGAGGTCCCAAGATATCACACACATATATATATATATTTTTAAAAAGATGCATATATTGGATTTATAATGAATTTATTGCTCCAATATTTCGAGGGGCAACTCGCCTCTCTTTATCGAGGATGTTTGTGTTTTCACTAAAGCATGCGCGCACGTGTACACCACTCTCGTTCTACAAGGCCAATGAAAGAATTGTATCCTTGATTTAAACATTACATTCAGTATATATATACAGCTAATAATTATATACATTATTACAGATAAATACCATTATTATTATTTTGTCTACACATTGTGCTTGAAATAGAGATTTATATATAACAGTGTAACCGTAAATAATTGTAAATCAACATAAAGCAGCTTTAAAAAACTACAAACCATTATCCCTCCTAGTTGACCACTCCATAAATAAAAGCCATATACCTGATTTCAAACAAGCATCAATTATATACAAAAATATTACAGAAAAGCATTGTAGACTGTTTTTAGAAAGTTGGGCTTCTGCCGAAGACAAACACAGTATAAACAGAAAAATTGATTTTCCAGAAATTTATAAAGAATTCATATCCTAATTGATTGTAAATAACTATGTATATACTTTTAATTACTCATTTATTACCCTTAAAATTTTATCATTAATTTAGAATTAATATGTATGCACACAATTATTTACGGTTACACTGTTATATATAAATCTCTATTTCAAGCACAATGTGTAGACAAAATAATAATAATGGTATTTATCTGTAATAATGTATATAATTATTAGCTGTATATATATACTGAATGTAATGTTTAAATCAAGGATACAATTCTTTCATTGGCCTTGTAGAACGAGAGTGGTGTACACGTGCGCGCATGCTTTAGTGAAAACACAAACATCCTCGATAAAGAGAGGCGAGTTGCCCCTCGAAATATTGGAACAATAAATTCATTATAAATCCAATATATGCATCTTTTTTAAAATATAATTTTAATTATGGATTGCTCAATCTTCAAAATATATATATATATATATATGTTATATAATTTTTAAAAAATTAATAGAAATATAATAGAGATAAATGCATGTAAATATTATTTTATTTTATTAATCTGTTTAAAATAACTCTGTTGTTCTTGGCCACTAGATGGCGCCACCTTAAATATAAATAGATTGTTTTGTTTTTTTAGTGTTGGTTAGGTAAGTTAGATTTTATTTTATATAGGTATGTAAATGGTGATATAGAATTAATTGTTAAAATTCTATATTTACTTAATTTAAAATATATACTTTTGCTCAAAGAGTTCAAAATAAACTACTTGAGACTGATTTTCTCTTTTTTAATTAAATTCAAGACGACTGCACCTTCAATTTTAACAAATCATTTTTTGGATTTACATAATTATAGAACAGCTAGTCGACAGGATTTTTACCTGTTTGTTCAATATGCCAAAAGCAAAATTTTTCGAATTCAAATATGCAAATTCTCCAATCAAAAATAGCCTTCTCCATTGAAAAATCGTCACCTACAAGTAACCATAGTCATCATTAAGCCATAGACAAATACAATCAAACATAGCTTCTACAATAAAAAATAGTCCTCTACGATCGACAATAGTTCTCTACAATCGACAATAATCTTCTACATTCAACAATGGCCATCTACAAGACAAGCCATCTCCAGTTGACGCCATCCGAGATTGGAATTCACCAGCCATCACACCTTCCGACCAACACCAGCCATCTCCAAGATTAACCACAGCTCATCACCAGGAAGCATCCAGCAGGTCAACCAATTTACCACCCTACCCCTGCAAAATCTGCTCTTCCCATCAACTACCTAACCAATACCACTTCCACCGAGATTGCCCACTCAACAAACATGAGAAAGGACTGCCAACCAACAACCATTCAGAACCTCCAAACCCAGGTAGAACTTTACTATTATTTTCAGTACTCATAAATTATGTTTCACTACCTTGTGCACTTGATACCGCCTCATCTATCTCCATCATGCCCTCAAAATATTTAAATCGCATTCATTACAGAATATTAGATAATTCCCCAAATGTAAAAATAGGTCAAGTAGAAGGTTTTAGCTATCCCTTATGTAAAATATTGGTTAGACTTACTTTAGGAAAAATCACTAAATATCAGGAATTCTTTGTTTGCAATAGCTCAATAGAATACCTTATCCTAGGTTTGCCAACTTTCTATAATTTTTTCTTACAAATTGATTTTTCAAAAAGCCTACTTTTTCAAAATTATAAATTTTTATACTCTTTTAATCCTAAAACTAATAATCATGATTCCTTTGTAACCACTCTATGTATTCCAGACCCATACTATGTTAAAAATTCATCTCTTTTAAATATTGACACCCTATATAAGTCTTTTTCATGGGGGGGAAATGTTATATAATTTTTAAAAAATTAATAGAAATATAATAGAGATAAATGCATGTAAATATTATTTTATTTTATTAATCTGTTTAAAATAACTCTGTTGTTCTTGGCCACTAGATGGCGCCACCTTAAATATAAATAGATTGTTTTGTTTTTTTTAGTGTTGGTTAGGTAAGTTAGATTTTATTTTATATAGGTATGTAAATGGTGATATAGAATTAATTGTTAAAATTCTATATTTACTTAATTTAAAATGTATACTTTTGCTCAAAGAGTTCAAAATAAACTACTTGAGACTGATTTTCTCTTTTTTAATTAAATTCAAGACGACTGCACCTTCAATTTTAACAAATCATTTTTTGGATTTACATAATTATAGAACATAAATATATATATATATATATATATATATATATATATGTTATATAAAGGTATTATTTAAAATGTTATATTAAGATTGTTTTATTTAAAAATATATTTCATAGATAAAAATATTCTGTTAAATCGGCCGCCAGAGGTCATGCTTCCCCTATAAAATCTCGTTGTTGTTGTTCCCCAATGGCCGACCCAAAACATTTGTACATTATGTAAATACGCTTTTCATTTTTTTTATTCTTACGCCTTAAGCCAGGCATTACTTTTTTACCAAATTATGTTTTTATATATTCCTTTAGCACAATAAAAGCAATTACTGATCAAAACCATTATTATTATTATTATATCAAGAATTTAACCACGACTGCACCACCATAGCATAATCATCAATATGATCCAAAACAACAGTAATAATATCTTTTTTTTTAAATATAAGATATATATATTAAAAAACAATAGAATAAAATAAAAGTGGATCAGGTGTTGATATTAAAAATAAAAAAGGCATCTCCTGAGAGAGAGACCACGAGTTATTTAATATTTAATGAAAAATTTGTGAAAAACACAAACATCCTCGATAAAGAGAGGTGAGTTGCCCCTCGAAATATTGTGGAACAATAAACAAATTATAAATCCAATATATCCAGCTTTGTTTGAATATAAATTTAATTATGGATTGCTCAATCTTCAAAATAATTTTTTATTTAAAGAATTATAATATTTAATTTAATTTTAATTAATAATTGCAGAGTACACGCTATATCCACAAATCGGATATTCAATAATAATAATAATATCTAGCGAGTCATCTAAAAAGCACATGTGCTCGTGGTCAGGAGATGCCTTCTTTATTTTTAATATATATATATTATTCTGAAAATATATGTTTCATCAGCATTAGCTAACATCTACATGGACAAAATTGATAAAATAATTGCAGACACAGCACAACTACAAGTAATAATCTGGAAACGCTATATTGATGATATACTATGCATCACAAAAGTTGATCTTTCCACCATTCTGAATTTTTTGAATAATCTCAAACCCTTTCTAAAATTCACCTTTGAAATAGAAGAAAATAACTCCCTACCGTTTCTAGACATACAACTAACCAGAAACCAAGATAGAATTGAAACTGGAATATACCGAAAACCAACCCATACTGGAAGCTATCTGAACTTCAATTCATTTGGCCCCATTCACCATAAAATTTCCGTGGTAAAAACTCTTTCAAAAAGACTAATCACACACTTTTCAACAAACAATAACGACACAAAAAAAGAAAGAACCAAGATATTTCAAGAACTACTCAGCAATAATTACCCTAAACCGTTTATCAAAAAGCATTTCTACAGACCGAGAATATCACCCACAAACAATAGACAGACTTCATCCCAAAACATTTTTTGCTCCCTACCATACAGCTATGGCTGTGAAAGAATAGCTAGAAAACTAAAATACTACAATATCACAACAAGATTCCAATCTACCTCGAATCTTAACAACATCCTCCGCCATCCTGATACAAAAAAGAATACTGAACCAAACAATAGAACCAATGTCATATACAAAATACCATGCAAGTCTTGCCAAGCCGTCTACATAGGAGAAACCGGTAAACAATTAATAGAAAGAATCAACCAGCACAAATCAGCCCTAAAACACCATAACCCGACCTCCTTATTAGTAGATCATGCTCTCATCAATAGCCACATTCCAGACTTTGAACAAACATCAATAATATACCAAGATATAAAAGAAAAGCACAGCAGGCTATTCTTGGAGAGTTGGAGTTCTTTGGAAGACAGAAATAGTATAAACCGAAAGATCGATATACCGGACATGTACACACAATTTAGATGCTCCTAGAATAGGAACCTTTATGTATATATGAACCTCAGTGGAATGTCTTCATTCATAATGCAATAGCCGAATATTTATTTTGTATATATAGATATTTGCTTTTCACTCTATTTATTCATTTATTTTAATTAGTGTTATACGATATTTATTTGCATACATTACTTTTTCATTTGGATGATTTTCGCCTGAGAGATTGTGAGACGCCCGTGTCTCAAGTGTAACGCGCGGCTTGCCGCGAAAAAGGATGAGATCCTAGAAAAAGATGGTCGTTTAGCCCATCGAAATATCGGAAATAAAAAGATTATTTATTGAATCCAAGATGTGCCCTTTATAAACAAACATATATATATATATATATGTCATAATTTGTATAATGCCCAAGAGATATCATTTATTTTCACCAAAAATAAGTATGTTAAACTCTAAATAAGTAAAGCTTGTGTTAAAATGTAAATACAAATTCATCCATCTATAAATACACTGTACAAAATAAACGTGGGAGCCAGCGCGGGTGAATGCTACGGCACGTCCCGCGTGCGCATGCTCACGGGTGTGTAACAAGTTATTTTTCGAAGCTTACATACACCAATGGTTGCGCCTTTCCATTCGACCACGAGAGATACGACATATATATAGAGTTGTAAAAAAAATAGTACAAATGTGACATTGTACTGGGATAAGGTGCATAATCCCAGTACAATGTCACATTTGTACTATTTTTTTCACATTGTGTCGCAGTTTTTTGATCGTTGAGGTACAGCTTGCACCACGCTGATGAGGGCCAAAAGCCCGAAACGCGTCCGTGGTTAGCTTTTCTTGATTAATAAAGAATGGGTATTTAGCCAATTCTGGAATAATTAAAAATCAACGAGAATAGTTGCTATTTATTCCGATAGATGGCGCAAGCCATCTGCAACTTTCAGTTGCACGATAAGGAGATACCTTTTTCATAATATATAGAGTTGTGAAGACTTTTTAACAAAAGAAAACTATGGAGAAACTATATAGAAAATAATAATTTAAAAAAGAAAGACCTTCAATCTATATAAATATGTTATCTTTTAAATAAACATTTTCCCATTAAATACCATCAATACCATTTTATACTATTAAATTAGTGGTTAATTCTAACAATATATTTAACATTTTTGATAATATGTGTGTAAATAAACTACATTTCTGGTATAACTATTGCTCTTAAATGTAATTTTAAATAAATTTCTTTCTATGATGCACCAGCACGCCATCTGTTATCAAAATTCAAAACTATTTAAACGCGCAAGATTCTTTTTGAAATTAAACAATTTCTACTGCCTTTACTGCAATGGAAACATTTAATTTTCTTTCGTTCACAATGATAGAAGCCAAACATCATAGCTAACACCGAGCTATTATGTAAAAAGAATATAAAAACCTAGATGTTACATCACTTGATATACACAAGACATCTCTTTAATTTTTCCATTGCAGTAAGGGCATAGAAAGTGTTTAATTTCAAAAAGAATCTTGCGCGTTTAAAATAGTTTCGAAATTTCATTCTCTCTAAAACAATGAATAATTTGTATATATATTTTGAAATTATGTACATAAAATAGTTTATGCATTTACATACAAATATCCATATAGGATATAGCGTTTGTGTTTTGTAATAAATAAACCAAAATTAAATATCAAATAGGTTCTGTTAGAAATGGCAATAATACAAAAAAAGAACGTGAAATACCTACCGCTTATATAAGTCTTCAAGGTTTCTTAGATTGCAACGCATTTCCATTCCTTAAAGCATCTCTTTTAGCCTTTTTGAATACTGAACCGCTGCATTTTAAAAATCTCCATTTTACCGGTAAAAAAAATGGACGTTTGTCTTGTATTGTATTTGAATACAAATGTCTTCTGTATATCAAGTGATGCAACATCTAGTTTTTTTAATATTCTTTTTACATATTAGCTCGGTTTTAGCTATGATGTTTGGTTTTTATCATTGTGAACGAAATAAAATTAAACTATTTGTAAGTTTTAGATGTTTATTTTTGATATTATATTTGAATGATTATTTTTTATTTCGAATATTTATTTGATTTACCAATTATAATATAAAATCTTTAATATAATAATCCTTTAAATAAAAAAATATTTTAAAAAAAGGAATATAAACTTTCATCAGAGAATAGTCTTCTATTTATAAGAGCTATCTCTAATGTGTATATGAAATAATGTTGAAGTCCTGGTAGCTCTTGTTGTACTGTGTTGACCAAGAGGAACAGTCAGGATGTAGAGTTTTCCAGTACCTCTCTGCACCTTGGAAGACCTTTAAAAGTTCTCACAAAATACAGGCAGTCGTGGTCGAGGCAGAGTGGAAAAACTTGGGGATATCCACACAAAAAACGAAGACACAGTTGCACTAAGAAAGTCCCGTAACAGATAAAAGTTGAGCTAAGGAGCGAAAAGATGGAGATAGACGAGTTCTTCCTAACTACATGTTGGATGAGATCGACATAACATACGACCGACGCGGCTTGCACTAAGGGTGAACTAAACTCAACTGAACTGAACTGTACTGAGCTGTCAAGCCACTGTCAGGTGATGTATTTATAGGTTAAAGACGGGGCGACCTTATGTGACAGGGGCGTTTGAGAAAGGGCGCCTTTACCTGTCCAGGTGTGAGAGGGGTCTCTGCATTCCACCACATGTGACAGTGTGGGTGGCCTGTCGTGGGAACTGTGAATCTACCTGATTTATGACTCCCATCTTTAGACTCTGTTGTTTTGGCAATTCTATGCTCGATCTCTGCTTTAGCTCAACTATTAAATCTATTACAGATTTTATTTATTTATCCACTTTGTACAAATTACATTACATAGGTGATGCAATGACACAGATTAATCATGCGCATAATTATTTATAGATGTGTCTCTATATACAACATGACAATCTTGTTATAAGTTATCTACACAATATGAGGTTGTTGTTTTAAATTACCATATATATATATATATTATATAATCTAAAATATAATATAATCTAAAAACCTAAAATATTTCTATATTTTAAAAAATATACATTTTATTTTGTTCATTGATATTTTATTTTTGTTATCATCGTTTTTTAAAAAAGACTTTCAGTTTTAGTTGTATAATTTTGTTGTAAATATGCGTAGTTAACCAATCAATCCTTTTAAATCACTAATATAGGATTAAATTATAAATTCTATATAATGTGAAACTAACAAATGTGTAATCTTTCCTCAAGTAATTGAAAATAAAAGCTACTTGACGGTAAATAATTATTTTTTTTATCACGACTGCACCTCAACCCTTTATCTTATCGATCCTTTGTCTTATCAAGCCTAATCTAACAACAACACAAAATATTCATAACAATAAGTCGACAGGATTACCTGAATTTTCAACCTAATTGCTCTATAAATTATTCAAATTTTATAAAACTATTTTTACAAAATGTCTCGCAAACAAAGGAATGTAGAACACGCCATGACGCCAAATCCAAATACAATAGAAATACCGAAATTTAATGGTCAAAATTTAGACATAATATCTTGGCTCAAATTCTTTAACAAAAAATGTTTACAGAAACATCTTGATGAAGATTTTAAACTAAATAATATTTCAAATTATCTCGAGGGAGAAGCATTCAGTTATTACATAGAAGAGTTACAAGATATAAATAATTGGGGGGAAATAGAACAAAAATTAACATCATACTTCACAATAAATGATTCAAATTTATTTAGTAGGTTTCTAAATTTAAAATATAATGATAATAATGATCTTGAACAATATTTTAAAGAAAAATCTGCCTTAGCCAATAAACTTAATCTTGAAAAAACACTTTTACTAGAAGCACTTACAGATGGAATGCCAGATCACCTAAAAAAATATCTAATAGCTGCGAGAGTACAAGAACCTTCAGAATGGTATAAAATCACAACCCAATTAAAATTATCAACAAATAAAGAAGAAGAACCCCAACAACCCTCTACCAGTACAAGCACTCCAGTAAAAAAATTTAACTCCAATTCCTCCAAAGCTCAATACCAGCCTTTCCCCAGGACAGCAGCAGCAACTCACCACCAGCAAGAACCCCACAAACCCATAAACCTACCTCCATACCCCTGCAAGATATGTGCATCTCACCAGCTACCCAACCAGATCCATTTCCATAGAGACTGCCCACTTAAGAACAATAATCATCCGAAGCGCATCAATCCAGGTAGAACATTATTACTTTTTTCTGTATTTATAAACCAAATATCCTTACCTTGTGTACTTGACACTGCATCATCTATTTCCATTATACCTTTAAAATACTTAAACCATATTTATTATAAAATTGTAGATAATTCCCCAAAAGAAAGAATAGGCCAGGTAGAAGGATTTACTTACCCATTATACAAAATATTAGTTAGGCTTAGCTTAGGTAAAATTACAAAGTATCAAGAAATGTTTTTTTTTTTTTGTGATAGTCCAATAGAATATATTATTTTAGGTTTACCAACATTTCATTTATTTAAGTTACAAATAGATTTTTCAAAAAAACCTTCTTTTCCAAAATTATAAATTATTGTATTCTTTTAATCCAAAAACTGATAATCAGAAGTCATATGCCACTACCCTATGTATTCCAGACCCATACTATGTTAAAAATTCATCTCTTTTAAATATTAACCCATTGTGTAATTTCAATTCTTTTGATATACCAAATGCAAATGTTAAACTTATAGATCCTACTTCAAATCCCATTATTGATTCTAACTCATTTCACAGTATGCGACAACCGTCCTCTATAACAAATTATAATTCATATTTAGACTTTAGTAAAGTAGATATTAATCCAAATTTCTCTAATCAAACAATTTCAGATTTATTGCATAAATATAAGAATGTTTTCTCTAAGCACAATTTTGATATAGGACACATAAAGACTAACCCAATTTGCATATCTCTTTTAGATAATATTCCCATAGCACAAAAGCCATATAGGACATCTTTTTACAATAATGCTGAAATACAAAAACAAATAACTGAATTATTAAAATATGATATTATTAGACCCTCATCTAGCCCCTATAGTTCTCCTGCATTATTAGTGAATAAAAAGTCTGATGCCCCAAATCACCCCACAAGACTCTGTATAGATTATAGGAAACTTAATCAAAAAACAGTTCCAGAACATACCCCAATTCCACTTATAGAACAAATTATAGATAGGTTATCACAGTCAAAAATATACACTATTCTAGATGTTAAAAATGCATACTGGCATATACCCATAGATGAAAAAGATAGACATAAAACCTCCTTTGTAACACAATTAGGATGTTATGAATGGAACAGACTTCCATATGGTCTAAAAAATGCACCTTCACAATTTGAAAGGATTATGAAGTCAGTTTTCACTAAGCATAATATACACTATGCCTTAAATTATTTTGATGATATTATTATACACTCTAAAACTTATGAAGAACACATTAAGCATTTAGATGACATATTAGGTATATTCGAACAAGAGGATATAAAGCTGAATCTCAATAAATGCAAATTTTTACAAAAAGAAATACAATTCTTAGGATACACTATTAACTCAGGAAAATATACACCAAATAACACAAATATTGAAGCAATTTTAAAATTAAATAGACCATATAATATTAAAACCTTACAGAGATTTTTAGGCACCATAAATATTTATAATAAATTTATTCCCCATTATGCGCAAATTAGGGCACCTTTGAATGAACTATTGTTAAAAAATGCTCCTTGGCTATGGAGTGTGAAACATGAACAAGCCTTCCAAACACTTAAAAATTCACTCATATCACAACCTGTACTATATATTTATGACCCATCAAAACCATGTCATTTATTCACAGACGCGTCAAGTCTAGGAGTAGCAGGAGTTCTTAAACAACCAGATGAACAAGGCATTTTACACCCCATAGGTTACTTTTCAAGAAAACTTCACCCATATGAACAGAATTATACTGCCTCAGAAATTGAAACATTAGCTATCATTAATTCAGTACAAAGATTTCACACATACCTACACAACATACATTTTACCTTGCACACAGATCACTTACCTTTAAAATGGATCAAAAATGTAAAAAACCCACAAGGTAGGTTATTTAGATGGTCCTTAATCCTATCTCAATATAGCTTTGACATAAAACATATTAAAGGATTAAATAATATAGAAGCAGACATGCTGTCAAGAGCTCCTGTCTCATTTTACCTAACATATAGTGAGTTAAAAGAACACCAAACAACAGAACAAATTAGTAGTGCTAAATTTAAAATACAAAATGGCCTCTACATTATTAATAGAAGAGGTTTTAAAAGAGCTTATGTACCACAAACACTAAGACACAAATTATTAAGCAAAGTACACACAAAGCATGGACATATTGGAACAACTCAAATGACTAAAATAATTTCTCCACACTATTATTGGCCACATATGACTAGAGATATTGCTAATTACACCAAACATTGTGAAACTTGCCAGTTTAACAAGTCTAGGGATAACAGAATTGTTTATTGACCACTACAACAGATGCCAATATCCACACACCCAAATCACATTTTTCCTCTAGATACATTGGGCGGGTTACATAATTATGGGACAACAAGACACAGTATTCATATGATAGTAGATCACCATAGTAGATTCCTTTGGGCTTTTCCAACAAAATCTGTATCAACTGATTCTTATATAACTTGTTTGAGAAATTTATTCCAAATTAATAAACCTGAAATATTAATAACTGACAGAAATGCAGCTTTTCTTAGCAGAAAATTTAAACACTTTTTAGATAGAAATAATGTTAAGCATCTACTCACCAGTTCCCATCACCCAGAAACAAATGCAAAAGTAGAAAGACTAAATTCCACTATCATTAATAGGTTAAGATGTGAATATAATGCTAATTTAAAGATTCCTTGGACAAAATATATTCCTAAAATTACTGAAAGCTATAATGAAACAGTACATACCACAACAGGCTTTACACCTAAATTCTTATACTATGGAATACAACCACAGTATATAGAACATTGCACAGAAACACATACACCAATAGAAAAGGCAAGAAAGTTAGCCATTGAAAGAACCATAAAATCCCATGAACACAGCAAACAACTTTATGATATTAAACACCCAGAACCCATTTTTAAAGAAGGAGATCAGGTATTAGTAAAAACCTTTATTTATCCAAACACTGGTAAATTAACACAAAGATATATAGGCCCATTTACTATTTTAAAACAACTTTCTCCAGTCACATATGAAATTAATAAATCCAATTTACCCCAAAGAAAACAAACAGAAATTATACACTCAAATAAGCTTAAATTATTTTACCCAGAAACAGATTTTTTACTTCACTATAGCACTAACATAGAAAATGACTTTATAGTAAACCAAAATTCTAACACAAAGTTAATAGATATTGATGATAAACCATGTTTTTTACAGGAAGGCCATATTTTGGACATGGACAATGAAGAACAAATATCAGCACCAATTCTTAAGCCTTCACAAATAACTTAATGTCACTCCATACATCTATTAGCGTTTCATTACTCAACTTTGAAGTGTAACTAGCATAATGTCATCATAATTACTCAAATTTTAAATACCTTTTTGCTTCGTATACATTTTTGATATATTTCACTCATTAATATTTCTTATATATACTTTTATTATAATTTCATAATTATATAAATTATTTGTAAACAAACTTTCTTTTGTTTATTTTGAAAAAATGTGCGTATTGATTTTTATTGTTTTATTTTAATTATTTCTAAAGATTTATTGATTTCGTTTAATTAATTATTTTTAATTACCAATTTTATTTTAAAATTTCATTTTTTTAAAATCTTTTTCACAGGGGGAAAATATTATATAATCTAAAAATATAATATAATCTAAAAACCTAAAATATTTCTATATTTTAAAAAATATATATTTTATTTTGTTCATTGATATTTTATTTTTGTTATCATCGTTTTTTAAAAAAGACTTTCAGTTTTAGTTGTATAATTTTGTTGTAAATATGCGTAGTTAACCAATCAATCCTTTTAAATCACTAATATAGGATTAAATTATAAATTCTATATAATGTGAAACTAACAAATGTCTAATCTTTCCTCAAGTAATTGAGAATAAAAGCTACTTGACGGTAAATAATTATTTTTTTTATCACGACTGCACCTCAACCCTTTATCTTATCGATCCTTTGTCTTATCAAGCCTAATCTAACAACAACACAAAATATTCATAACATATATATATATATGGTAATTTAAACCAACAACCCCATATTGTATAATACTTATAACAAGATTGTTTCATGTTGTATATAGAAACACATCTATAAATAGTTATACGCATGATTGACATGTGTCATTGCATCACCATATGTAATGCACTTTGTACAAACTGAGGATGAATAAATAAAACTATGTAATAGATTAAGAGCTGAGCTAAGCAAGAGATCGAGATAGAAATCCAACAACCCTAAAGAGGAATTTGGCAGGTCGTTCCATCAAGGTCATTGGGTGTAGAATACCGCAGACACCCCACGCCCTTTGCACCTGCTCAAAGTCCAAACTCCCGCATACCTCCCCTATCGGCAAATATATATATAATACCTCTGCCCTACCCGAAAAATATAGTCACTTCACCATCAGCGTGAGCCCTTGTCGGTTGTACCTAGGTCCACCTCATCGACCATGTAGAACAGTAAGAACTCTTCTATCTCCATCTTGCTCTTAGCTCGTCTTTTATCTGTTTACGGAACTTTCCTACTACAACTGTGTCTCTTCGTTTTTTTTTGTGTGTGGACATTCCCAAGCTTTCCACTCTGCCTCGACCACGACTGCCTGTACTCTGTGAGAACTGTTAAAGGTCTTCCAAAGTGCAGAGAGGTACTGGAAAACTCTCCACGCCCTGACTGTCCCTCTCGGTTACTACAGGTTTGACCCTCGGTTATCACAGCTATAGCCAGAGTCGACAGGATACCTCATCACATATATATATATTAAGTATATAGTGTCGGTTTAATTCGCGGTTATATTGGCCTGTGTTAATTCCTGTGACCGTAGTTAGCCAATCAGTGTTGAGTTAAATAATCAAAGGCATGAATTATTTCTTAAATACAGAGGCATTACCTATTGAAATTAAATACGTATTTATATATATATATATATATATATATATATATATATATATAAGGTCTCGGATTCGATACCAAATTAGTGTTTATATACTTTTTAATAAAAATAATATTATTTTTTTATACTTTTCGTCATTTTCTCTCTCTCCCTCTGCCTTTAATTTTGAAAACAAATTTATTCCATAGTTGAATTTTTCAATCATTCTTATAATAATCCTATTTAATATTTGTATTACAAGGATCAGAGACATTCTTGATCTTATCTTATTTTATAACGAGAAGACATTTTGTCAAGTGAGGTTAGTTTGTTTTTGTAACATTGAATCATTTTTAGGTTTAATTCATTTTGAATATATGTGTGGCGACTACACTTTGCTTCAGCAAGCGCGAACTGGGACAAAGCTCCACTACACACACGGGCAGTGGACGGCCTCGGCAACCGCGAGCGTCAACCTGACTACGCATGTGCGCGGGACGTCATCCGACACTGCTGGCCACTGGCGTCATAACAACAAGGCCTGCTCCCAACGGCCGTTACTTCTTTTCTCTCTATATATTTCTGGCTTTAAATAAATTAATTTTAATTATAATTTTATCAGCGGCCTTTCCACAAGCCACATCACGCAACAACCATCCTACATATGCGTATCTTTTTTATCAAAAATTGGCGCGATTGAAGACTTTAGGTGTCATTGTGGCAACGAATTCCAGGACTCGAGACACCTACTGCTGGAATGCCCACTCTTCTTTACCGCTAGACAACAGACAATAAATAATGTTGTAGATCTATATTAATTTGTAAATAGCAGAGAGAATTATCATAGGTTTAACTATTTTTGTAAATATATTTATGATTTTCTTTCAAACCCGAAAGGTTCGGGTTCCTAATATATGTTATTGTTTCTCTTTTTATTTCGATTACTTTTTTTTGTATAATATGTTTATAACTATTTCTGTTTAAAAAAAAAAGTAAATCGACGCAATTATCCCTAGCCGGGATATCGCGTTTTGTGTGTTGAAATAAAATAAAATATATGCGTCGCATATGCAATAAGCTAAAAATACTCTATTTTATATTCATACCATATATAAATATTCGCCAAATTTTTCACATGAAGAAATTGTTCTGAAAAACTAAATATTGAATTTCCCGTCAAAATAATACACAAAAACTACAAGCCGTTTTTCTTGAGTTTCTATATAGATAATACCGTAACAGAGTTTTCCATTGTAAAGTCCTGAGCTATCTCCTCCGAAGATTCTGAACTACACATAACAATCTATATACCAAAATTTTCGTTATTTTTTTCTTCGTGTCATAGGCCTGTTTTTATTTTATTAATGTTAACAGTTATTTTTATTTTTTAATTTACTCTATTTTACAATCGTAGATTTTTTGCATTTATCATCATCAATCATTTGTTTTGAAATTCCGTAGAAATTTGTTTTGAAATAATATATATATCTGATTAATTTGCTTATGTAAGTACTTTGTTATAGTTTTTCATTTGAATATATACATTTTTCGATTTGTAGATTGAATTATTACTTTATTCTATAATAATTATCTTTTATAACTGTTTGTTATAGTTTTTCATTTGAATTTAGCTCCATTTTTGTGTCTTATTTCTTCTGTATATTAAAAAAAATATTGAAACTTAGTTTTTCATTTAAATATATACATTTTTCGATTTGTAGATTGAATTATTACTTTATTCTATAATAATTATCTTTTATAACTGTTTGTTATAGTTTTTCATTTGAATTTAGCTCCATTTTTGTGTCTTATTTATTCTGTATATTAAAAAAAATATTGAAACTTTTATAACTGTTTGTTATAGTTTTTCATTTGAATTTAGCTCCATTTTTGTGTCTTATTTCTTCTGTATATTGAAAAAAATATTGAAACTTAGAATTAAGCTTTGCTTTTTCATATACATGTTTGTTACACATTTAGCAATATATATACCAAAATATATTTTTTGGATACTTAACTCTTTTAGTGAATTTTTGTCAGGGGGGCTGCAAAAATGCCTTACTTATTTTGGAATATTTAACTTTTTTGGTGAATTTTTGTCAGGGAAGCTATGGACTGCCATAATCATGCAATATGTTGATGTTCTTCTCATAAAAAAAATATTTGGGTTTAGAATTGGGCTTTGCTTTTTTATATACATATTATTTGCACATTTTCTTTTCATCAATTGTTTCCTCACATGCTTGGAATTTTCTTTTTATGCCTGTCCTGGCTTTCAGTTTTATAGTTTTCCTCTGCTTGGTTCTTATTTTACCTTTTTTTTTCAGCGTCTTTTTTGTATTTCTGATTAAATTAATTTGTGGGTTCTTTGTTATAGTTTTTACTTTTACATTTTGCTCAATTTTTTGTGTCTGGTTTTCTTTTTTGCCGTATCTTTCATAATTCTTTTTTGCAGTATCTTTCATAATGTCTTTGGCATCTTTATTTTTCTCAATAAGAGGCTAATTATTTATTTGTATAATCAATTGTTGATTACTTAATTTGTTATATGATAAAATGTTATATGATACATACAATTTTCTACATTTTTGCACTGTGCAATTTAATATGTTGTTTATATTGAGATCTTTTACATTAAATTTATTTTGACATGTATTTGCTCAACTTGGTTTTTAGTTTAGCTTTTTTTTTTTCAGCGGCATCTGTATCATGCCTCGCAGAGGCCGTGGAAGACTCGCTTATAGGACTCGCCGCGGGAACAACGCCCCTAATCCTATTTCTCCTGTTCCCACTGAATATATTATTGGGGGCCTCGATATAGTCTGCCCTTACTGCTCAGCCCTTCATTTCCCTGGCGAAACTGTTGGTAGCTCCTGCTGCCACAAAGGGAAAGTTATTCTTCCTACTTTGTCCTCCTTTCCATATGAAATGATGGAATTGATGTGACCCAATGACATACCCTCTTTTATTTCCTGCCGGTGATCCTGGTTGGGCAATAGGAATCTTACATGAAGAAAACATGCGCACAAGCACTAGAAACCATGTTACCATGCTTCAGTTCTATAGTTATAGGTTGGCCATCAGACCTGGCTTTTCGCCCATTCACTATGGCAGGAGACTATTTCAGCAATATGTTGTTGATGCCTATGTTAAAACAGAGGGCAATCGCCTGAACTATATTCGCCAAAATCAGTCCCTGCTTAGGGTGGAGTTATATCAAGGTCTGATGGATTATATCCATGAGCAGGAACATTCTCGGGGTGTGCCAATAGGCCGTATTTTTATTCTTCCATCTTCCTTTCCTGGGAGTTCCCGGGCCATGCAACAAAACTATCAGGATGCTATGGCCATTGTTAGAAAGTTTGGAAGACCTGACCTATTCGTGACATTTACCTGTAACCCACGTTGGACTGACATTGTTGAAAATCTTCTTCCTAACCAGAATCCTTCTGATAGACCGGATCTGGTGGCTAGAGTTTTCAATCTCAAGTTACAACAATTACTGCAGTTGCAACTGGAAGACCTGACCTATTCGTGACATTTACCTGTAACCCACGTTGGACTGACATTGTTGAAAATCTTCTTCCTAACCAGAATCCTTCTGATAGACCGGATCTGGTGGCTAGAGTTTTCAATCTCAAGTTACAACAATTACTGCAAATGCAACTTCATTGTGTTAGAGCCGTTGGAAAAATTGTCATTCCGCTGGCCTCCACTGGAATAGCGGCTACCCTTTTGTCAGGTGGCCAGACTGTCCATTCCAGGTTTAAGCTGCCGATTCCCTTGCTTGAGAATTCTGTAGCTGCGATCTCGGCCAATAGTTCTGAGGCTGAGCTTATTCATAGATCATCCTTAATTATTTGGGATGAGGCTCCTATGGCCCACTACAGAGCACTTGAAATTGTGGATCGTCTCCTAAAGGACATTATGCATTGTGACCTTGCTTTTGGCGGAAAGGTTGTTGTTCTTGGAGGTGACTTTCGCCAAGTGCTACCTGTGGTACCTCGAGCTTCAAGAGCTGAAATTGTTGCTGCTTGCATTAAGCAAAGCAAGCTATGGCCATTGTTTGTGATCTTGCGCCTTACTCAGAATATGCGAGCAGGTATTGATGCACAGAGCTTCTCTCAATGGTTACTTAAAGTTGGTGATGGTGATCTACCTACAGACCAACAGGGCCTCATTTCTCTTCCAGAAAGCTGTATCTTTCATGGGGTTGACCTGGTGCAGGAAATATTTGGTTCTTCCTATGGTGATATTACCGCCCTTAGCCAGTCTGTGATTTTAACGCCAAAAAACACAGATTCATTAGAGATTAATGAAAAAGTTTTGGATCGCTTACCAAACAGGAGTCAGTGTTTTCTCAGTGTTGACAGTGTCGAGTGTGAGAATGTAGAGGAACAAAATAACTACCCTACTGAATTCCTTAATAGCCTTACTCCCACAGGAATGCCTCCACACCGGTTAAACCTTAAGATTGGTGCTATTGTTATGCTCCTTAGAAATTTGAATCCTAAGCAGGGTCTCTGCAATGGCACACGTATGGTTATCCAGCGCATGCGCTCTCATGTCCTAGAAGCACAAATACTGACAGGGACCAAAGTTGGACAAACTGTATTGGTGCCAAAAATATCTTTGGCTCCTTCAGATACCAACCTTCCCTTCATTCTGAAGAGGCGTCAGTTTCCACTAAGGTTGGCTTTTGCCATGACTATTAATAAGGCTCAAGGCCAAACCTTTGCTAGAGTGGGTCTCTTGCTACATGAGCCCGTGTTTACTCATGGACAGCTCTATGTGGCTTTTTCACGTGTGCGAACTTTGAATAGCATACGGGTAAAGTTGAACCCACGTATTTATAAAACTAGAAATATAGTTTTTAATGAGGTCCTTTAAATGAATTTTTCCTTTTTATGTTGTCTTATCTGCTATATAGTTGTGTTGTATTCAATTTTATTTTCAGATTTGTTTTCTTTTAATTTTTTTTTTCATTTCAAATAAATGAATGTATGCCTTTTATGTTGTCTAATTGTTGTGTTGTATTTAATTTTCTTTTAAGATTTGTTTTCTTTTACTTTTTGTTTCATTTCCAAAAAATTTGTTTAAAGTTTCACCAATGCCTATAAACAAAAGGTAATAAGACCAAATCCAAATAAATAAATAGTGTGTGACGTTTCGGTAACAGCGTTGTTACCATCTTCAGACAAAAGTACTATGGCCTACGGCCATACCACGTTGAAAACACCGGTTCTCGTCCGATCACCGAAGTTAAGCAACGTCGGGCTCGGTCAGTACTTGGGAGGGTGACCACCTGGGAACACCGGGTGCTGTAGGCTCCTTTTTTCCATTCAGTACTTTTGTCTGAAGATGGTAACAACGCTGTTACCGAAACGTCACACACTATTTATATATTTGGATTTGGTCTTATTACCTTTTGTTTATAATCTACAATCCAAATTGTGCCTCATCAACCAATGCCTATAGTTTCTCACACCTCCCATGCTTACCCCTCTGTAACTGGCCTGTGGTGCAGTGGACATTGTTGGGAGGTACAGTAAACTCTCTACACGATTGTATCAAGTCTTGTTCTGGTAGACTTGATGCTGTAACCAGGAGGGACACTCCCTCTTTAAAAATCCTGAGTTCAACTGACCCAGTTGATGGACCTCACCAATGGTTCCACTCCAGGGATACGGAGGAGCTGCGTCTGTGCTCATGTTAGAGTCAGAAACAAAGGCTTCCATATTTGGAATGGCCTCAAATCACAGGCAAAGTCAGACTTTCACCAAAGTGTGCCTGGATCATGGTGCCATGATCAACGAAAGCTGCACCCCTATACCCCATTCCATGAGATCATGGAATTCGTGTAATCTTTACACAAGGGGATAAGAAACATCAACAACATAGTTTCTCACCTGAAAGGATTTTTTTGTATTAGTTGTTCACTAATAAAATATTTATAATTAAGTATTTTGATTTTTGGTCTTTATTTACCTATTTTCCCCAGTGCTCTATACATTGATTCAGGATCTATGCAATGTCTCACATATGGTTATCTAGCGCTTCACATGTTTTTAGGCTAAACCCGGGGCGTTGCCGGGTCACTCGGCTAGAGATAATGGCTGTATTTGCTATATAGTTGTGTTGTATTGAATTTTCTTTTAATATTTGTTTTCTTTTTTTTTTTCAATATAATTTTTTAAAGTTTTCACCAATGCCTATAGTTTCTCACCTGAAAGCAATTTTTTGTATTATTTGTTCATTCATAAAATATTTATTATTATTTTGACTTTTGGTCGGTGGAAGGCTGGGTAAACCGTTTGGTTTTCGACCACTAGGACCCGGGTTCGATTCCCGCATTGGGCACTTTTTTCTGTTTAAAAAAAAAAAAATGCTCCAATGGCCCCCGATTCTTGCAAAAGTCCAACCCCACCAGCGAGTGCAAGTAACCGAACGGGGCTCTGGCATTTGTAAGTGCAAAGTCAAACTGCTTTTCACATGTGTAGACATGTGGTGCGCTTACAGTAAAAGCAGTCGCTAACTACCCACCATGATTATCATGGCCTGTACCACGTGTACTAGGGATAAGCAAAAAAAAAAAAAACTATTTTCCCCAGTGCTCTATACATTGATTTAGGATCTTTGCAATGGCACACATATGGTTATCCTGCCCATTCACAGGCCTTTAGGGTAAACCTGGGGCTTTGCCCAGGTCACTCGGCTAGAAATGCAGTTTTTAGTGAGGTCCATTAAATGAATTTATCCCTTTTATGTTATCTTATTTTCTATATTGAAAAGTTAATAAATATGAAAAAAAAATTAAAAATGTTTAAGAATATTATTAAAAAAGAATCATAAAGATATTTTAAAGGAGTCCTTTAGGGATGTCTGTTTTTGCACTTATGATTCCAGAGTTACATGGTCCAGTGGGCCGTATGAAAATCGAGTTGTTCATATAATAACATGTTTAAAAAATGATATTTTCTTTTAATGTAATCTATATAGCTTGAAATAAATAAAAATAATGGCTGCTTGAACTCGGTCGCATGTGACATTTTACAGGTACATTGGGACAGCTGACATTCCCCCCCAACCCAACCCACTGATAAATAGGCAAGAAGGTATGGGAAAAGATCCCAGTAGACGCGAATTCGCGTTGGTAGCCTACAATTTTATGTTAATTTTTAGAAATCAGGGACATGAATTCGCATCCTTTAGGCTTGACACCCTATAAGTGAGGATATGAATTTGCATTATATGGGTTCAAAATGTTTCGTTGCTCGCATCTATAATACCTTTTTTTTAGTAAAGTTGTAAGTAAACATCAATCGTCGAAATTTGCATTTTAAAATGGTTGAATTATCAGAAGTGGTGAATAATTAATATTGTCGAATTACCGTTTGTTATTTGATAGGCCAGAGATTGGGAAATCAAATCAAGGTCGAATTATCGCAAGGGGTCGAATTATCGGTATTGTCGAATTACTGTTTGTAATTTCATAGGTTCTGGAAATCAAAACATGGTCGAATTAACGAATTTATACTTAGAAAGTATTTTTACTTATCCTTACTTGAAATGCTGCTTCTAGGAAATCTGAATATACCCATTGCGATTTTTAAGCCACCATCTATACTTTTAAAGTCTCTGCAGGCCCTTTGGGTAAACCCTGGGCGTTGCCCGGGTCACTCGGCTAGTATTTTGATAAAAGATAGGTGTCTTTTTTTGAGAGAAATCAATTTTCTTCTAGAAAAAAATAAGATTCCATCAATAAAAAAAAGGATCTTAGGTTTCACATCAAACATTTACTTCTATTAACACAAAGCAATAACGCGCCATCTATACATATAAAATGAAAGGATTTAAAAGCACGAATGTTTCTTTTATACATAATACAAACTTCAACTTCCCTTACTGCGATGAAAAAATATATATTGGGAGGGCTCTCTTTCTGAGATTCCATCCTTCAGTGCTGCGTATATACGAGGGGAAATATTAAGAATATCTGCGTATATTCTCGTAAGCAGAATCATCCAATACAGTATTACAGCTCTGAGAAGCGGTCTGGTGGATTAAATTGACGAAACCGCTGGGAGGGTTCACCACTGATGAGCCAAGCCCTCCCAATTTATATATTTTTATCGCAGTAAGGGCAGTAGAAGTTTGTATTATGTATAAAAGAAACATTCGTGCTTTTAAATCCTTTCATTTTATATTTACTTCTATTGTTATTTCATACGTATCTGGGACCAACTTTCTCCTTATTTAAGTAGAATCTACACTCATGGACAAAAAAACTTAAGGATGTGTAAAGTCTTTGAAGACAGAGGCAATTCTGTTTATACTTTGTTATCTCGTGTGTCTTCAATAAAGTTTACCAAAATTATTAATTAAAAATATACATCTGCCCTCCTGCAAGGTCCGGGGGGACCACCTCTACTCCACCAACACGCCATGTGTAAATAGCCAGGACAAGGTGACTGGAATGTAACACCTGTAAACTGAGACAAAATAAATTAAAAAAATTGAAAATATGTTTTCTGAAAATACCATGGGTGAAGAAAAATTATGATTTCATTTTTGAATTCAACATGGAAAGTTTCATTAGAAACACTATCGATGTTTTCTGTGCATAAAAAATGTTAACCAGTTAAAATAATGGCGATAACGCGCCATGGTCTTTTTGGAAAACATATTTCTAATTATCGTAAAGATAGAGGCTGCCTGGCCGGCATTCATAGTTCTTCAAATAAAAGATACTTAGGCCTGTAAATCATTTTATTATCTCGACGTTTCGACAAAAATATTTTGTCCTCGTCAGGAGCGAACAAAAATTAAAACATTAGGCAAAGCGTTAGAAATTATTCTAAGGCTGCAAGGGCGTTCTCACGCGATATTCGAAATTTTGCACAACATCTAAAGCACGAGTCAAAAACAAATATTTAACTCACAAAAGACTATGATCTTTTAAATAAATTATATACATATTTATAATGAGAAATTATAAAACAAACAAATTCTAACGCTTTGCCTAATGTTTTAATTTTTGTTCGCTCCTGATGAGGACAAAAGATTTTTGTCGAAACGTCGAGACAATAAAAAGATTTACTGGCCGAAGTGTCTTTTATTTGAAGAAATATTTTTAATTATTATATATGTATATATATATATATTGTATACATATATATATGAAATAAAACCACATAGCACGAAAGTTTCTTTTACAGATAATATAAACTTCTACTATCCTTACTACGAAGAATAATATTGGGAGGGCTTGGCTCATCAGTGGTGAACCCTCCCAGCGGTTTCGCCAATTTAATCTACCAGACCGCTTCTTTAGAGTTCCAATACTGTATTGGATCATTCTGATTATATATACTACACTGAAGGCTGGAATCTTAGAAATGGAATTTAAGTAAACTATGGACATAAGCTTTTAGGACAGTAGAATTACATTTAAATATTTGCATTGAGCAATGCTCTTCCGCAAACAATAACGACAAGTAAGGCATAAATTAATACAAAGCAATAACGCGCCACCAATATTTTTTTCATCGAAGTGGGGACAGTAGAAGTTTGATTTATTTGTGAAAAGAAACATTCGTGTCTTAATGTTTTTATTTGTTATATATAGATGGCGCTTTATTGCTTTGTATTAATTTATGTCTAACTTAACCTTATTATTTGCGGAAAAGCATCGCTCGATGTAAATATTTAAATATAATTCTATTGTCTTAAAAGCCTATATCCATTTTTTTGCTTATCCCTAGTACACGTGGTACAGGCCATGATAATCATGAATCATGGTGGGTAGTGAGCGACTGCTTTTACTGTAAGCGCACCACATGTCTACACATGTGAAAAGCAGTTCGATTTTGCACTTACGAATGTGCCAGAGCACCGTTTGGTTACTTGCACTCGCTGGAGGGGTTGGACTTTTGCAAGAATCGGGGGCCATTGGAGCATTTTTTTTTTTTAAGAAAAAAGTGCCCAATTCGGGATTCAATCCCGGGTCATAGCGGTCGAAAACCAACGGTTTAGACCATCCTTCCACCGACACCCTAGTAGATGTTTGGTCAGGATTGCCTATATTACAACCAAAATAAAATTTGTAGATGGTAGCCCTTTCTACTGCCGTTGTCTTTAATGTCTCAGTTTAAATTGTCCGTCATCGACAAACTTTATTCCATAGCTAAGAGAAAGGTAGATATAGCTTCATACATAGTTTGGTTAAATACCATTTCTATGATTCCACTCTTCAGTGTATAATATATAATCAGAATTATCCAATACATAAATATACAAGATAGGGCACTAAATTGATATCAGCCGTTATTAAATAATAAATCAAAGCATCTATTTGTTCCCAATCGAAGAAACAATAAACCATGTTTAAAATATTGTATAGAACTTATTTAAATCTCTCTAGTCATTATTCTCCAGCGATTCTTAGAAACCTGTTTCCTCTCCAGATTCCTTCTTGCGTAAGAAATCTCCAGTAATATTTATTCCAGCAACACAAATTGAAAAAGTAATAAATCGACAAGATGATAGCTTATTTAATTTATTTCCATCGAGAACAATATTAGCCATGTATTGATGGATGATTGCATTTGCTATTTGTCTTCAGCTCTTTTTCGGATAACTCAATACAGTAATATATTGTAAAATAAAATGGGAATCTGTAGCGAAAATACGTATATAGTCAAACATAACTTTATTGGGTATTGCTTAAAAATATCAACTTTTACTATCTATAGTACACGTGGTACAGGCCATGATAATCATGGTGGGTAGAAGTTAGAGACTGCTTTTACTGTAAGTGCACCACATATCTACACATATGACTTCGAATTTTGCACTTACAAATGTATAAATTAAATTGCCATCTATCGTTGAAATTTGTGACATATAAATTTACTGGCAATGTGTTTCTTTTGTAGAGATAATATTATTTAAAAGAAGCACATTGCCAGAGCCCTGTTTGATTACTTGCGCTTGCTGGTGGGGTTGAACTTTTGCAAGAATCAGGGGCCATGGGAGCATTTTTTTAATTAGAAAAAAATGCCCAATGCGGGATTCAATCCCGGGTCGTAGCGGTCGAAAAACAACGGTTTAGACCATCCTTCCACCGACCCCCTAAAATATTCTCTTCAACAAACTTAGGGAAGTGTAAAGTCTTGGAGTGTTCATAGTTTGGTACATATGTGAATTGCGAAAAGACTCAGCCATTGGCAGACCTTGAGTTCATTCCATAGCTAAGAGAGAGGAAGATGGTTAGCATTGTTCATATCACAACCAAAATAAGGCAATTACTGTTGTCTTCAATGCCTCAGTTTACATTGTCCGCCATCGACAAACTTGAGCTCATTCCATAGCTAAGAGAAAGGTAGATGTTTTGGTTAGCATTGTTCATATAACAACCAAAATAAGGCAATTTCTGTTGTCTTCAATGCCTCAGTTTACATTGTCCGCCATCGACAAACTTGAGCTCATTCCATAGCTAAGAGAAAGGTAGATGTTTTGGTTAGCATTGTTCATATCACAACCAAAATAAGGCAATTACTGTTGTTTTCAATGCCTCAGTTTACATTGTCCGCCATCGACAAACTTGAGCTCATTCCATAGCTAAGAGAAAGGTAGATGTTTTGGTTAGCATTGTTCATATCACAACCAAAATAAGGCAATTACTGTTGTTTTCAATGCCTCAGTTTACATTGTCCGCCATCGACAAACTTGAGTTATGGACAATACGTACAACTCTCTCCAACTCGCCACACTCAGTAATGTTTTTGACTCTGACCTTCGGTTGTGTTGGTCGTGATATCAGTCACGGGCCCTGTGCGCAGATCATTGACGGCGTCAGAGTTGCGCAGCCACATTTTGGTGGTCTGGTAGTAGTAGGTGCTGACGCGCTGGCTAAGTCCAGGTGCACATGTCGGTCTCGAAGGTGCAGCTACCCGGCGGGGGAAACGCACCGCCTCGCATCCTCACGTCGTTCAGGGCCACGGTGCCATTCTCGGAACGCACGCCGCGGAACTGGATCTGCCCATAGAATAGGACTCTAAAGGAAAATTCTTATCGTTTAGGATAGAATAATTAATAAGAAAAATACATTTTAAAAAAAGCTTTTATTCAAATGCACTAGAAAGGAAACAATTAAAAATTTATCTTCTGTCGTTTAACAATTAAATGTATCTGAGTGAAAATAAAAGCGGCGGGGGTATATCATCATGAATTTCGAACCTGTGATTTAATATGTAGCAACTGATTAGCGAATTTTATAAGTGTTTGCTATATTTTTACCCCTTCTCTAAATATGATCGTCCCCTTCCGCTTTTATTTGCACTCAGATACATCTAATTGCTTGATAACAGAGTATAAAATATATTTTCCTTTTTAGTGCGTTTAAATGAAATATTTTCAAATACCTAAAATCGTGACTGCCAATAAGAACATATAATCGAACACGCCCGATTTTAAACATTAAAATGTAAACATTTTGCATTAAAAGTGACCTGTCTATAGCACCCCCTCTCTATAGCACCCTAGTTTGGTGAGTCCCAAGAGGGGGCGCTATAGACAGTTTTAACTATATATATATATTTGGTACTGTGATACTGGCTTCTACTCCTAGTTCACCACCACAGGTCTGTTTTACAAGTTACCACAGAGTGACATAGGGTTACTGGGTTGGATCAGAATTAAGGAGCAATGATGAAGACTCAGCTTGTTTCCTGCCTCAGTCCACCATTCCAGGAAGTTTTGCAATCCTGCTCTGATATAATTCAGATTCATAAAAAGTTTTATGTCACCATGACTGGGGTTTTGCATCAATACACTTTGATACAATACAGTTTTTAGATACATTTTATTCATCTTCAATCCAAAGTCTAGGTAGTGATGGTGGTCAGTGTTGTTTTTATTGTGATTTAACTCCTTTATCCTATTAACTGATACTTTTATTCAGTTGTAGGATGTAGATGGTATCCAGATGTAAATGTGAATGTAGGAAAAAACTGTGGACAAACACAAGGTTGTACAAATTAAATTAAGTCTTAAATATGAAAGAGGCTATACTGTATTAAAAGCATCATTGTGTGTGTGAATTTGAACAATATAGTTTTGGTTTATTGTAACCAATTTTATTTAATCTCTATCTTAGGAGTTGACCTGCATTGCGAATGCATTTTTCAAATGGAAACTCCCAAGGCAGGTTTTACAGTAGTTGTGAATGTGCAACAGAGTTAATTTCACTGTGATTTACATATCCAAAGATTACATGTTCAAATTCTGGAAGCCTTTTTCTTTTTTAAATTGTTGTAGGGCTTTCGTGGTACATTTTCATGACATCAATAACATAGCAATTCTGCCGTTTAGTCATCACAAGAGCATCTACCATGTAAAAGCTCCATGAATGACCACACTGCGAACTTTTAATTTTCCATCAATATACCAATGTGGAAGATGACAAATGCCATCCCAATAAAATGTGAATCTATAGCGAAAATATGTATATAGTCAAACATAACTTTATTGGGTATTGCTCAAAAATATCAACTTTTACTATCTATAGTACACGTGGTACAGACCATGATAATCATGGTGGGTAGAAGTTAGAGACTGCTTTTACTGTACGTGCACCACATATCTACACATATGACTTCGACTTTTGCACTTACAAATGTATAAATTAAATTGCCATCTATCGTTAAAAATTGTGACATATAAATTTACTGGCAATATGTTTCTTTTGTAGAGATAATATTATTTAAAAGAAGCACATTGCCAGAGCCCTGTTTGATTACTTGCGCTTGCTGGTGGGGTTGAACTTTTGCAAGAATCAGGGGCCATGGGAGCATTTTTTTAATTAGAAAAAAATGCCCAATGCGGGATTCAATCCCGAGTCGTAGCGGTCGAAAACCAACGGTTTAGACCATTCTTCCACCGACCCCCTAAAATATTCTCTTCAACAAAACTTAGGGAAGTGTAAAGTCTTGGAGTGTTCATACTTTTGTCCATATGCGAATTGCGAAAAAGACTCAGCCATTGGCAAACCTTGAGTTCATTCCTATAGCTAAGAGAGAGAGAGAGATGGTTAGCATTTCCCATATCACAACCAAAATAAGGCAATTACTGTTGTTTTCAATGCCTCAGTTTAAATTGTCCGCCATCGACAAACTTGAGTTCATATCATAGCTAAGAGAGAGGTAGTTGTTCTGGTAGCATTGTCCATATCATAACCAAAATAAATATGTAGATGGTAGCCCTTTCTACTATCGTCTTCAATGTCTCAGTTTAAATTGTCCATCATCGAAAAACTTGAGTTCATTCCATAGCTAAGAGGAAGGTAGATGTTCTGGTTAGCATTGCCCACATCACAATCAGAATAAATTTGTAGATGGTAGCCTTCTCTACTGCCGCTGTTTTCAATACCTCAGTTTAAATTGTCCATCATCGACAAACTTGAGTTCATTCCATAGCTAAGTGAAAGATAGATGTTTTGAATAGAATTTTGCAGATCATAATCAAAATAAAATGTATAGATGGTATCCTTTTCTATTACCGTTGTCTTCAATGTCCCAGTTTATGTTGTCTGTCATCGACAAACTTGAGTTCATTCCATAGCTAAGAGAAAGGTAGATACCGTTGTTAGCATTGTTCATATCACAACCAAAATAAAATATGTAAATGGTAGTCCTTTCTACTACCGTTGTCTTCAATGCCTCAGTTTAAATTGTCCGTCATCGACAAACTTGAGTTCTTTCCATAGCTAAGAAAAAAGTAGATGTTGTGGTTAGCATTGTCCATATCACAACCAAAATAAAATATGTAGATGGTAGTCCTCTCTACCTCCGTCGTCTTCAATGCCTCAGTTTAAATTGTCCATCATCGACAAACTTGAATTCATTCCATAGCTAAGAGAAAGGTAGATGTTGTGGTTAGCATTGTCCACATCACAATCAGAATAAATGTGTAGATGGTAGCTCTCTCTACTACCGTTGTCTTCAATTCTTCAGTTTAAATTGTCCATCATTGACAAAGTTGAGTGCCTTCCATAGCTAAGAGAAAGGTAGATACTATTGTTAGCATTGTCCACATCACAACCAAAATAAGACAATTACCGTTGTCTTCAATGCCTCAGTTCAAATTGCTCATCATCGACAAACCTGAGCGCTTTCCCATAGCTAAGAGAAAAGTTGATGTTATATATTGTTCATATCACAATCAAAATACAATATATAGATGGTAGTCCTGGCCACTTCTATTGTCGTCAATGCCCCAGGTTAGAAAGCGCCAGACCTGCAGATCCAGAGAAATAATTTCCATAAAATGTCCCAGCTGTCTCAATGGTGCTGAGAAAGCATGAAATCATTAGATTTTCCACTTGGTTTGCAGAATAATTGTATTTTTAATTAAGAAGATGTGCTTATTAGTCAATAATTAACAATTCTATGATAATTAGCGGCCTTTATTAATTAACAATTATATATATATATAAATACGTTTTCTTATCCATAATACCCACATAATATAAACGAAAGAAAAAAATGTATATGTCTTGTAAATAATATTTCTTTGAATATTTGATTATTCTATATAAATAAATATAAAATCATACATTGATTTTTGTTTATCTTCTCCAACAAAACAAAATAAATCAAGAAATGTCATCTGAACATGGTTGGATTAACATTATATAGGCTTTCCAGAAACTTTTCTAAAATCTTATATATATATATGTGGAAAAATGGTCGAAAAAAATAAAAAAATAATTATTTTTAATATCAACACCTGACCTTTTTATTATTTTTTTTTCTATCATTTTTTTCATGTGTTAAGCGTATTTACGCAAGTTTGGCCCTTTAATACCCATTTCTTGGTTTCTCAAGAAGCCTCTGGGACCCAAATTCTTTTTGGTCGCTGTGGTACAGGCTACTCCATGCTGACGAGCGCTAACAGCGCGAAACACGTTCGTGGATGGCTTTTATTGATTTCTCAAGAAATTGGGTTGGCCAAATATCAGGAAACAGGCTAAATCAATGTTTAGTTGATTTCGTTTCCACCAGATGGCGCTCTGCCTTCTGTAAAGCACAGGTGCTCCTTGTCAGGATATGCCATTTATTTTTTAATATATATATATATACACAATATAATGTGGTAATATTTTATATATATTATATAATCTCTGAAACCTCAAATATTTCTATATTTTAAAAATATATATATGTAGTAATCCCGATGTGGAATGTACTGGGCAGTCGTGGTAGTGGGTGCGTGATGGGATTCCCGCACTGGGACAGCAAGAGACAGAGGCAGGTCTAGATGGTAACTCCAAGAAGGTAGAGGTAGACCACGGACGAAGGCAGTCGAACCACGGGCGCCACGGATGCCCAAAGCCTACATCGCGGATAGAAGGTGAGAGATCCCACTGACCGTATAACGGCGTCGCTCTGAAAACAACTAACTGAACAACTAACCTTGTCCCATTTCTGGGCTCTTTTATATTGGCTGCCCGCATATGGCGGAGAGTCCTGATTGGTTCCTGTAAAATCACGCCACCTGTCAGGCGCCGGGTTGTTTATCACGTCTGGCCACCTGTTGACGGGGTGATTGAACTCATTATCATAAACACCTGTTCGTCTGGGTTATAGCGTCGTCTGGTCTACCTCGTCCTCTTTGCTTTATTTGTCACTTCCATTGTTCGATACATAATTTATATAGATATGGGTTTATAATAAATATTAGAAGAAAGTTGTGATCTAACCAACTCAAAATATACTACATATATTTTATTTTATTCATTGATAATTTTACTTTTGTTATCATCGTTTTTAGAAAGACTTTCAGTTTTTTGTAAATATACGTAGTTAACATATCTATCCTTTTAAATCACTAATATAGGATTAACTTTATAAATTCTATATAATGTAAAAATAACTAATGTGTAATCTTTCCTCAAGTAATTGAAAATAAAAGCTACTTGACGGTAAATAATTATCTTTTTGTTATCACGACTGCACCTCAACCCTTTATCTTATCGATCCTTTGTCTTATCAACCCTTTATCTAACAACAACAACAACAAAATATTCATAATATATATATATATATATATATATGGTAATTTTATTAAATCAAAAACAAATTTATAGTAATTATGTTTTTCCTCTAGAAGTAGCAGTGGTTGAGTTAATTTGTGATTTGGTGATATATATATATTCCACAATGTTTTATTAAAACTAATATTGTTACACTGATTATGTTTACTAACAAAACGTGACTGGAATGTACATACCCGGGCGAAGCCGTGTCTAATTGGCTTAGGTATTTTTAATATTACCGTAGTATTTTTTTTCATATTACCGAATGTAAATTAGAGAAATTTCTTTTATAAAACTTTCGAATAACACATTTCCATAAATTGTTTTGAAAATAGAGCAATCCATAAATAAATCTTTAATTAAAAAGGCATATATTGGATCAAAATATCATTTATTTTACCAATATTTCAGTTGGCTGAATGCCAACCTTTATCAAGGTGTTATAACATTTTAAACATATTAACATATTAAAGTGTGTTAACATATTAAAGTGTGTTATAACACCTTGATAAAGGTTGGCGTTCAGCCAACTGAAATATTGGTAAAATAAATGATATTTTGATCCAATATATGCCTTTTTAATTAAAGATATCCATAAATGTATAGTACTAAAAGAGACACCCCTTCCTTTGATTATACATAAGAACGATGCAGTATACATTACCCAAATAAAAACCTTTACTGGTGATGATGACGAATGAGCCGCAACACCAGTTTTGGCAAATTCTGACAAAAAGCTAACCTGTATACCATGGATTCGGACTATCTCCAAATCGTTTATTTTTCTTTATTTACAGATGGATTCTTGTTTCACGACGCGTACCAAATTTAAGATCTAATTCCAACTATGTAAAAATATATGTAAATTAATAATTATAATAAAGATAAAAATAAAAAAAATGAACAAAACTTAAGGAAATAAAAAAAATTCGTCAGTTGTCTGTTTTTTTTTTTTTTTTTTTTTTTTAAGGAAACAGGTAATTATGTTCACACTTAGTTATCCCGTGTATTTTCAATGAAGGTCACTGTAATATCTTTCAGAGTTATTGCCTGAATACCAATATATACATGCTAAAAGGTACAACTTCCTTAAGTTTTGTCCATGAGTGTATACACACTTTGTTATCCCGTATATCTCTATATATATAAAAGTCAATTTCTGTCTGTCTGTCTGTCTCGCGATAAACTCAAAAACTACTGAACCAATTGGTACCAAATTTTGCATGTCGCTTTTTATAAACCTGAGGAAAATTTTCGGCTGCATTTTGATTAGTATTTTTGGCTATTTCTTTTTTTCATTTGAAGAACTTTTTTTTTACGCGGACTAATCCGGAATGGAATGAATACCTAAATATGGCTATTTTTTAAAAGCATTGGTGGTTCAGTGGTAGAATGCTCGCCTGCCACGCGGGCGGCCAGGGTTCGATTCCCGGCCGATGCATTTTTTTAAACAATTTTTAAAACTCATTTATATTATATCTTCTATATATATAAAAATGAATGTTTGTTTGTTTGTTGGTTTGTATGTCCGGTATACAAATTCGCAGTAGTTCACTAATTCAAACCAAAATTTCCATACATAGGTAAAAAAAATACGGGGAAGACGATAGGCTATTTTAAAAAATATATATAAATCAATTATTAAAACTCTATATTATTAGTCAGAAAATGATGATGACGATATTGCTCTATCATGTAAGATTATCAGATACAAAATTATATCGGGAAAAATTCCAAAAAGCAGAGACCACGGGTGAACCCAGCTCATTATTTTGTACGCAGGAACAAAATTCTAACAGAAAAACATTCATTCGAGCAGAAAACAAAAGCCAGATCATCTTTCTATAAAAATATCGCTTCTCAGACACAAAGTTTGGAGCGGGACGTTTCACAAGAGTGACATCCACGCCGCCAATTTATAATTGTAACGAATAGTATTTAAATAAAAACATTTAATCGGGTAAAACCCGGGCGTTGCCCGGGTCATTCGGCTAGTCTTCAATAAAGATCACTGTAATATCTCTCAGAGTTATTGTCTGAATACCAATATATACATGCTGAAAGGTACAACTTCCTTAAGTTTTGTCTCCATGAGGGTACTAGTTAAAAGATCCAGATTCCCCCCGGGCTTTTCCCGAGTGGATGTTTGCCTAACCATTATTGCTTTAGCGAATGTTTTATTTATAATGATTATACTAACACATTAGCCTCCCGTTCTAAGTATTAGTATAGAATGATGGCCAGTTCTAAGCCTTATTAAAAGTGTAGTCGTCATAAACTCGGGTTCTCTTCACAAGTGAATATTTAGCAATATAATATTGCTTCAATTTTGATTCCCATCTAATGATTTCTTTATAATACTCCTCTCTTTATAGAATAGAACTTACTTAAAAATATATACATGTCATAATTTGCCTAATGCCCAAGAGATATAATTTATTTTCGCCATAATTAATATGTTAAAATGTAAAAACAAATTCACTTATCTATAAATCTGTACAAAATAAACGTGGGAGCCAGCGCGCTCACGAGTGTGGAACAAGTTCTTTTTTGACGCCTACATGCACAACGGTCGCGCTCCTTCCATTCGACCACGACGGATACGACATATATATATTAACTTTACGTAAAGATAGAGGCTGCCTGGCCGGCATTCATAGGTATTAAAATTAAAGATACTTCGGCCAGACGTCTCGACGTTTCGACAAAAATCTTTTGTCCTCGTCTTTTTTAACGCTTTGCCAAATGTTTTAATTTTTGTTCGCTCCTGACGAGGACAAAAGATTTTTGTCGAAATGTCGAGACAATAAAAAAGATTTACTGGCCGAAGTATCTTCTTCTTCTTTCTTATCTCCACTCAATCAGCTTGTAAAGCTTGAGCCTTTTGAATGTGTCGGCCGGGGGACAATCATCATGATTGGGTGAAGTAAAATGAGTCTGCCTTTGTCATTAAGACTGGGAGCACTACTCAGTGGCAGGCCAAAGTATCTTTATTTTTAAGAATTAACTTTACGTCTATATTAGGTAACATATTTATGTATTTTTATTATTCTTGTTAATTACCGTTATAAATTATTTGAAAAGTGAAGAAATATATATATACAAGTGATGTTATTTGAAACAGATTAACATTTTTTTATAAGCAAACTATCATTGAATGATGCACAAATATATAAAAGTAATTATAAATACAGTAGAACTTGTATAATTCTAAAAGGTCTTTAATTCGAATATTTATCTTGGTCCCTAGAATTTCCTATAAATAGAATTTCCATTTTTAATTCAAATTTTTGGATAATTCGATTTTTTTTGGTCCCTTGGGCTTTGAATTATTTAAGTTCGAATGTGTATAACTATTTTAAAAATAGAGCAATCCATAAATAAATTTTTAATTAAAAAGTCATATATTGGATCAAAATAACATTTTTTTACCAATATTTCAGTTGGCTGAACGCCAACCTTTATTAAGGTATTATAACATTTTAAAGTGTGTCAAAAACATGAGTCAATGCTGAGTTTGTTGTTGACACACTTTAAAATGTTATAATACCTTGATAAAGGTTGGCGTTCAGCCAACTGAAATATTGGTAAAATAAATGATATTTTGATCCAATATATGCCTTTTTATTTAAAAAAATATATACTATTAATGAAATTTAAAATAATAATGAGTATGATAATTATATTGTATTGAAATTGTGTTTTAGTAATTCGTATTGATATCTTTTTTTTTATATTTTTGACTTGAGACCAGTTGTTCGTGTCCAGTGAAACATTATTGATTGTAAACCAGATTATTTGTTCTGCAGTCGTGGCAATAATAATAATAGTCTTGATCAGAGATTTCTTTAATTGGACTAAAGGAATATATAAAAAACATAATTTGATAAAAGCAATGTCTGGCTTAAGGTGTAAGAATCTAAAAAATGAAAAACTTATTTACATAATGCACAAAAGATTTGAGCCGGCCATCGGGAAAAACACAACAATCGGTTTTATATAGGGAAAGTCGCGACATCTGGTGGTATATTTACACAGAATAGTTTAATCTATGAAATATAATTTTAAATAAAATAATATTTATATATAACATATATATATATTTGTGAAAAAATACTACAAATTTGATATTGTACTGAGATAAGGTGCATAAATTCTCCGAAACGCGTCCGTGGTTAGCTTTTCTTGATTAATCAAGAATGGGTATTTGGCCAATTCTGGAATAATTAAAAATCAACAAGAATAGTTGATATTTATTCCGATAGATGGCGCAACCTATCAGAAGCTTTCAGTTTCACGATAAGGATATGCCCTATTTCATAATATATATATATTTGTTTTTATATTTGATTTTAATCCAATATATGTTTTTTGAATAAAGATTTATTTATGGATTGATCTATTTTCAAAAAAATATATTGGTAAAAATAGAAACTATTATTTAGGTTCAATCTGGACGTTTTATTGATTTATTTTGATAAAAAATTATATTTTTTGTAGTCAATCTCAGAAAATAAAGCTCGAGTCCCATTTGTTCCAAGTTCCTCAACAAAAATCAATAAGTAGGCTGTAAAATCTTTATTGTTTCTGTCCCTTAAACCCAAGCAGTTTTATTTTTTTCTCCTCGTTTTAAAGTGGAAAATCCTTTTTTCTCCAATATGTGATTTTCTCATTCTTTTAACATCTTGTTCCATGTAGTCTGTATATATTGGGATAAAAAGTTCTGTAAACTAAATCGATTTTGCCATGAACGAATCAATTTACTAACTAAAAACTATTTCTTTATTAGTTTATCAGGTATGATTTAAAGGTTTTTCTTAGGGGGTCGTTGGAGCAGTGGAATAAACCTTTGATTTTAGACAGCAAACACCCGGTATCGAATACCGCTTTGGAAACTTTTTTTCTGAAAAAAAAATGCTTAAATGTCCACCGATTCTTGCAAAAATCTAACCCTAATAGTAAGTGAAAGAATTCGAATGAGGTTTTGGAACATTTTTGAGTGAAAAAGTTGGAATACCTTCTACATGGGATCATCATGACTGGTGGTGGTTTTTATTTAAGGTAAACCTGGTACAGGCCATGATAATCATGGTGGATCACTCAAGAGTGAACCTGGGCGAAACCGGGATCATTTTATAGTCGGGTTCATCATAAATAATGGTGTTATTTATATCAAGTACACGTGCTACGATTCATTTTACTAACGAAAAACTACTTCTTTATTAGTTTATTAGGTATGATTTAAAGGTTTTTCTTAGGGGGTCGTTGGAGCAGTGGAATAAGCCTTTGATTTTAGACAGCAAAGACCCGGTATCGAATACCGCATTGGACATTTTTTTCTGGATTAAAAAATTGCTCTAATGTCCTCAGATTCTTGTTAAAATCTAACCCCACTAGTAAGTGAAAGAAATCAAATAAAATCATGGGACATTTTAAAGTGAAAAGTCGAACTACTTTCAATATGGGATCATCATGCTTGGTGGTCGTTTCAGTATTCTTGATACAGGCCATGATAATCATGGTAGATCACTCCGAGAGAACCTGGTTTCTAGTTGAGTTCATCATGAATTGTGCTGTTCCTTATTCCAAGTACACGTGGTACAAGCCATTTTAACATGGCGGGTAGTTAGCGACTGTTTTTACTCTAATTGCGCACAATGTCTGTACATGTAAAAGGAATTCGATTTTTTTTTACTTACAAGGGTGAAAGTGCCTTGTTTGGTTACTATAACTCACTGGTGGGGTTGGACCTCTGCAAGAAACAGAGCCATTGAAGTTTCTTTTATTAAGAAAAAAAATTGACCAATGCGGGATTCGATTCCAAGACGTAGCTACCTTAAATCGACGGTTTATATATATCTAATACTACTACCATTAATATTAATAATAATATATTCTCTCTCTCATAATATTTTTATTAATTAAACAAAAGACAAGGAAAGTTCAAATATGCGAAATAAACTCTGCGAGAATAATTACAAAAACTATAACAAGACTCAGAACTAAACACTATAAAGGAATGACAATACATCCAGATGGCACAAGAACCTACAAGAAATGCAACAACTGTCCTGATGTGGAACTAACACCTACCCACATATTCTCATGTCTAGCAATGGCAGCCTTGCAGAAAATTGACATGGACCCAGAGCAGCAGATTTACACACCCAAGATAGAGGACATTGCGACTGCTGTGATAGAGATGCATGGAGACATCTGAGGCTCTTCATTGGACACAACAACAACAGAAAACTAACATGGACCCTAGACAGCAGCTTAACACATCCAAGATAGTGGACATTGCGACTGCTGAGATAGAGATGCATGGAGACATCTGAGGCTCTTCATTGGACACAACAACAACATAAAATTAACATGGACCCAGAGCAGCAGCTTTACACACCCAAGATAGTGGACATTGCGACTGCTGTGATAGATATGCATGGAGACATCTGAGGCTCTTAATTGGACACAACAACAACAGAAAATTGACATGGACCCAGAACAGCAGCTTTACACACCCAAGATAGTGAACATTGCGACTGTTGTGATAGAGATGTACGGAGACATCTGAGGCTCTTCATTGGACACGACAACAACAACAATTCAGTATACACGCCCAAGATAGTGGACATTGCTGCTTCTGTGATAGAGATGTATGAAGACATTTGAGGCTCTTCATTGGACACGACAACAACATAATATATAATTAACATTTTTGTTAAAATTATATTCTTTAAGATAAAATCTACTCGTTCATAGAACCTATGGGGGGGGGGGGGGGGAGATAGGTTATTCAGCTAGTGACTTTTTAATGCTAATAATCGAAATGTGCCGAGAGAGAGCTTTCAACTAATGCCACTAGAAAAGAATCAATTGCTTCTTGACTTAACGTTTTATACTAATGAACCTTCGCATTTAATGATGGATCGTGTAATCGTCTTAGAGAGAGAATAGAAATCTCATTTAGAACTATAACAGCTATTAGGTACTGGAATTCTCAGAATTTAAATGTTGTATGCTGAATTACAACTCCCTCTTTTCTAATCTGAATTCCTGAACCTATAGAGGTGAGGAGAGAAATATAATGATGCTATATTTATCTGGAAGAGAATTCTTCGATGTTAAGGAATTCTCCTCGAATAAATATAATTGTATTATGATACATTAGCATGCCATCTGTTATGAAAATTCGAAACTATTATAGACGCGTATTATTCTTTTTATATATAAAATTAAACAATTTCTACTGCCTTTACTGCAATGGAAAAATTAATAGGAGGGCCTGGCTTATTAGTGGTGAACCTTCCCAGCGGTATCGTCAGTTTAGCTATATATAACTAGCCGATAAGATACGGATTCGCCCGGGTATTATCTATGTACACATTTTAAACTTAATTAAAGTGGCGCAACCGCTGGGAGGGTTCATCACTGATGAGCCAGGCTCTCCCATTAATTTTTCCATTGCAGTAAGGGAAGTAGATTTTTTTTTAATTTTTAGAAGAATCATACGCGTCTATAATAGTTTCGAAATATAATTGTAAATAGTCGCGTGTATTGTTTTCCCCCTTAACATATACACTTATGGACAAAACATAAGGAAATTTCATATTTTGATGTCGCTGCTTGTCAGTTTTTCTTTTAATGAAATAGAGGCAATTTTGTTTACAGTTAGTTATCTCGTGTGTCCTTAATAAAGGTTACTGTGCATTATAAAATTTTCAGAGTTATTGTCCCGATATACATGCTAAAAGGTACAACTCCCTTAATTTTTGTCCATGAGTGTATCTTTCAGAGTTATTGTCTGTATTCCGATATACATGCTAAAAGGTACAACTTACTTAAGTTTTGTTCATGAGTGTATATTTCAGAGTTATTGTCTGAATCCCGATATACATGCTAAAAGGTACAATTTCCTTTAGTTTTGTCCATGAGCGTATCTTTCAGAGTTATTGTCTGAATCCCGATATACATGCTAAAAGTACAACTTTCTTAATTTTTGTACATGAGTGTATATATTAGAATGTATATGTTTCATATTTTGAAGTCGCCAGTTATCAGTTTTTCTTTTAAGGAGACAGAGGCAATATTGTTCACAGTTGGTTATCTCGTGTCTTCAATAAAGTTCTCTGTAATATATTTCAGAGTTATTGTATGAATATAGATGTATGTGGTAATTTAAGAATTATAAACACCTGTGTAAATATTCACCACCTCTTCTTACACCCCCTAATCTAATATGGACTTTTAATCATTGTACCCAACCCTCTTTTAATCAATTCAACTTTGTATGTATCGTTTTTGAGTGTTCAATTAAATAAAGAGGTACATCTAGAGGGAACGTAGAAACCAAAAGGGCTTACCCCGCAGCCATGAGGTCAACCGTCGCGTCAACGCGGCGCCAGACGTCCGGTGACGTAACACTTGAGCATATAAAAAGGGCTTGCCCCGCAGCCAAGGCAGTCAGTTCAGCAGATGCCATATAGCGGACAGGAGCAGCAGGCAGATCGTTAGTGGATGGCCCGCCTGTCGCAACTGGGTCTCTGCGTTCCCTCTCTCTGATGCCTCGGATTCCCCTGTGATTCGTCTCTGTGTGCCTTACCACTCACCACCATTACGACTGCGCAATCATCATCTTTACCCAAGACTCAATACAACAAACCAGACCACCGGAATACCACAGCTAAAGAAGAAAGTCGACAGGATTCGACATATATATACTAAAAAGTACAACCTTCTTATGTTTTGTCGATGTGTGTATATATTAACTATATTTTTTATTTACAGTAGAACTCCTCAAATTCGGAAATTCTGAAATTCGGAAACTCCCAAATTCGGAAAGTATTGTAATGTTTTTTTTACATACAAAAAATCAATTTTCACATGCTTTTATTTTGTTGATATTTCAACATTATTTTATTTTATTTTATTTTATTTACTTTTACTTTTGCTTTGCTTTTATTTTATTTTATTTAATTTTTATTAGTAATTTATTTTTAATTTAAGTGTTTAATTAATTTACTTTTACCGATTATTTATAATCGCTAATTAGGGGTTTATCCCCTTTTTTAAAAGCTTAAATAAATCAACAGTTTCATTTGACCTTTGTGCTTAGTTTAGGATATTGTCCAATAAGAAGGCAGCATTATTACGTCATAAGCCATTCACGCATTTTTTATTGCAAAGTTGATTCACCTAAAGTTCAAATTATCAAACATTTTCAGACATTGTAAGTTTCAAATTCTTTTATTCAACTCTCAATTTTTTGCATTTACAAGTTTGTTCTTCAACAAAATGGCATCCAAAGAGGAGCGGCAAAAACGAGGCAAGTACCGAATTCTTAAGCTTGGTGAAAAGTTAGATGTTCTTAGTGACATTAAAAAAGGATTAAGCTATACAACGATAATGCAAAAGTATAAAATTTCTAAGACAACTGTTTATGATATAAAAAATCTGAGCTTAAACTTACAAAGTTTGTTGATTCTACCGAAAAAGATGTCAAAAAGTTTTCTCAAGTAAAAAATCCGTTATACGAAAATGTTGATAAAGCAGTTAACATCTGGTACGAAAGTCAGAGATTATCAGGGGTTCCTATTCGTGGTATTGAACTCCAAACAGCTGCCAGTCATTTTGCATCAATATTGAATAATCCCACTTTTAAAGCTAGTGGTAGATGGCTGTCACGATACAGAGCCAGACATAATTTGAAAAATAAAAAAGTTGTCGGGGAAGCATTGAGTGCTGACGAAGATGCAGCTAATCGCTTTAAAGATGATTTTCACAAACTAATGACTGACGAAAGTATGAACAGTTCCAAATTTATAATGCTGACGAAACAGGAGTTTACTGGAAGTCATTACCCGATAATTCTCAAGTCAAAAATGCAAACAGCGCTAGTGGTCATAAGCAATCCAAAGATCGACTCTCTGTTTTACTTTGTGCAAATGCAGACGCTTCACATAAAAATGTTTTGGCTGTTGTTGGAAAATCAAAACGTCCAAGAGCAATCAAAAACATCATTGATCGATTGCCTGTCCATTACTATTCTTCACACAAGGCTTGGTTTAATCAAAGCATTTTTAGTGAATGGTTTTTTAAACGGTTCATAAAGGAAGTTCGCAATTTTCAAGAAAATAAGTTAAGAGTTGCTCCAGATCAAGTAAAAGCGTTACTACTAGTTGACAATTCTCCTGCTCATCCAACAGAGCTGATCAGTAATGACGGCAACATTAAATGCAAGTTTTTACCACCTAATACAACATCTGTATTGCAGCCTATGGACCAGGGAGTTATTGTTGCCTTTAAAAGGTTGTATAAACGAAGACAGTTAGAAAGTTGTTTAGTATTTTCAAGTGATGCAGATCAGCCAATTAACTCTGTGGGTGAACAAACTTTTTCTAATTTAAAAAAGTACGACATCAAGAAAGCGATATTCAATTTTGGAAATTCTTGGGATGAATAAAAATCTTCTACAATAAGAAATGGATGGAAGATTTTGCTTGAACACAAAAATAATTCAGATTTGGAAACAGCAGGTGATGCATTACAATTATCCGAGGATGAATCTGATGAAGATGAACAAGAAATTAGACGGCTGGAGCAATTATTTCAAAGAGCTAGAATTGAAGTAAATCAAGAAAGCATTAATGAATGGATCGATATAGACCTTGATGATCTAGGTCACAATGTTCTTAGCAATGATGATATAGTTGAGGCTGTTTTGAGTGAAAAAATGGAAATCAGCAGTTCTGATGATAGTTCCTCAACTTCTGAAGACAGTTTGGAGACGGATGTTCCCAGATGCGAAGCGTTGAAAAGTTTGGATGTTGCATAAAAATATTTAGAAAAGCGCACTGAACCAGAAATGCTTGCAAGCTACAACACCATCAATAGTCTTCGAACTATGCTTATGAGAGAAGAAGAAGCTTTGTTAAACAAGCCAAAGAAACAGACAACAATCAGCAACTTCTTTGCCAAGCCATAACTTACTTGGCCATCAATTGCATTACATACATAATAAAATATTTTACTATTTTTCATCGGTTTCATTCTCAAAACTCATAAAAGTCAAGGAACATTTGATTAAAAATCGTAATTAAAATTATGTAAAGTACATATAATATTCAACCTAAAATTGTTCATATGCTTCAAAATCTTTGTCTCAGTCATCTAAATGCCTATTTATGCCACATAAATATTCACAAATCTAACACTCTCAAATTCGGAAAATCCTCAAATTCGGAATACCTTGCGCCCCAAGCTTTCCGAATTTGAGGAGTTCTACTGTATTTAATTATTTTTCCTTTAATATTTTAAGATATTTAACATACTTAATAGTAATTTTTATAATAATTTTTTCATGCACAAATTTCTCTCACCTACTTTGTATTTTAAATTATTTCAACTTTAATATTATAGCACTATGCGGCACTGAGTTTGTGTATGCAAAAATGAAATGCCTCGATAAAGGTTGGCGTTCAGCCAGCCGAAATATTGGCAAAATAAATATTTTATTATATACAATATATGCCTTTTTATTATCTAATATTAACTATATGTGTATGATTTTCTATCGACAGTATTCATTAAATTGCTTTAAAATCGGAAATCTAAGCTATTAGGTAAATATCCTTTAAGAAAGACATGTACACACTGGCTACTATTTGCACAACACGCAATATAAAGTTTTTGTTAAGACCTTTAACCTTCCATAAGATTCTCCTTAGAGATTTTTCCATGGAGATAGATATATTTCATCTTAAAGTAAATTAGTTATTTTATTTATGAAAAAAATTCACGTTAAAGAGTTTCAAATATGATTAACAGATGGCGCGAGTTAATTAAAATCTATTGACTCTCTTTCTCTCTCTTTTAAAAAATTAAAAAACTATCTATACTTTACTTATACCAATTTTCTTTCATATATTATATATATAACATTACCATATATATATCCTTCCTTATATCTATAAAAATGAAATCCAAAATCGATGTTTGTTATCGCGTTGCGCAAAATCTACAGAATCAATCATTATGAAATTTCGCATGTAGGTAGTTGAAGATTTCGTTTAACATATAGGCTATTCAAAAAACTAAAAAAGTTGATGTGCTTTTTTTTTTAAATTGTAAAACCAAATAGTCTTAGTTCCAGCCTTTTACCGCTTGGCGCCGCCCTGGTCGCGACGCTAAATGAATTTAATTGGTTAATAATTTTACACGTAGTTTGTTAGTTTGTTTACACGTGAATATTTTAAAAAGTAAGATTATCCAATCGCCGTGAAACTTTAGGAAGTTATTTACTATACTACTGGGAAGGTTTCTGGTTTGAATTTGATTTTAAATGATTATTCGTCGCAATTTTATTTGCAAATTTTCTACTTTCACTCGCAAGCAGCGCCTCTAGCGGCATCTGGTGAAATTAAATTTATAAATTGTAAAAATGCTAAAATGTGTTCCAAGTATAATAAATTTAATATTTAATTTGAGGATTTAGTAATATAATATTCCAATGACGTTGTAAAAAAAACTTGGCATTTCAATATTAATATATATTTAGAAGAAATATCTTATTCAAAATTTAATAAATGTTTTAAAAAAAGATTTTGTGTTTCAAAAATATATTTAAACGCATATAACAATATTTATATACGTTTATAAATCTATATATAGGTGGATTGGATGTTTTCTAGAATCGTTTTAACAAATGTCGTTAGGCAATCTTTTACTCGGGTAAAAACCGGGCGAAGCCGGGTATATTCGCTAAATACAGTTATTTACAAATGTTCGTTTGTGGCAAGATACTATTCCTTTAATTTAAAATTACCGAGTGGACCAATTAATATTGATTTTATTCAACTTATCGAATATTTTTCAAGAGCCAGGGAAAATATTTCAAATTATCGAGAGTATAGACAAGTATAGATTCAGTAGGGATTGGATGTTTACTAGAATCGTTTTAACAAATGTTCGTTAGGCAAACTTTTACTCGGGTAAAAACCGGGCGAAGCCGGGAACATATATATATATGTTTGTCGGCTATGCACGCCCTCAATATGTAACTAATCTCGCTGAAATTTGAACAGGACAGAGAGTTAAATCTGGAAGAGTATTTTGTCGCTTTTTTAAACAAGAAAAATAAAAATTAACCACGTACTGAGCTACAATTTTTTAGTCAGAAATGATGATGACAATATTGCTGTATCATGCTTGATTGACATAAACAAAATTCTTTAGGGGAATATTCACTAAAGCAGACCACGGGCGAAGCCAGATAATTATTTTTAGTAGGCAGGAACAAAATTCTACCAGCGAAACATTCACTCGAGCAGAAGACACACGAGGCCAGGTCATCTCTATATATAAAATATCGTTTTACGGCCTTTTGGCTAAGATCGTGTGATACATCTCTAGATATTTTTATTTATATATATCTTTTTAAAAATCTATCAGTAGAGAGAGTGGATATGTTTGCTCGCGCGCGCGCGCGCGAGAAAAATATATTTTATATATTATATAAATATATAATGTAACGAATATTTTTATCATTATCATCATAATATTCTGTGTGTTCCGGAATATTATTATCAATAATATTCGTTATGGAAACTTTCACTCGGGTAAAACCCGGGCGAAACCGGGTACACATCCGTTAGTTTATATATATATATATATTAAAATAAAAAAAGGCATATCCTGACCTGGAGCACATGTGCTTTTCAGAAGGCAGAGCGTCATCTGGCGGAACAGAAATCAACTATTCATTGATTTTAACCTGTTCCCTGATATTTTGCCAACCCAATTTCTCGATAAATCAAGAAAAGCCATCCACGAACGCGTTTGCGCTGTTGGCGCTCGTCAGCGTGGAGCAGGCTGTACCTTTTTATTTTTTTCTATTGTTTTTTCATATATATGAAGAAACAATAGAAAAAAAAAGATAAGTGGGTCAGGTGTTGATATTAAAAATAAAGAAGGCATATATTTTTTTATGATGATAGTTTGTAAGATATTCAAATTTATGATTTTTAAAATGTTTTAAAAGATGTAGATAAAAGGAATATATATTAAACTAGCGGATGTACCCGGCTTCGCCCAGGTTTTTCTCGAGGGAATGTTTGTAGTCTAGTAATAAGAAAATATACTACACCTAAAAACTATCAGAGAAAAGAGAAACCACGGAAGGTGAACAGAAAAATGCTTACAATGGATGTATATGTTTACGATATCAAGTTAAATAAAAACAAAGATAAAATTTGCATATGTTGGTCACTATAAATTTGTATATTTGTTAGGCGAAATTAGAAACATGATAAAACAATTGGGTATTTAAAAACAAATGTAAAAATAAAAGTTGAAGTATAATAAACAATGTTAAAGATTAGTTTTAATTATTAATCAAGATTGTGTGTGAATATGTGAGAAAGATGTAATATCGTTGTTGTTTTCTTGGCCGACTGTTTTACATATGGTGTTATCTTAAAATTGCTTGTTTTGAATATTTTTTAGATTGAGATTATTAGCTAGTATGTAAAAAAATTAACTCTGTTGAAATTTAATTTTGTATTTATATATAAATAAAATTAACACTGTTGATTTTTTTTGTATTTAATCGATAACAGCGAAGTTACGCATTTTAATGTTAGGAAATATATTTTGATGTTAAGCAAAACCTGCTCCATCTCGTTTTACATAAATGTTGAAAATTTGGTTGAAATTGATGCATTGTAACGAAAGTTTTTAGTGATGTCCACTTATGAAATTTCCATTTTATTAATATAGATTACAAGTTGAAACTATCTCTATGCATTTATTCATACTTTTTATTTATTTTGTATTTAATCTTATATAACCTTATAAATAAAAAGACATAATATTGGATCAAAATATCATCTATTTTACCAATATTTCAGTTGGCTGAACGCCAACCTTTATCAAGGTGTTATAACATATTTAATGTTAATCTCCTTTGTTTATGTTTTTTCCCCCTTTCTTCATGGAAATGATGTATGACGAGTCCTTACAGGACAGAAATGTCCTAATAAAGCTGTTGTTGTTAATGGATTGCTCTATTTTCAAAAATACATATAATCATATATGAATAAAATATCTCTTCAATCTCAATCTCTCTCTTACTATATATTATTATCATTTGTATATTTGAATTTGGGAGCCGGGGCTACATCATCATATACTCTCATGTATGGGGCTGAAAGACGAACGAGAAGTGCTCCTCAGTGAAATAGGCCTTGAGGGACTCTCTTTGGAGCTCCTGTTGAATGAGGTGGTGAGAAACAGAGCTGGAGCGTTTGCGTTGTTCAAATTTTGGAAGACGGCTGAAGAGAAGAGGAAGTTATATACATAATATAATTGATGTAAATAAGTATATGTAAATAATCTTTGTCAGGATTAGAATGACGAATCCTGAATGGGACTTTGATTCCAGTAAAAGGCTTGCTGCTGCTGTTGTATATAGTCACAGTGTAGAAAATACTATACTATACCTACTACTTATAAGTTTCTCTCTGTATTCTTAGTTCTCTTCAATTACTCTGTAAACTGGCGAATCCTTTATAGGACGAGAGGTCCTCAATAAAGGCTTTTGTTGTTGTTGTATTTGAATTTGAACGTTTTGAACATTCTAATAATATATTCTACAAATGTGTCTTTAAAATTTGGATCAAAATATCATTTAAATGATTTGTAGAAAGTTGGGTTGATATTTGTCGACTAGTCGTAGTGACGTCATCAATAAATACCTTTACGTATTCCAAGACTTGATTTATACGCTACAATATAAATCTTAATACCTTCAATTCTTACTCTTTTTTTATTATTCCGCTCATATGACGCGTAACTGCCGAAGCTACAATATATGCTTTTTTATTTAAAGATTTATTTATAGATTTCTCTTTTTTCAAAATGTGTCTTTGTGTGTCTACACTGAGTAAGAATATATTCGCTATAATGAAATTAGAAAGTGTTATACCCCGAAGTGGTTGAAGAAGAAAAACATTGAGGCTTTCTCAAATTAAATTCTAAGAGCGTTAATTGAATGATTGAGTATTGAATGGGTCACGTTAATTTAATAAGCTGTACATTCATGCCAGGTTTAATAATATTTCACCCATTTCATCTGAGTCTTACATTTTCCCTTTCCACTATAGTGTATAACTGTTTGCGGATAAGCAATACACGATGTAAATATATGTTTATATCTATAAAATATTGTGAAAAATTCTATATTATTATAGACGCGTATGAAAATTCGAAACTATTTTAAACGCGCAAGATTCTTTTTGAAATTAAACAATTTCTACTGCCCTTACTGCAATGGAAAAATTAATGGGAGGGTCTGGCTCATTTTTCCTTTAATTTTTCCATTGCAGTAAGGGCAGTAGAAATTGTGTAATTTCAAAAAGAATCTTGCGCGATTAAAATAGTTTCGAATTTTGATAACAGATGGCGCGCTAGTGTATCATATTATAGACGCGTATGATTATTTTAAAAATAAAACAATTTCTACTGCCCTTACTGCAATGGAAAAAAATTAATGGGAGGGCTTGGCTCATCAGTGATGAACCCTCCCAGCGGTACTATAAAATGCATTATAACAGCGGTATGGGTAGATTAAACTGGCGAAACCGCTGGGAGGGTTCATCACTGAAGAGTCAGGCCTTCCCATTAATTTTCCCATTGCAGTAAGGGCAGTAGAAATTGTTTTATTTATAAAATAATCATACGCGTCTATAATAGTTTCGAATTTTCATAACAGATGGCGCGCTAATGCATCATAAAAAAATATTGTAGTAAAGTATTTATTATTTTATTAACAGAGTATCATTTTTTGAATGTTTTTATTTTGCTACTCTGTAAACTTCCCTCATTTCTTATCTTTTGTTTTATCATTCATAGTTTGTTCTTGCCTTAAATAAATTGCTGTCTCATTCCTGAAGTTTGTCTTCCTTAATTTTTCACGTGGCAATATGAAAGAAAATTGATATAAGAGAAGGGGTAAAGATAGTTGAATTGAGAGTAAGATTATATAGTAAATAATTAAAGATTATATTTTAAGATAGTGAAAAGGTTTTTGTTTTTTGTAACAAATTAGGGCTAAAACAAATTCACGCTGTAGCTTCGGCAGTTACGCGTCATGTGCGCGTCAGATGATTTAGCAAAGGAAGCCAGAAAGCTAAGGCAAAGGAAAGAACAAATGTCAGTATTTGACGCTGATGCTTTGGAAAAAATACAAGATAATTAAACAAAAAAAAACAAGAAAGATCAAATATGCGAAATAAACTCTGAGAGAATAATTTCAAAAACCATAACAAGACTAAGAACAAAACACTATATAGCAATGACAATACATCCAGATGGCATAAGAACCTACAGGACATGTAACAATTGTCCTGGTGTGGAACTAACACCTACCCACATATTCTCATGCCAGAAATGGCCGCAGCCTTGCAGAAAATTGACATGGACCTAGAACAGCAGCTTTTCCCACCCAAGATAGAGAACATTGCTGTGAAAGAGATGTATGGAGAAATCTGAGGCTCTTCATTGTACATGACAACAACAAAGGTCAAAATATTTAGACAACCTAACATGTATATTAGTAAACTTCTAGCGCCTTAAATGAAAGCTATACCGGTCTCAATATCTATTATAATTTAAAGATACTTAGAACAACAAAAAAGACTTGATATTATTTGGTGAATTTACTTTTTATTTTTTAAATATATGAAAAGAAAATTAATCACAAACAATATACGTATAATATATTGAGAGAATTAGTGATCTAACAAAGCGTTAAAACGCAAGAAAAATCTATTGAAAAATTCTCCTGAAAAATATTTTATAGCGGAGCTTTGAAAAGTAAAAACTTAATGGAATGTTAATAGAATAAATTGAAGGAAGTAATTCTACTGAAAGTTTTACAAAAGATTTGCAGGAAGGAAGTGGCTGGTAAACTTGGAAGTTTTCAAACTTTACAACAAATTATTCTCTAATCTATCAACGCCTTTAACCATTTAGGAATGTTTTCTAAATATATTGAGAGATAACATTTAATTATTTCCTAATTTAATATCATATTTATACTTTAATTAACTTTATTAACATCCTATAACACGATATCCCAAACTCAGGGATATTTGAGTTAATACATTTCTAACATTATAACAAATTGGCTATATACAAGCTTATACAATTCAATTATTTTACATAATTATCCAAAGAAATTTGGTCATGGAGAAAAAAGACCAACATATAAAAACAAATTCCTCAAAATTTCCTTCCCTCTCTTTCCCAGTTTAAAATATAGTTGTATATTGTGGTGGTTCGTCTGGTTTTGAAGAAATGATTCAATTATTCTTTCCAAGGTATTTTAATTATTACAGATAAAATATAAAAATAAATATCAATGTTAATTATTATTGTTACAAATTAAAATCTAGCAAAGAAGAGTTTAAAAAGGTTTGATGAAAATGGATGGATGAAAATGGCCGTCGGCTCGTGGAGGCGTCAAAACAATGGTTTCCTCCCCCGTGCTTACCACGTCACCACCGCCGCGCATGCGCCGACTTGGCGTCACGGCCGGCCGAGGTGGTGGCGGTTGAAAGGGCTGTTCAAAATTAGCGGTGGGTCAAAACACCGTCACAATATATATCTACAAAATTGAATAAAAACTTTAATATGTTCTTTTTTTTAATCTACGAATTCATGTAGCTGTCCGATGCCACTAAATTTTCTTTCCCTATAAACCCGACAAATTGACATTCCAGAAGTAGATGTTTCGAGTATTGAATATAACCTCCGCAGAAGCATCCTGGTTCCTTCACCGATAGTTGACAAAAATTCCCATAATTTCCATTTTTATTTTAATAGCGTCAATAATTACGCTAATACGTTATGCGTTTTGTTAATCGTTTTATTGGTATAGGTATTCACTAGAGTATAGGTCCATAGTCGCAAAAGAGAGAGATTGAGATTGAAACTACCATATTACAATGTCCATATAATATTATATAAGTTTTATTATATAAAATATAAATGAATAAATAAATAAGATCAAATAAGAACATACCATATAGATGGTATAGGTATATAGATGAATAAATATATAAAATTGATAAATATACATAGATGGATTGAAACTACTTTATTACAATGTCCATATAACATTATATAATAAAATATATATTAATATATATATATAAATATATAAAATAATTGATAAATAAAAAATTTAAAAATATATTTATAAATATATACAGAGAGAGGGATGATGCATATATATTTTTATCAAATGGTTCAACATTATCAAAAAGGTTCAACATTCAAATTAAAATGGCATATCTTGGATTGACAATGATTTGGCATTCAGCCAACCGAAATATTGATTTAAAAAAAACCTTTCTATTGAATCCAATATATATATATATTTTATAAAGCAATACTTAAAGCCTCCCCCGCATAAGATTCTTTTTTTTTTTTTTTGTGAAAAATCATTATTAATTTCAAAGAGAAATACGTACTATTTCTAACTTTTTGGATGACGTGGTTGTGGGTTCGATTCCCGCCCCTGGACACTTTTATTTTTCCGTTCGCCATTACTCTTCATATTTTCACCCTTTCATACGTCATCCAATCATATATAGACCATTACTCTTCATATATTCAACCTTTTCATACATCATCCAAAAAGTTAGAAATAGTACGTATTTCTCTTTGAAATTAATAGTGATTTTTCACAAAAAAAAAAAGAAACTTATGCGGGGAGGCTTTAAGTATTGCTTTATAATCATACGCTGCAGTCATTTATAATATATATATTTTATTATCTATAGATTTTAATATGGATTACGTTATTTTCAGAACGATATGTATATGCATATATAACCTAAAGATAAGTGTGGATGATATTAAAGGGGCACCTCTCCCTTTAAATATGCATTAGGACAATACATTATGATTATCATCCCAGTAAAAAAAACTTAAGGTAGTAATAAAGAATAAGCCACAACACCAGTTTTGTTCAAATTCAGACAACAGACAACAACCTATATACCATGGTTTCAGCCTATGGCCCTCATCAGTATAGGGATGGCTTCGATTTCATAACTTTCTACGAGAGGGGTTATAGAATCGGTCGAATTTACTTTAAAGGTGGTTAAGATGTTGAATATTTCTTGGAAAATAAAGATACTTCGGCCAGTAAATCTTTTATTACCTCGACGTTTCGGCAAAAAGCTTTTTGTTGAAACGTTGAGATAATAAAAAGATTTACTGGCTGAAGTATCTTTATTTTCAAGAAATATCAATGCCGGCCAGGCAGCCTCTATCTTTACGACAAGATGTTGAAGTGATAAGACCGATTTACAGGATAGAGAATATAAGAAATTTACGGGAGGATGGCATTGGTGTTAAAAAGCGACATTCCTCTCCCTTTATATATTCATTAGAACAATATATCATGTTTATCACATCAGTAAAAAACTAAAAATATGATTTTTATCTCAAGTACACGTGGTACAGGCCATGATAATCATAGTGGTTTATATATTACATTAGAACAATGTTTCATGTTTATCATATTAGTCAAAAACTAAAAATATGATTTTTTATCTCAAGTACACGTGGTACAGGCCATGATAATCATGGTGGGTAGTTATCGACTGCTTTTACTGTAGGTTCACCACATGTCTACACATGTGAAAAACAGTTCAAATTTTGCATTTACAAATGTGCTTGAGCCCTGTTAAAAAAACGATATATAAGAGAATCGTAGAAATTTCAGACAACACACTAATTAATCAGTACATTGTTGAAAGTGCTAAGAAACAATGCTGCAATTTAAAACACCTCACGTAAAAATGCCAGTAGGTCACACATACATAGGAAATATTTCCTTTACACCATCAATTTTCCTTTATTCAGACGCTTACTCAATATTACAATGCAATCATAATACTTTTATTTTTTTAAATTATCCCTAGTACACGTGGAAAAGGCCATGATAATCATGTTGGGTAGTTAGCGACTGCTTTTACTGTAAGCGCACCACATGTCTACACATGTGAAAAGCAGTTCGACTTTGCACTTACAAATGTGCCAGAGCCCCGTTTGGTTACTAGCACTCGCTGGTGGGGTTGGATTTTTGAAAGAATCGGAGGCCATTGGAGCATTTTATTTTTAATCAGAAAAAAAGTGTCCAATGCGGGCATCGAACCTGGGTCGTAGTGGTCGAAAACCAAACGGTTTAACCAGCCTTCCAAAGACCCCCTTTATAATACTGAAACAAAAAAACGGCTTCCGAATATGTAAATTTCTTGTTTTATTTTATATTCAGTTCAAAATTTCGGGTATCACAACACTTTCTACAAGATGGAAATTTTGCCGTGAGGATATTGATCTAAAGATACAAAGGACGCCTCTCCCGTCAAAATAGACGTCAAAACTAGACGCCATTTATTAACCGTCGCCGTAAACTAGCCTCGGGTCGGTGACAAAGCCACAACACCAGCTTTGGCAAACTGAACTAGGTGGACGCTTTTCAGTTTACCAAAGCTGGTGTTGTAGCTTTGTCACCGACCCAAGGCCGCTTGTTTGCGGCGATGGTCAATAGATGGCGTCTAGTTTTGACGTCTATTTTGACGGGCGAGGCGACCTATGTCTCTTTAGACTTTCTAAAAGAGTATATAGTTTATCATATACTCCTGTAGAGATGGGCTTCTGATACCCGAAAGCTTGAACTGAATATAAAATAAATTAAGAAACTTGCCATCTAATGTTTCATTGTATTTTAGTATTTTGATTGTAAGGTAAGATTGAATAAACGGGTGACGGAGGGAAGAAATTGGGGTTGTAAGGAGAACCTTTTGTTCATACTTGGTTATCTCGTGTGTCTTCAATAAAGGTCACTGTAATACCTTTCAGAGTTATTTTCTGACTCCTGATATACATACTGAAAGGTAATATATACTTCCTCAAGTTTTATCTATGAGTTTAAGGTCAAAAGTCAAACTACTTTCTACTTGTGTAGACAGGTGGTGAACTTACAGTAAAAGCAGTCGCTTATTACCATTATTATCATAATCTGTACTATGTTGTTGTTGTTGTCGTGTTTAATGAAGAGCCTCAGATGTCTCCGTGTATCTCTATCACAGCAGTCGCAATGTCCACTATCTTGGGTGTGTAAAGCTGCTGCTCTGGGTCCATGTCAATTTTCTGTTGTTGTTGTGTCCAATGAAGAGCCTCAGATGTCTCCGTGTATCTCTATCACAGCAGCAGCAATGTCCACTATCTTGGATGTGTAAAGCTGCTGTTCTGGGTCTATGTTAATTTTCTGTTGTTGTTGTCGTGTCCAATGAAGAGCCTCAGATGTCTCCGTGAATCTCTATCACAGCTGCAGCAATGTCCTGTATCTTGGGTGTGTAAAGCTGCTGTTCTTGGTCTATGTTAATTTTCTGCAAGGTTGCGGCCATTGCTGGGCATGATAATATGTGGGTAGGTGTTAGTTCCACACCAGGACAGTCGTTACATGTCCTATAGGTTCTTGTGTCATCTGGATGTATGTATTGTCATTCCTTTATCGTGTTTTGTTCTAAGTCTTGTTATAGTTTTTGTCAGTTTTCTCTCATAGTTTATTTAACATATTTGATCTCCCGAAATATGTGTACTATGGATATGTAACCTATACATATCTTACTAAATACAATCTTACAAAGTACAGATTCTATCCATTCGACATTTAGGGATTTTAACATTTAAAAAAAAACACAAATAAAGCACATAGTCTCTTCAGAAAGAAAAGTAAACTGCACTCCAGAGATGGTTTAAAAGGCCAATCGATGCCATTGTTGGTATTAGCAAACTCTTTCGAAATCTGTATCACAATGGCAGTAGAAAGTTTTCTAACAAAGAAATGGAACTTTATGGCCCATTAAACTTCAACCCACATTTCTGTCCACGTTGATCCATTTGGGGACTTCGTATTGGTATTGGTCTGTTTCCATCATTCCAATAGGCCTCTTCGTGTTGCATCGTGTGAACATTTATGTAAAAACATTGTAAAATTCTTTTTAAGAAGGTTACAATACATATATGAAATAACACAAAGCGCAATAACGCGCCATCTATACATATAAAATGAAAGGAATTTAAAAGCACGAATGTTTATTTTATACATAAGACAAACTTCTACCGTCCTTACTGCGATGAAAAAATAAAATTGGGAGGGCTTGGCTCATCAGTGGTGAACCCTCCCAGCGGTTTCGCCAATTCAATCCACCAGACTGCTTCTCAGAGCTCCAATACTGTATTGGACGATTTTTCTTATATACGCAGCACTGAAGGATGGAATCTCAGAAATGATTTTCAAGATAACTATGGACATAACAGTATTGGAGCTCTGAGAAGCGGTTTGGTGGATTAAATTGGCGAAACCGCTGGGAGGGTTCACCACTGATGAGCCAAGCCCTCCGAATATATTTTTTCATCGCAGTAAGGACAGTAGAAGTTTGTCTTATGTATAAAAGAAACATTCGTGCTTTTAAATTCCTTTCATTTTATACATATCTGAAATATTATAATTCAAGTGGGGGATTTATAATCAAAAATTAACATACCCTAGTCGTAACTATCGGATGTATCAAATTGGAGACATCAATGGGAGATTCACCATTGATGAACAGAACCTTTACAATTCTTTTTAATCGTCTGTATATAATTGTATAAAATTCTTTTGGTATTTTTAAAAAGAGATATGGTTGAATAATTCAATTCTCTAATAACAGATTGCGCGAACTCTTAACAAGCTCCTATATACTGTAGAATATTTGGAATTACACTCATGGACAAAACTTAAGGAAGTTGTACCTTTTAGCATGTAAATCGGTATTCAGACAATAACTCTGCAAGATATTATAGTGACCTTTATTGAAGACACATGAGATAACCAAGTGTAAACAAACTCTGTCTCCTTAAAAAAAAAAACAGACAAATGGCACATTAAAGACTTTTCTCTTCTTTAGTTTTATGTTTGTATGCAAATTTACAAGTTTAATAATTAGAAGAATTGCAAAATCTCAATATTTTGGATTTTATTGCACTTGTTTTTACCTGTTTTAATCTTTTTATCCTCAATAAATATAGAATTCTATTTTAAAAAGTGTTTATTCGCTTAATTTTGATGGGTTTTTTATGTTACTTGTGTAAACTTGTATGTGTGTGGGTATTCAGTATATATTTGCATATTATACTCAATTTTAATATTTAAATTAAATTTAGAAAAAAAGAGAGAATTTATATATAATGGTAAAATAGAAATTGTAGTAATAAATCATTTCATGTTATATAAATAAAAAGTAAAGAAATGAGACATGGAAGAAAAAAGGATAAAAAATAGTTGTGGCCATGTAGGATATTTACCAAACAAGGAATTTCTCACAAATCTTGTGTTTTCTTATATTATAAAATATGTTTTCCACCCTTACATTAGAATCTATATATCTTCCTATCTTTAATCTATTCATATGAAAAATCTTTTCGTTATTTATAAAGTTAGGAAAAAATGTTTTGAATCACATTTAGAATTTATATTATTTCTAAGAATATAAAAACATTTTTTTTTTTGCTTATCCCTAGTACACGTGGTACAGGCCATGATAATCATGGTGGGTAGAAGTAGGCGACTACTTTTACTGTAAGTGCACCACATGTCTACACATGTGAAAAGCAGTTCGAATTTGCACTTACAAATGTGCCAGAGCCCTGTTTGGTTACTTGCACTCGCTTGATGGTTGGACTTTTGTAAGAATCTGAGGCCATTGGAGCATTTTTTTTAATCAGAAAAAAGTGCCCAATGCGGGAATCGAACCCGGGTCGTAGCGGTCAAAAACCAATTATTTAGATCATCCTTCCACCGACCCCCTGAATAAAAACATGAATAACTTTAGTAGCCAATATTCGAAATAAATTTTATTTTATATGAAAAAAATAGTATAAATGTGATATTGTACTGAGATAAGGTGCATAAATTATGGAAAAGGCATCGTGCAACTGAAAGTTTCTGATGGCTTGCGCCATCTATCGGAATAAATATCAACTATTCTCGTTGATTTTTAATTATTCCAGAATTGGCCAAATACCCCTTTCTTGAATAATCAAGAAAAGCTAACCACAGACGCCTTTCGGGCTGTTGGCCCTCATCAGCGTGGTTCAAGCTGTACCTCAACGCCTAAAAACTGGTCCTTCAGGCATCCTGAAAAATAATGAGCCCGAACAGACCGAAACAGGTCCATGGTTAGCTTTTCTTGATTAATCAATAATGGGAATTTGGCCAATTTTGGAATAATTAAAAATCAACAAGAATAGTTGATATTTATTCCGATAGATGGCGCAAGCCATCAGCAACTTCCAATTGCACGATAAGGAGATGCCTTTTTCATAATCTATTCTATATTTTTTATTTCACTTGATTTCGATGCTTGTCTTTCCACACAAATCTCGTGATAAAATTTTATCATAGTTACAGAGTTTCTAGAAGCATTTAATTTGGTACACACACTTGTTCAAATCTGATGATAATGCAAGTTGATAAAATTCGAAACTTCTGGTTGGTGGAGAATGGATCTTTTTTCTATATTTCTTTAGACACAAATGTGTAATCAATATACTTACTGACCCCATGAAAGTCTGGTATTTAATAGATTATTTCAAACCTTTCTTAGAAGAGATAAAAGCTAATGGCGATGAGATTCTTTATTGAAAATGTATAAGTTTAACGAGAGCTTTCAGATAATAACGTTTTTCAAAACTCCGCCTTTTCATGGTCCCAAGCCCGGAATAAAAAGGAGGAGGGGGAGCAGTAACAAGCTCACTATAACACCTGGACTTAACTGGCCATGCTGATAGTACCCTGTAAAGGATCGACTATATCCAGGGATATAGGATGATCTGTACTCCATACTAGTAGTGGCTGTACATGGTGTCTGTTTCTCATGTCAGAGGCGGCCATTTATATTGGAGCTAAGTCGGCTTGCCACTAAGTAGTGCTCCCAGTCTTAATGACAAAGGCAGATCATTCTACTTCACCCAGTCATGATGGTTGTCAAATCTCCCCATTATGCTGCATCGGCCGTCGTTCAGTTGTATTGACTCATCCATTGATGAGCTCTACTCATCCCCGGCAGACACCATCAAAAGTCTCAAGTTTTACAAGCTTGATACCTTAATAAGATTGAGCGCAAATAAAGAAGAAGAAGAAGACGTTCTTCAATAGGTTATAATACGGATACAAGAAACTAGAATGATGTATATAGGTGACTGACTTATAGGTGGCAGTGTTGTGGTAGGGAATAGAGAATTGAATTAATGTATTTCCTTTAAAACGCAGAAAATTGTAAAAGTCATTTCTCTGGCGTAATAAACGGCTTTAGTTCTATTAAAATGTAGCCGCGATGTTCAGGAATGAACTGATTTCAATATTTACAATTCAAATGCTATCTATATTTAAATTTTTCAGAATATCCTTTTTTGAAATATGTTTCATATATCATATATTATCTCATTAATTATATGTATGTACCTCTACAGACCTATATGCATATGTACGAGTCCAATAGGTTCCCCTAAGCACCCCTAAGCTTCCTTCTATAGTAAATTAAGGGTATAGAAGAATAAAACGGAAACTGAATAGGAGTATATTGTGCGAATTTTATTAGCAAGCTTTCGGACGCATGCGTCCTTCTACAGGCTTTTTCGATCTTTCGTTTTTTGATCGAAAAAGCCTGTAGAAGGACGTCCGAAAGCTTGCTAATAGAATTAACACAAGAAATTCCTCTTCAGTTTCCGTTTTATTTTTCTATTTTAACTCGAAGAGTTTATTTTAGTTAAATTAAAGGTGTGGCGACCGCACTTTGCTTCAGCGAGCGCGAACTGGGACAAAGCTCCACTACACACTCGGGCAGTGGACGGCCTCGGCAACCGCGAGCGTCAACCTGACTACGCATGCGCGCGGGACGTCATCAGAGACTCTGGCCACTCACGCGGTAAACAACAAGGCCTGCTCCAACGGCCGTTACTTCAACCGTTACTTCTTTTCTCTTTATATATTTCTGGCTTTAAATACATTAATTTTAATTATAATTTTATCAGCGGCCTTTCCACAAGCCACACCAACACATCACGCAACCATCCTACAAAGGTATACAATAGTAGAGCGGTCTGTAGATTAATTTGAAGAAACCGCTGAGAAGGTTTACCACTGAATCGCCAAGCTCTCTCATTCAATAACTTTTATCATTATAGTAAGGGCTACAGAGATAATACATGATATGTGAAAAGAAACACATTGTCGAAATAATTATTATTAATTTTTATATATAGAAGCATAAGGCGCCTCTCCCGTTAAAATAAACGTCAAAACCTGACGACATCTATTGACCGTCACCGCAACTAGCGGCCTCGGGTCGGTGACAAAGCCACAACACCAGCTTTGGCAAACTGAGAAGCGTCCACCTAGAGACCATGGTTTCGGGCTAATGGTCCTCGTCAGTCTAGAGCGAATTTTATTCCATGAGATCCACACGGGATCTAATGGAATCTTCACAATCTACCAAAGAGGTGTTTTGCTGGCAATGTGGCTGGGTCAAATCTATGGCTAAAATATAGATGGAAAATTTTCCGGGAGGAAATTGATCCATAGAAGCATAGGGTGCCTCTCCCATCAATATATTTCTATATTTCTTTTCAATTTTTGTGATCAATTCTGAATATATTTCTAGGCTATATACAAGTCTAAAATTTGGTACACTTGCTGATTCCAGCTTTTAATTTAAGACTTTTTGGGCGTCGGTAATGGACTAATTTTGATATTTTATTTTTAATTTTTGTCATCAATTTAACTCTAGATGAAATTTCGCCGAGAGGATATTGATCTATAGAGACAAAGGTCGCCTTTCTCGTCAAAATAGACGTCAAAACCTGTGAGGAGATGGCGTCAGGTTTTGACGTCTATTTTGACGAGAAAGGCGACCTTTGTCTCTTTAGATCAATATCCTCCCGGCAAAATTTTCATCTATATTTTAGCCATAGATATGGCCCAGCCACTTTGCCAGCTAAACACCTCTTTGGCAGATTGTGAAGATTCCATTAGATCCCGTGTGGATCTCATGGAATAAAGTCCGCCCTAGACTGACGAGGGCCATTAGCCCGAAACCATGGTCTCTAGGTGGACGCTTTTCAGTTCGCCAAAGCTGGTGTTGTGGCTTTGTCACCGACCCGAGGCCGCTAGTTTGCGGCGACGTTAAATAGATGGCGTCAGGTTTTGACGTCTATTTTGACGGGAGAATCGACCTTTGTCTCTATAGATTAATTCTAGGCCACGTAGATGTTTGGAATCGAAAGGTAACTAGAAAGTTGTTTTTATTTATATAAAAAAATAAATTAAACGAAAAACATGGTGAAGGAAGACGAGTTTCTTTTATTGATGCATAGGTGCAAGCTTTCGGGTAAAAACCCTTCAACAGGCGAGCAATGAAGCGCGACTTATATGAACTATGGTACAAATTTGGGTTTTTACCCGAAAGCTTGCACCTATGCATCAATAAAAGAAACTCGTCTTCATTCACCATGTTTTTCGTTTAATTTCAAATCAGGAGGAAGAATTATTTATCTATATTTATAAAATAATATTAGTTTATAAAAATGAAAATAGTTTCAAATGGCACGCTATACCATTATATTAAGAGCATAGTAAAAAAAATGGCATTTAAAATTTTTCCTATCTCTATAAATATAAAATAAATTTTTTAATGGTGTCAGTTGTAATTAAAGTGTGAAAAAAAGTGAACATTTTAATGAGAAGTCAATTATCGACCTAATTAGTGAGAGACTTAACGAAGGGAGAATAATTAAAAGAATATTAATTAATTCAAGCATCATAAATCTAGTTAAAGAATCTTAAAGATACAGAGTTTTTATTAAAACGTTCTTTGTATCAACTCGAACTTCGAGAAGTATTTTGTTCTAAGTTAGAATTTTAACAATAATACATTTTGTTAATAAAACTATATGAGAAATTGAAATTGTTTACATTGCTGGCAGTGTTGGAGGGAAAGCTCCAGGGGAAGAGATCGAGAGGAAGGAGACGACAGGGATACACAGACGATCTAAAACAATGGACTGGACGACACACCTACGAGGAGATGAAGAGGATGGCGGAGGAAGTATGGAGAGACCATGTGGCCCACCCTCAGTAGAGGAAGGCACTGAAGGAGGGAGATATGGAGAAACCATGTGGCCCACCCTCAGTAGAGGAAGGCATTGAAGGTGGAAGATATGGAAAGACCATGTGGCCTACCCTCAGTAGAGGATGGCATGGAAGGAGGGAGATATGGAGAGAGACCATGTGTCCCACCCTCAGTAGAGGAAGGCACTGAGGGAGGGAGATATGGAGAGACCATGTGGCCCACCCTCAGTAGAGGAAGATACTGAAGGAGGGAGATATGGAGAGACCATGTGGCCCACCCTCAGTAGAGGAAGGCACTGAAGGAGGGAGATATGGAGAGACCATGTGGCCCACCCTCAGTAGAGGAAGGCACTGAAGGAGGGGGATATGGAGAGACCATGTGGCCCACCCTCAGTAGAGGAAGGCACTAAAGGAGGGAGATATGGAGAGACCATGTGGCCCACCCTCAGTAGAGGAAGGCACTGAAGGAGGGAGATATGGAGAGACAATGTGGCCCACCCTCAGTAGAGGAAGGCATTTAAGGAGGGAGATATGGAGAGACCATGTGGCCCACCCTCAGTAGAGGTAGGCACTGAAGGAGGGAGATATGGAGAGACCATGTGGCCCACCCTCAGTAGAGGAAGATACTGAAGGAGGGAGATATGGAGAGACCATGTGGCCCACCCTCAGTAGAGGAAGACACTGAAGGAGGGAGATATGGAGAGACCATGTGGCCCACCCTCAGTAGAGGAAGGCACTGAAGGAGGGGGATATGGAGAGACCATGTGGCCCACCTTCAGTAGAGGAAGGCACTGAAGGAGGGAGATATGGAGAGACCATGTGGCCCACCCTCAGTAGAGGAAGGCACTGAAGGAGGGAGATATGGAGAGACCATGTGGCCCACCCTCAGTAGAGGAAAGCATTGAAGGAGGGAGATGTAGAAAGACCATGTGGCCCACCCTCAGTAGAGGAAGGCACTGAAGGAGGGAGATATGGAGAGACCATGTGGCCCACCCTCAGTAGAGGAAGGCATTTAAGGAGGGAGATATGGAGAGACCATGCGGCCCACCCTCAGTAGAGGAAGGCACTGAAGGAGGGATATATTGAGAGACCTTGCGGCCCACCCTCAGTAGAGGAAGGCACTGAAGGAGGGAGATATTGAGAGACCTTGCGGCCCACCCTCAGTAGAGGAAGGCACTGAAGGAGGGAGATATGGAGAGACCATGCGGCCCACCCTCAGTAGAGGAAGGCACTGAAGGAGGGAGATATTGAGAGACCTTGCGGCCCACCCTCAGTAGCGGAAGGCACTGAAGGAGGGAGATATGGAGAGACCATGTGGCCCACCCTCAGTAGAGGAAGGCACTGAAGGTGGGAGATATGGAGAGACCTTGTGGCCTGCACTCAGTAGAGGAAGGCACTAAAGGAGGGAGATATGGAGAGACCATGTGGCCCACCCTCAGTAGAGGTAGGCACTGAAGGAGGGAGATATGGAGAGACCATGTGGCCCACCCTCAGTAGAAGAAAGCATTGAAGGAGGGAGATGTAGAAAGACCATGTGGCCCACCCTCAGTAGAGGAAGGCACTGAAGGAGGGAGATATGGAGAGACCATGTGGCCCACCCTCAGTAGAGGAAGGCATTTAAGGAGGGAGATATGGAGAGACCATGCGGCCCACCCTCAGTAGAGGAAGGCACTGAAGGAGGGAGATATTGAGAGACCTTGTGGCCCACCCTCAGTGGCATTGAAGGAGGAGGAGGAAACCACTTTGGACGCGTATGATTATTTTTCAGGGGGTCGATGGAAAAGTGGTCTAAACAGTTGGTTTTCGACCGCTACAACCCGGGATCGAATCCCGGATTGGGAATTTTTTTTATAATAAAATAAATGATCCAATGGCTCCTGATATTTGCAAAAGTCCAACCTCACCAGCTAGAATAAGTAACCAAACGAGGGCTATGACACATTTGTAAATGCAAAAGTCGAACTGCTTTTCACATATGTAGACATGTGGTGTAGTTACAGTAAATTTAGTCGCCAACTTCTACCAACCATGATTATCATGGCCTGTACCATATATACGAAGGATAATTAAAAAATGATTATTTCTAAAATTAAACTATTTTCTACTGTCTTTACTGCGTTGATATGTTAATGGGAGGGCCTAGATCATCAGTTGTGAACCCTCCCAGCGGTTTCGCCAGTTTAATCTACCTTGCTGCTATAATATTCCATTTTGTTGTTTACCTTTTATACTGATAATTAAGCTATCCTTTTAAACTGGCAAAACCGCTGGGAAGGTTCACCATTGATTAGTCAAGCCTTTTCATCAATTTATTATTGTAGTAAGGGCAGTAAAAAATTGTTTAATTTCAAAAAGAACCATACGCGTCTCAAAAAAGTTCGAATTTCTTAAAATAGATTGCGCACTAATGTATCGTAAGATAAGGTTTGAAGTATTAAAAAAGTTTGAAATAAAAAGTCCAGTATTTTCGACAATATTATATATGTGCAGTAAATTGATAAAGAGGGAACAATCTCTCGAAATATTTTGAGAAAAATATTTTTTTTTCTTCACAGATTCTTTACAGGGGTACGTCTTTTATATAATATTATATCTGAAAAGAAAATTATATAAATTTATATTATAATATACTATTTATATAAATATTAATAAAAAATATCATGTGTTAAGCGTAATCACGCATGCTTGGCCTTAAATACCCATTTCTTGGTTTTTCAAGAAGCCACTGAGACCAAAAAATATTTTTGGTCGCAGTGGTACAGCCTTTTCCACGCTGACGAGCGCCAAAAGCGCGAAAGGCGTTCGTGAATGGCTTTTCTTGATTTATCAAGAAATTGGGATGGCCAAATATCAGGGAACAGGTTAAATCAATGTTTAGTTGATTTCTGTTCCACCAGATGGCGCTCTGCCTTCTGTAAAGCATATGTGCTCCTGATCAGGATATGCCATTTTTATTTTTAATATTATATCTGTCACAAATTTGAACATTTAAAATAAACGTTTCGATGAAATTCTTTTAAGAGAACTATTTTCCAAATTTCATTTTATCCAATACGAGTTTGTTAGCACAAGAATATAAAAAGTTTCCTTTTTTAAAAGCTTTTCTATATAATTTTTCGAAATATCTTCATATATATGAAAATCATTGTTAAATTTATATCTTTGTTAAATATTCAAATAATCACTAGTAGAAATAGAAAGTGTAAAACCCAGAAGGATTTGTTGAAATAAATATGTAATTTGGCCAATTTTTTTTTAATGGAATTTAAAGAATAATTATACATTTATGGACATAATACAAGGAAATTGTAGCTTTTAGCATGTGATTCTTATAATATTTATTTTACCTAATTAACAATCGAAACTATTATAGACGCGTATGATCCTTTTGAAAATTAAACAATTTCTACTGTCCTTACTGCAATGGGAAAATTAATGGGAGGGTCTGGCTCATGATACACGTCTATAATAGTTTCGAATATTCATAATAGATGGCGCGCTATGCATCATAATATAATTAACATTAGTAATATTTAAAATACCGTAAGGAGACGTAGATGTAGTTTGATATAAAAATTAGAAACCTATTCCTAACACTACCTATCTTCTCATATATATATATATACTCATGGAGACAAAACCTAAGGAAGTGTAAAATATTTGGTGTTGCTTGTCGTTTTTTTTTATAATAAGAAGACAGAGGTTGTTCACACTTGATTATCTCGTGTGTCTTCAATAAAGATCACTGTAATATCTTTCAGAGTTATTGACTGAATCCTGATGTACATGCTAAAAGGTACAACTTCCTTAAGTTTTGTCCATGAGTGTATCTTTCAGAGTTATTGTTTGAATCCCGATATACATGCTAAAAGATACAACTTCCTTAAGTTTTGTCCATGAGTGTATCTTTCAGAGTTATTGACTGAATCCTGATATACATGTTAAAAGGTACAACTTCCTTAAATTTTCGTGAAGATAGAGGCTGCCTTCTTTTTTCAAGAAATATTCCTTAAATTTTGTCCATGAGTGTATCTTTCAGAGTTATTGTCTGAATACCGATAAACATACTAAAAGATACAACTTCCTTAAGTTTTGTCCATGAGTGTTTCTTTCAGAGTTATTGTTTGAATCCCGATATACATGCAAAAATGTACAACCTTCTTAAGTTTTGTCCATGAGTGTATCTTTCAGAGTTATTGTTTGAATCCCGATATACATGCTAAAAGATACAACTTCCTTAACTTTTGTCCATGAGTGCATCTTTCAGGGTTATTGTCTGAATCCCGATATACATGCTAAAAGATACAAATTCCTTAAGTTTTGTCCATGAGTGTATCTTTCAGAGTTATTGTTTGAATCCCGATATACATGCTAAAAGATACAACTTCCTTGACTTTTGTCCATGAGTGTATCTTTCAGAGTTATTGTTTGAATCCCGATATACATGCTAAAAGATACAACTTCCTTAACTTTTGTCCATGAGTGCATCTTTCAGGGTTATTGTCTGAATCCCGATATACATGCTAAAAGATACAAATTCCTTAAGTTTTGTCCATGAGTGTATCTTTCAGAGTTATTGTTTGAATCCCGATATACATGCTAAAAGATACAACTTCCTTAAGTTTTGTCCATGAGTGTTTCTTTCAGAGTTATTGTTTGAATCCCGATATACATGTTAAAATGTACAACCTCCTTAAGTTTTGTCCATGAGTGTATCTTTCAGAGTTATTGTTTGAATCCCGATATACATGCTTAAATATACAACTTCCTTAAGTTTTGTCCATGAGTGTATCTTTCAGAGTTATTGTCTGAATCCCGATATACATGCTAAAAGTTACAACTTCCTTAAGTTTTATCCATGAGTGCAGTAGCTGAACTTGTTAGCAATAAAGGATATTTGTATTACTAGAGAAGAGGTACCACACATCATAATCTATATATGTCCGTTTTTTAAATATATATTTTGAAAAGGTATATACTTTTTTTTCCCCTCAATTTTGCGAGCTGTAAAAATTTCTTGTGAAGAAATTTCTCTCCAACATTGAAGTTCAGATTCCTAATATATATAACGATTAGAATTACAGTGCATTTCTATAAAAGTTACAAGTTTTTATTAATCCTTAATATACGTTGTACAGCCCATGATAATCATGGAGGGTCATAGTTAGCGACTACTTTTACTATAAGTACAACACATGTCTACATATGTACAGAATTTGGAAAAGTAGCCGGAATAGTAAGTCATTGTAGTGCGGTGGTCCATCAGGTAGAACACGAAGGAACGGTCCACCTTTACCGTGCGGTCTAACGATCTGTGGTAATAGTGGTGGGGTGAGTAGTCATTGCTGGGTTCACATGTACATGTACATATGTAGAGAGCAATTCGATTTTTTAAATTACAAATGTGTGTCAGAGCCCTGTTTGGTTACTTACACTCATTGGTGGGGTTGGACTTTTACAAGAATCTCTAACAATTGGAACAATTATTTTATATGCTAAGAAAAGATTAAAGGCGACAAGTTTTTTTTCATTAATGAGATATAATCTTGGAGAGAGCTTTCGAACAATAACCTACTTCAAAAGGCTCTAATACGAAAACCTTCTATTTGAAAGCTCGCCAAGCTTATATATATCTTTATAAGAAATTTAAACTATCTTGGACAAATATAATTATTTTTAAAATAAAACAATCGTGGTTTCAGACTGCAGATTTAATATTTACTTTTCTCAAAATCGGTCTTCTGTTAATATTAACATATATAAATAGTTTAAAAACTTTCTTTTTTATATATATTTATTCCTCTTCCTACCATTTGTACCATAGTTCTTATAAGTCGCGCTTCATTTCTCGCCTGTTGAAGAGTTTTTTACCCGAAAGCTTGCACCTATGCATCAATAAAAGAAACTCGTCTTCCTTCACTATGTTTTTTCGTTTAAAACAATTTCTACTTCCCTTACTGCAATGATAAATCTATGGGAGGGCCTGGCTCATCAGTGGTGAACCCTCATCGCGGTTTCGCCAGAGGGTTCACCAATGATGAGCTAGGCCCTCCCATTATCTTATCATTCCAGTAAGGCACCAATGTATTCCAGTAAGGCACCAATGTATTCCAGTAAGGCACCAATGTATTCCAGTAAGGCACCAATGTATTCCAGTAAGGCACCAATGTATTCCAGTAAGGGCACCAATGAATAGTGAGCTACCTAGACCAAAGTCTGTATGCCTGTTCACTAAGAGTAATAGAAAATTGTTCTCAATATTCAAAAAGAATCATACGCGTCAAAAATAGAATTTACATTTCTTATAACTTTAGATAATAAAAATACATATATTGGATTGAATAAAAGATTTATTTTCCAATATTTCGGTTGGCTGAACGCCAATCTTTGTCAATATCTCTTTAATAAAGAAAATCTTCGCGGTTATATAGCTTTTATCTATTTTTAGAAATAATATTTGGCGATTCCATCTATTGGAATAATTTTATAAATCGGGCGGCCCCCTTACCTGCAGGGCTGGGTCTTCGGGCATGGCCTAGACGATCACGCCATCCTGACGTCTATAAAGACACACATCTATAGGTACTTCCTCGGCGTGGAACTGAGGAGTGAAAACCTTGTCTGGAGGAGGACTCTCTCCAGGTGGGAAAACCTTCCTTACTGAAAACATTTGTACACAACTATATATTAAAAGTAAAGAAGGCATCTCCTGACCACGAGCACATGTGCTTTTTAGATGGCAGAGCGCCATCTAGTGGAGCAAAAATAAACTAAACGTTTATTTAGCTTGCTCCGTGATATTTGGCCAACCCAATTTCTTGATAAATCAAGAAAAGCCATCCACGAACGCGTTTCGCGCTGTTGGCGCTCTTCAGCGTGGAGTAGGCTGTAACCACTGCGACCAAAAATATTTTTGGGTCCCAATGGCTTCTCGAGAAATCAAGAAATGGGTATTTAAGGCCATATTTGCGTAAGGACGCTTTACACATGAAAAAACATAACTATATATATATTCCCCTACACTTTATATGCCCTTTTACACTTTTATTTTTCCACCTTTGTAAAATTCGATTAAAATAATTAATAAAATTGTTTAAATTGTCTATTGTAATATATTCTTTTATTAGAAAAAAAGTACCCAATGCGGGATTCTATCCTGGGTCGAAGCTGCCGAAACTTACAATTAGTTGTCAAGATTCGTACATACAAAAATTATCTTTCAAAAATATCTTGAATTTTATAAAGGTCTGATATATCTATTTATAATACAATATAATGCGGCTTATGATTGTAGAACGACATTTGAAAATTATCCCGCATGTGTTTCTTTTATACGAAAAATCGAAATTTATTTTAAGTAGAAATAACGATTATTTCTAACCTTAGGGATGAAGTATGAAGGGATGAATTGTGAAGAGTAATGATAAAACGGAAAAATTTCCATCTATAGACACTTTATTTTTTCCGTTTATCATTACTCTTCACAATTCATCCTTTCATACTTCATCCCTAAGGTTAGAAATAATTGTTATTTCTCCTTAAAATAAATTTAGATTTTTCGTTAAAATTAAACACATGCGGGATAATTTTCAAATGTCGTTTTAACAGATATATCTATATAAAATGAATGATTTGAAAGCACGAATGTTTCTTTTATACATAAAACAAACTTTTACTGCCCTTACTGCGATGAAAAAATATATTGGGAGGGCTTGGCTCATCAGTGGTGAACCCTCCCAGAGGTTACGCTAATTTAATCCATCAGACCGCTTCTCTGAAGCTCTCATACTGTATTGAACTCTTCTGCTTATATACGCATCACTGAAGGGTGGAATCTCAGAAATGGTTTTCAAGAAAACTATGGACATATTATTGCTTTGGGTTAAGATATATCTATCTTTTTTAGGTAATTTCACACGGATAATTCAACCACCCCCATCAGAAATCTTTACACATTTATATTAAGAATCACACACTTCTAAATAATTCGTAGAAAAAATAATTTTATTCTTAATTTTATTTCAATAAGCAGGCTAAAATTTCTTTAAAATTCCATTTCTTTTGATAAGTATAGCCTGAAAACCTTTTAAAAACATTTAATAAAATTATAATAATGAGAATTTGAGATTCATTCATAGAAAAGTAATAAAGGTGTAGAAATAATTATCTAATTACATTAATATAATAAGCTTATAAGAGAAAGGCTATTCAGAGATAATCCATTTAAACAAAAATCTTTTGATATTTTTATATCGCTATTTTAGAAATTATATATGAAAAAACGTTATTTCTACAACCCCTGAACTACAATGAATAAAAATTATAAGATGGAGAGAATGGTTCATTAGTGGTGAACCCTTCAAGCGGTTTCGCTTTTACATTACAGTAGATTCTCCCATGAACGACCATAGTCTAAAAACATGGCTAAATTGAGTCTCCCTGAGGTGGTCTTTTAGCAAATACTTTGTCATGTAAGGACAAATCTTATAGAGTCTGAAACGAAACAGAGTTTCGGATTTAAAAAAAAAATCAACTTCGATTGAGATCAGGCTTAACCATGTTTTTAGGCTATGGTTTTATTTTTTTTTGTTATCCCTAGTACACGTGGTACAGTCCATGATTATAATGGTAGATAGAAGAAGACGACTGCTTTTACTGTAAGTGCAACACATGTCTACACATGTGAAAAGTAGTTCGACTTTGCATTTACAAATGTACCAAATCCCGTTTGGTTACTTGCACTTGCTGGTGGGGTTGGACTTTTGCAAAAAACGAGGTCATTGAAGCATTTTTTCCCCATCAGAAAAAAAAAGTGCCCAATGCGGGAATCGAACCCGAATCAAAAACCAACGGTTTAGACCATTCTTCCACTGAACACCTTAGGCTATGGTCTAGCATGAGAATATACCTTTCATAATAGGGCAAATTAGCATCGCGAAATGGTTTCGTAAATGTTATTCGTAAGACAGAATTGTTCAATATTCGATTTGTCATTACCCTGAGAAAGAAATGTAGTTTTATATATACATAAAATAAGAAATCTTACAGCAAGCTTATTGTTCCAACTTAACTAATAAAAAAACCAAGGTAGGCTTCCCTTGCTCTCAACAGCTGCAATTGCTTGCGCGTCACAAGCTGTTCACAAGCCTTTTCTTCATGCTTATGCATAAATGAACAATCTCGTACCCAGCGAGCTTTTTTTGGAAGCTTCTTTGGAACACATTGCCAACATAATTTGTGTTTCCTCCATTGAACGAAATCTACTCCAGCTAGAGGTTCTTCACATTCTTCGCATTGCCATGGATTTTCAGGAATACATAGAATTTCCACTTTAGGGATGACCCTACGTGCATGTCCAAACTCAGATTGGATGTTTAACTGACGTCGTGGTTGGTTGACATGCACGGCAGGTCCAGGACTATGGGATCTACGATGAGGAAAACGTTCTGTGCTGAGATTAAAAGGATGATTTGAAGGTTTTGGTTTTTCTTTTGTTATCTCTGGAGCATATAGAGTAGGACTTAACCAATAATTTCGTTTAAGAGGACCTTCTATTTGTGTTGCAGTTGTCCCAAATGGAATGGTAACCTTGATGTCTCTCTGTAAGACGATGGATTGTTTGGATTCTGGAGCTATTTGGTAATATCCAGGACCTATATATGGGTTCAATCCAGGATCCCTACCAGACATTTCAGCACCTGCACGATGAGTAGGTCTGGTCCCGAGAATCCGTGGAAGAGTAGAGCCGAAACATAGCTTGGGTGGGATCAGCTGAAATTTGTCGTTATAGGCCGCTATTAAATTCTCGTCACTAAACGCCATCCTTAAACTTTGGAATATGCTAGGATAGCCAGGATTTTAACGGGAGTTGGCGTATAACAATGAGTTTAAAATATGGGAATCTTTTGTTTTTCCTATCTCACACACACAGTTCCTATAATTAGAATTTTCTTTGGAGGAGAAGAGAATTTCATGATAAGTACAAGCACTTGTAAATGCTCGTCTACTGTTGATTCAAAGAATCTGAAGCATCTACTACGTTTGTTCGACGTACTCATGTACAAAATTAAGGAAGTGGAAAGTATTTGATGGTACCAGTGGTCTGGTTTTTTTAAGTAGACAGAGGCAATTCTGTGCATACTTGGTTATCTCGTGTGACTTCGTTGAAAGTCAATGTGTATTAAATATCTTTCATAATTCATCCTATCATACTTGATTTCTAAGGTTGAAAATAATCGTTATTTCTCCTTATATCTTACAAGAAATATTTACAAATACATACGCGCGCAGCGTGGATATTTACAACTAAATTTTTAAAATTGAAATGTATTTTAACAATTTTATGGAATATGTCTATTTAAACTCATTGTGAGAAAATATTTTTGTATTTTAAAACGTTTTTCACAAGTTTAACATGAATAGGTATACATATTTTATATTCATTTATTCAATGGGGGTCGGTGGAATGTCGGAAGATCTAACCCATTGGTTTTCGAACGCTACGACCCGGGTTCGATTCCCGCATTGGGCACTTTTTTCTGATTAAAAAAATGCTCCAATGGCCTCCGATTCTTGCAAAAGTCCAACTCCAACAGCAAGTGCAGGTAACCAAACGAGGTTCTGGCACATTTGTAAGTGCAAAGTCGAACTGCTTTTCACATGTGTAGAGATGTGGTGTACTTACAGTAAAAGCAGTCGCCTACTTCTACCCACTATGATTATCATGGCCTATACCACGTGTACTAGGGATAAGCAAAAAAGTAATTCAATTGAAACCCTTATAGCTCATTACAGCGCACATTTAATAAAGAATCTTTAATAAAAACTAATGGATTTAAATGTATCTGTCATCCAGTTAAATAGACCAATCTCACAAGTCTCTAAAGTATTGCATCAAACTTTGATTTAATTTTATTTATATAAGCGTGGTGAATTATTTAGTTTTCTATTTAACCTCTCACTACAGTTAATTAATGTAAATTTAATTAACAAATAATTAATCTTTTACGTCAGTTACATAATCTCTATTAAAATACAATTTGCCTGAAGGGTTAACACTCTAGAGAGATCCTTTTATTACAGTTTTTTAATAGAAAAAGAGCAGCAAACACCTCTAGATGAAGTTCATTATGATATCATTACTTAATTCTGTTTCAAAATAACTTTATTAGGCATCGTTAAAAAAGAACCTTAGCAAAATATAATGAATATACGATATGTATTTATACTATATATACATGTATACTGTATATACGAAATTTACGTTTTCACCTTACATTTATATTTATAAATACTATATTTTTCTCCATAGAAGCATAGGGCGTCTCTCCCGTCAAAATAAACGTCAAAACCTGACGCCATCTATTGACCGTCGCCGCAACTAGCGGCCTCGGGTCGATGACAAAGCCACAACACCAGCTTTGGCAAACTGAGAGGTGTTCTGCTGGCAAGGTGGCTAAGTCAAATCTATGGCTAGAATATAGATGGAAAATTTGCCGGGAGGAAATTGATCCATAGAAGCATAGGGCGCCTCTCCCGTCAAAATAAACGTCAAAACCTGACGCTATCATTGGTAGATTGTGAAGATTCCATTAGATCCCGTGTGAATCTAATGGAATAAAGTCCGCCCTAGACTGACGAGGGCCATTAGCCCGAAACCATAGTCCCTAGGTGGACGCTTCTCAGTTTCCCAAAGCTGGTGTTGTGACTTTGTCACCGACCCGAGGCCGCTAGTTGCGGCGACGGTCAATGGATGGCGTCAGGTTTTGACGGGAGAGGCGACTTATGCTTCTATGGATCAATTTCCTCCCAGCAAATTTTCAATCTATATTTTTTTCTCAAACGCAAAAATATATTGTTCTCTTAATAGTCATCTCATATTTCTTTCTTTTTGTCTTTGTAAAACCTGTAGAAGGACGTCTGAAAGCTTGTGAATAAAGTTCTTGTAAGACATTCCTCTTCAATTGTCGTTATATTTTTCTATTTTCATTCGAATATTTCAATCTAGTCCAAGAACAACCTTATTTATGATATTTATAGTAATTACTTAATTGAACTAGATGATATAATTAAATAAATGTTAGATTTAGAAGTAAAACTGAATATATTAATGAAATAGATTTCATACTTTCAATATATGTGATTGGGTGAATATACAGTTAAACCTGTCTATAGCGCCCCCTCTTCGCCAGTTTAATCTACCATACCGCTGCTATATTGCATAACCGCTGGAAGGGTTCACCACTGATGAGGCAGGCTCTCCCTTTAATTTTTCCATTGCAGTAAGGGAAGTAGAAATTGTTTAATTTTCAAAAGAATCATACGCGTTTATAATAGTTTCGAATATTCATAACAGATGGCGCGCAATGCATCATAATATATATAGATTTAATAAATATTCATCTTTATAAGAAATTGTAACTATTTTTGATGCGTATATGTTTCTTTTTAAATTAAAATAATTTTCTACTATCCATACTGCAATCATAAGAAATGGTAGTGCCTGGTTCATCAGTGGTGGACTCTCCCAGAGAAACACACGCGTTAAAATAGTTTGAATTTCGGGTAACAGATGGCGCGCTAATGTAACATGTTCAAATTATGTTAAAAATACTTTTATTCGCAAATAGCGGAAGAGAAATTCTCGAAATACGTTATATATTTATAATTAAATGTATTTCTACAGTCATAAAAGCTTATGTTCATAGTTCATTTGTGAAACAACTTTTCCCTAAAATATTATCTTTATTATTAGTATAAAAGCAAAGTCCCCTAATGCAATATTAGAGCAGTATGGTAGATTAAACTGGCGAAACCGCTGGGAGGGTTCGCCACTGATGAGCCAGGCCCTCCTAATATTTTATTATTGCAGTAAGGGCAGTAGACAATTGTTTAAATTTAAAAAGAATCGTACGTGTCTATAATAGTTTCGAATTTTCATAATAGATGGCGTGTTAATACATCATTCTAATCTTTATATCTGTACACAAACACAACGTTCACAATATATCAGTAATAAAAGAGAAGAGATAATCTTTGTACAGTAATAAGATAAAATACACTCATAGACAAAACTTGAGGAAGTTGTACATTTCACCATGTATATCAGGTTTCAGACAATAACTCTGAAAGATATTACAGTGACCTTTATTGAAGACACACGAGATAACCAAGTGTGTATACACTCATGGACAAAACTTAAGGAAGTTGTACCTTTTAGCATGTATATCGGGATTGAGACAAAAACTCTGAAAGATATTACAGTGACCTTTATTGAAGACACACGAGATAACCAAGTGTGTATACATTCATGGACAAAACTTAAGGAAGTTGTACCTTTTAGCATGTATATCGGGATTCAGACAATAATTCTGAAAGATATTACAGTGAACTTTATTGAAGACACACTAGATAACCAAGTGTGTATACACTCATGGACAAAACTTAAGGAAGTTGTACCTTTTAGCATGTATATCGGGATTCAGACAATAATTCTGAAAGATATTACAGTGAACTTTATTGAAGACACACTAGATAACCAAGTGTGTATACACTCATGGACAAAACTTAAGGAAGTTGTACATTTTACCATGTATATCGGGATTCAGACAATAATTCTGAAAGATATTACAGTGAACTTTATTGAAGACACACGAGATAACCAAGTGTGTATACACTCATGGACAAAACTTAAGGAAGTTGTACATTTTACCATGTATATCGGGATTCAGACAATAATTCTGAAAGATATTACAGTGAACTTTATTGAAGACACACGAGATAACCAAGTGTGTATACACTCATGGACAAAACTTAAGGAAGTTGTACATTTTACCATGTATATCGGGATTCAGACAATAATTCTGAAAGATATTACAGTGAACTTTATTGAAGACACACTAGATAACCAAGTGTGTATACACTCATGGACAAAACTTAAGGAAGTTGTACATTTTACCATGTATATCGGGATTCAGACAATAATTCTGAAAGATATTACAGTGAACTTTATTGAAGACACACTAGATAACCAAGTGTGTATACACTCATGGACAAAACTTAAGGAAGTTGTACATTTTACCATGTATATCGGGATTCAGACAATAATTCTGAAAGATATTACAGTGAACTTTATTGAAGACACACGAGATAACCAAGTGTGTATACACTCATGGACAAAACTTAAGGAAGTTGTACATTTTACCATGTATATCGGGATTCAGACAATAATTCTGAAAGATATTACAGTGAACTTTATTGAAGACACACTAGATAACCAAGTGTGTATACACTCATGGACAAAACTTAAGGAAGTTGTACCTTTTAGCATGTATATCGGGATTCAGACAATAACTCTGAAATATATTACAGTGACCTTTATTGAAGACACACGAGATAACCAAGTGTGTATACACTCATGGACATATCTTAAGAAAGTTGTACATTTCAGCATGTATATCGGGATTCAGACAATAACTCTGAAATATATTACAGTGACCTTTATTGAAGACACACGAGATAACCAAGTGTGTATACACTCATGGACATATCTTAAGAAAGTTGTACATTTCAGCATGTATATCGGGATTCAGACAATAACTCTGAAAGATATTACAGTGACCTTTATTGAAGACACACAAGATAAATGTGAACAAAATTACCTCTGTCTCCCTAAAAAAAAAAAAAAAAACAGACGACCGGCAAAGATTTTCCACTTCCTTAAGTTTTATCCATGAGTGTATATTTGTAATTTCATCTTTAAATTCATCGTTACAAATACGTTTATTAAAGACACACGAGATAAATGTAAACAAAATTACCTCCGTCTCTTTAAACAAAAAGCAGATGATCGAAAGTATCAAATAATTTCCCATTTTTAAAGATTTTTCATTGAGTATATATACATACATCAAGGAAATAATACCTAAATATAACTCTATACCGTAGGCCACATTTTTTTCTTCCATAAATTTCCATGACAATAACTTTTGGGCTTATTTCCATAATGCTATAAGGGAGGGTGCTGAGTTATTGGAGGGTTGGGGAGTACGGTATCTGCATAGATATGAAATGTTGAACAATATTATATATAGAACCCACTTTATTTAAAACACCTAAATTCAATATATTCCGAACTTCTATAATCCGATTTATTAATTCTCCCTAAAAGACATCAATTGATTTAGTTGAATGTATGGAGGTATGGTTTATTTGAAAGAACGTTGTTCACTTTTCTTATCAAATTATTCTGATAGTATTACTTCAATTTAGTTATTCCCCGATTTTTGGATTAGGTATTCATTATTACTGTTTGAGTGATAGTAAATAGAACCCCGATTTAGTGAATTAATTCATTACTCTAACGATAATTGTCGAGTTTTTATTTATGGAAATATATATAATTATAATAAAAGTGATTATCATCTATATAAAACGTATTATATTGTCAAAGATATTTCTTGTGTCAACGGGTATTCGGATTAACGCTAACAAAAACAATTAGGCGAGGTGCTGTTTTCTCTATAAACTTTATTGATCTTCCACGCCAAAAATTTACAAACAAGATTATTAAAATAAATTTGCATAAACTCATGGAAAAATATTTTATAAAATTCAAATTATGCAAATTTTATACAGTGACAATATGTTATTACTATATTTATACACGTTGTACAAAATGAAGTGCAATTCTTTGATATCGCCGGTCGTCAGATTTTTTTTCTATAGAGACAGAGGTTGTTCACACTTGGTTATCTCGTGTGACTTCAATAATTGTCACTGTATTAAATATATTTCAGAGTTATTGTCTAAATCTTGATATACATACTAAAAGGTACAAATTCCTTAAGTTTTGTCCATGAGTATATCTTTCAGATTTGTTGTCTGAATCCCGATATACATGTTGAAAGGTACAACTTGCTTAAGTTTTGTCCATGAGTGTATCTTTCAGAGTTATTGTCTGAATCTTGATATACATGATAAAAGGTACAACTTTCTTAAGTTTTGTCCATAAGTGTATCTTCAGAGTTATTGTCTGAATCAGGATATAGATGCTAAAAGGTACAACTTCCTTAAGTTTTGTCCATGAGTGTATCTTTCAGAGTTATTGTCTGAATCCCGTTATACATACTAAAAGGTACTGTCCATGAGTGTATCTTTCAGAGTTATTGTCTGAATCCCGTTATACATACTAAAAGGTACAACTTCCTTAAGTTTTGTATATGAGTGTATTCCTAAAATTGTTTGTTCTGAAGGTATTAAAATTGTGGCTTACATATAGAGGAATATGGGCGACACCCTTATTCGTTTTTAAGAAGTTACTTAATATTCGTTTACTTCAATAATACATTTATTACTTTCTATTATTTTTTAAATATGAAAAAGTGTGGAAGTATTTTGTCCTTCTTTTTGAATAAATATAGACTCTCCTTGCTAATATTTTGTTATTAAAAATATAGAGAAATGTGTGGTCTGTATCCTTTTTTAACTTTGAGGTTGTTACTTTATATTTGTTTTTGTTCACTTTAATATTTATTTTATTTATTTTCAAATTATTAAAATAACATTCAGTGATAAAACTCGAGGAAGTTTTACCTTTTAGCATTTATGTCGGAATTTAGGCAATAACTCTGAAAGATATTTGATACGCGTTGAAGACACAAGAGGAAACCAACCCAGATGGATGTAACTTGTTGATGGCATACAGACTTGATACCGACCCAGGTGGATGTAACTTGTTGATGGCATACAGACTTGATACCGACCCAGGTGGATGTAACTTGTTGATGGCATACAGACTTGATACCGACCCAGGTGGATGTAACTTGTTGATGACATACAGACTTGATACCGACCCAGGTGGATGTAACTTGTTGATGGCATACAGACTTGATACCGACCCAGGTGGATGTAACTTGTTGATGGCATACAGACTTGATACCGACCCAGGTGGATGTAACTTGTTGATGGCATACAGACTTGATACCGACCCAGGTGGATGTAAACTTTTGATGGCATACAGACTTGATACCGACCCAGGTGGATGTAACTTGTTGATGGCATACAGACTTGATACCGACCCAGGTGGATGTTACTTGTTGATGGCATACAGACTTGATACCGACCCAGGTGGATGTAACTTGTTGATGGCATACAGACTTGATACCGACCCAGGTGGATGTAACTTGTTGATGGCATACAGACTTGATACCGACCCAGGTGGATGTAACTTGTTGATGGCATACAGACTTGATACCGACCTAGGTGGATGTAACTTGTTGATGACATACAGACTTGATACCGACCCAGGTGGATGTAACTTGTTGATGACATACAGACTTGATACCGACCCAGGTGGATGTAACTTGTTGATGGCATACAGACTTGATACCGACCTAGGTGAATGTAACTTGTTGATGGCATACAGACTTGATACCGACCTAGGTGAATGTAACTTGTTGAAGGAACGATCGATCGATCCTCCGCTGTGCGCGCCGCCGTCAGTTGAGGAGATCAGCTTGGAGAGGCGGACGTCGCTAGGGTAAGTTCCAGCCGACACCATTGTCGCCACTGTCGCACAACTTTCCAAACGACAGTTCCCACCTCGGCCAACTTAACCATTCTCTCAACACAACATTACATACACCTTTCATCAATTCCCACCAGAAACTCCTCCACTTTCTTACGATATCTCTATTTATATACACATTTCTCAACTAAAAACACTCATTTCAACCTATTAACTATAATTAAAAAATATTTTACTATATATATTTTCAAACTCTCGATTCATTTTCATGCACTTTAGAGTATATTATATTCATAATAATTTATTAAATTGAATGAAAAATATTCTATTTTGAATATATTTTTTGGGACGCATTGAATTTAAACCAATTGTAAACCTGTTTTTTATTTTCTTTATAACTCTAAATATATGAAATATATATATGTCATATAAGAATATTTATGTCACAATATGGCTTGTTATATATATTTTATAAAAGCTATAAATGAATTATAGTTTGATGTCCATTTACCATATGCGAATTTACAAAGAACGGTTAATTTTATGTAAAATTGAATGTACATCAATGTGCCTTTTTTTCATGATTTGAATTCTGTAACATTATATGCAACATATAGGTCATTTAATAGAATTTTATACACGATATTCAAATTAAAAAAGTGGAACCTTTAATGATAAAATCATAATTTTATTAACATGAAGAAAATCTATTTCACTCCTAAATTACGGAAATTCTAACAAATTAATAATTAAAATAAATATCGTATTATTAAAATTCACTCTTCTGAAATATTTAAAATTAATTTATTCACTATTTTCAATATGTTTAAAATATAAATTGAACATATTGTTTAGTGACCTTTTATCTAAAAAATAATTAATAAAATATAGTCAGACAAATACACTAGTAAAAAACCTAGTCTATTTTGCTTTCTCTAATTTTTAAATAATTTCCTAAACATTTTATAATAAATATAATTAATAATAAACTTTTAAGTTTAAATTAATATCTTGATATAGAAATATTTTGAAAGATTGGTGAACAAAATTTTAGCCAAACTAATTAAAGACAAGATTAAAAACTATATCCAAATTTATAATATCTATTGAATTTTGTGTTTTTCCCAAAATAATTTATATAAAAAAAGTATATATACATATATATATATATTCTATATATAGATTATTTTAATTAGGTTTTGCGGATATAAATTATGAATATTTAAAAGTTATATTTTAATAAGTTTATTTATTTATCCTCTTTCTAATCTATATTTTAGACATGAAAAATAAATTAAACTAAAACTTGACTTGCTTTCGCGATTTGTCCTTCTGCAGCTAAAAGGGCAAATAGAGATATAATCTATCTAATTTATCTAAAGTTGTGTGTGTGAAAAGAAAAATATATTATATTTATATATAGGAGTATATGTATGCAAAACTATAATTATTTTCTATTCATATTTCTTTAAATGCAAGTCTTTTGATATATGTAAATATGCAGATATTAATATATACAAGTATCAGAGTCATCAATTCTGTCATCGTTTGCTTTTGTGAATGGAATAAATACCCAAATATGGCCATTTCTTATAAGCATCGGTGGTTCAGTGGTAAAATGCTCGCCTGCCACGCGGGCGGCCCGGGTTTGATTCTCGGCCGATGCATTTTTTTTTTTTTTTACAATTTTTTAAAACTCATTTATATTATTAAAATATTCAAGTATCAGAGTCATCAATTCTGTCATCGTTTGCTTTTGTGAATGTATGTAAATAATGGATTTCATATATATTTTTTAATTTTTGTTCTGGCCTTTATTTGTTTAAATCTCTTTTTAAAAATCGTTTAAAATGCAGTCGCAATCATTAGCGAACACATATTTATTTATTTATTACAAAACACACGCTATATCCTATGTGGATATTTGCATGTAAATGTATAAACTATTTTATGTACATAGTTTTTAAATATACTATATACAAATTATTTATAGTTTTAGAGAGAGAGTGAAAGTTTTTCAAATTTACATTTTAGAACAATAAATTATACAAAAAACAAAGATTATTTACATACATATCATCAAAAGTCCAATATATATTTAGAATTACAACCACTAAACCAGTGGCACAAATATACTAATTAAAACTAGAAATTTCAATTCTTAATGTAATTCAAGTCCACGGCATTTGAGATAGAGTCTACAAAACTTGTTAAATTTTCTATATTCTTCTTTACTGGAAACCATTTGGCTTAAACTAGAACTGTTCATTTGACATTGTACTCTCAAATCAGCAACAAGTGGGCACCGTATTAAAATATGCTCAGGGTTGTGATCTTCTTGGTCACATAAGCAGATTGAAGAATCAATTCTGCCAATCTATATATATATATAAAATTGAATGTCTGTCTGTGTGTACTCTATAGATTCAAAAACGTTGAAGAACAGTATATTTGCTCGAAAGCTTGCAAATTCAAAATTGAAAGAAACTTTTAACCTGATTTTTATTTTTCCACTTTCAAATAATATCTGTGTATCTATATCTCACATAAACACCTAGAGAATAATTAATATAATTTTACACAAATCCTTCCTCTCTATAGATTCTACCATCACAGCCAAAATGGCACATGAAAGCAACACAACATCTGAATGTCGAATCAATTGAATATAATCCAAACAATCACGTCTTATTCACTTAATTGAACAGAAGAACAACAAGAAAATTGTGATGAGTAACGTTTTTTTTTTGCTTATCCTTAGTACACGTGGTACAGGCCATGATAATCATGGTGGGTAGAAGGCGACTGCTTTTACTGTAAGTGCACCACATGTCTACACACGTGAAAAGCAGTTCGACTTTGCACTTACAAATAAATATGCCAGAGTCCCGTTTGGTTACTTGCACTCGCTGATGGGGTTAGACTTTTGCAAAAAAGGGGGATTGGAGAATTTTTTTTTAATCAGAAAAAAGTGCCCAATGCGGGAATCGAACCCGGGTCGTAGTGGTCGGAAACTAACGGTTTATACCAGCCTTCCACCGACCCCCATGAGTAACGTAAAGTTAACTATTTATGAACATTCGTCAAATTTGTATAGTTAGATTTTACTAATAAATGTTTAAACGCTCACTATTGCAATTCTTCAAGATGGCGGTGGTGTCTTATTCTTCCATGGAATGATGGGTGCCATTGCCCCGTTAGTCAGCCACATTTCAGAGTTCCCTGTTCACAGTTACCGTAGCGACTCGGGGCTCACAACACCGTACTTCACCCTACAGGGCAGTCCCTTACTTTTGCTGCTTCTCCCGCCTGCCACGTAGAGAAGGACTTCTGGGCAGGGATTCTTCAAGGTAAAACATGGTAAAACTAGACTCTATCTATATATAGCCATTAGAGAAATATCTCTCTCCACCTGAGCTACGCAGAAAGGAAGCCACCAAGAAAATGTACCAAAAACTCTTGGATTCACCCGACCTCGAAATTAACCCTATACTACAGTCTCCCCCAAAACATAGACTAAAATCAAGGAAGCCGATATGGTCCAGAGGAAACCAACTTCTCTCCCAAAATTTTAATATCTCAGAAGCATGGACAAATTCCTGGATCAGCTCCGATATCCCAAACAAGAACCTCATCACAAGCCCAAGTGTCAAGATCCCAGGTTTTTCCCTCCCTCGACGAGAATGGGTGCTTCTAAACCGCTTTAGGACAGGTCAGGGAAGGTGTGCTGAGCTGATGAAGTTATGGGGCTACACCAAAGATCCAAATTGTGCCTGCAACGTCCCACAATCAATGTCCCATATACTAGATGACTGCCCGCTGTACAAATTCAATGGAGGAATCTCCAATCTCCATTATGTCACCCCGGAAGCCCTGAACTAGCTGAAGGCCTTGCCTCTCAGACTTTAATGACCGATATGTCCTCACTTCTTTTTTTTCTAGATTTAATTCATTTTGTCTCCTCTCTAATTGTAAATACGCTGCTGTATCACCTCATAAGCATAAATAAAGAGAAATATATTAAAAGTTTTAAGAAATAAACAATAAGTAGTTATCTTACAAGAAAATGCAAGGACGACAAAAAAGTTTCTTCTATTGGTTAATCCTTTAACAAGCTTTGAACATTTTGATGTTTCTATTGGTGTCAATTCCAACAGTTTTAACCAATCAAAGGATAGAAAGGTTTAAAAACAAGGGTCGTTTAACAATCTACCAGTAATATTTTCGCCTTCAAAATTTTCTCGTTGGATATATGCAAAGTAGTAAAAAAAACGATGAATATGCAAATAAATAAAATTTAGATTGAAATTTAAAGCAAGTATATTTGAAATTTTCATAATAAAAACTTTTAGAATAGATTGAAATTGTAACATGTCCGATTCTACTCTATCTAAAATTCGAAAGTTTAAAAACATATTTATATATGTAAAAGGAATAAAAAACACGAAATAGAATAGGATAAAACTACTGGCAATTTTCACGGCAATTATATTTACCAAATATTTGTCAATTTCTACGGCAGGTCGCACTTATTTAAATATTTGTCCGACAATCTTTCCGATTTCCTACCCTTCAGAAACAGCCTTTCCATTTTGTTCTTTAGGCCTTATTTCTGAAAAAAAAGAGTAAAATCAACAATATTTGAATAATACTTATTATACT